>CM061488.1:12487500-13087500 GCA_030867185.1 Tagetes erecta
ATCTAATTAATAAATATTGAACGTTTCATTTTTTTTACAAAGCTACAAATTGTATATACTTCTAAAAGGCAAGGCCCGTCGTGAAATCCGACCTTGCCTTTTGTTAAATATAGTTTGTTTTCAAAACACAATTGCAAACTAAAGTTTGGTTGAGTGGTTGGAGGAGTTTTCATTGTTCCTATAGGTCTTTCGTTCTACTCTTCCAATAACTTTTGTTTTTTTTCTTTAAGTAATTAAGTTTTTTATATTACCAACAACTTTGGTTTTTAATCTTTTGTTTTTCTTGTCTTAAATAATATAGTTTTTAAAATTATTTAACTTTTAGCACATGTGATTTTTAATTTTTAGCATATTTATTTTAGGTTTTGTAAACTTGCTAATTATCTTTGGTTGGAAGTTTTGCATATGTAATTTGAGGTTTAGCACATGCGATTCTAGTTTTAGCACATGTGATTTGAGGGTTCGCACATGTGATTCTAGTTCTAGCACATGTGATTTAAGGTTTAGTACATGTGATTCTAGTTTTAGCACATATGATTTTAAAATTTTAACAAGGTGTTGTAAACTAATTAATTGTCGTGGTTAAAAGTTTATCACATGTGATTTGAGGTTTAGCACATGTGATTTGAAGTGCAATACATGTGATTCTAGTTTTAGCACATGTGATTTTTAATTTTTAGCATATTTATTTTAGGTTTTGTAAACTTGCTAATTATCTTTGGTTGGAAGTTTATCACATGTGATTTGAGGTTTAGCACATGTGATTCAAGTTTATCACATGTGATTTGAAGTGCAACACATGTGATTTGAGGTTTAACACATGTGATTCTAGTTTTAGCACATGTGATTTTTAATTTTTAGCATATTTATTTTAGGTTTTGTAAACTTGCTAATTATCTTTGGTTGGAAGTTTTGCACATGTAATTTGAGGTTTAGCACATGTGATTTGAGGTTTGCACATGTGATTCTAGTTCTAGCACATGTGATTGAAGGTTTAGCACATGTGATTCTAGTTTTAGCACATGTGATTTTTAAATTTTAACAAGGTGTTGTAAACTAATTAATTGTCGTGGTTGAAAGTATATCACATGTGATTTGAGGTTTAGCACATGTGATTTGAAGTGCAACACATGTGATTTGAGGTTTAGCACATGTAATTCTAGTTTTAGCACATGTGATTTTTAATTTTTAGCATATTTATTTTAGGTTTTGTAAACTTGCTAATTATTTTTGGTTGGAAGTTTATCACATGTGATTTGAGGTTTAGCACATGTGATTCAAGTTTATCACATGTGATTTGAAGTGCAACACATGTGATCAGAGGTTTAGCACATGTGATTCTAGTTTTAGCACATGTGATTTTTAATTTTTAGCATATTTATTTTAGGTTTTGTAAACTTGCTAATTATCTTTGGTCGGAAATTTTGCACATGTAATTTGAGGTTTAGCTCATGTGATTCTAGTTTTAGCACATCTTATTTGAGGGTCACACATGTGATTCAGTTCTAGCACATGTGATTTAAGGTTTAGCACATGTGATTCTAGTTTTAGCACATGTGATTTTTAAATTTTAACAAGGTGTTGTAAACTAATTAATTGTCATGGTTGAATGTTTATAACATGTGATTTGAGGTTTAGCACATGTGATTCAAGTTTATCACATGTGATGTGAAGTGCAACACATGTGATTTGAGATTTAGCACATGTGATTCTAGTTTTAGCACATGTGATTTTTAATTTTAGCATATTTATTTTAGGTTTTGTAAACTTGCTAATTATCTTTGGTTGGAAGTTTATCACATGTGATTTGAGGTTTAGCTCATGTGATTCAAGTTTATCATTTGTGATTTGAAGCGCAACACTTGTGATTTGAGGTTTAGCACATGTGATTCTAGTTTTAGCACATGTGATTTTTAATTTTTAGCATATTTATTTTAGGTTTTGTAAACTTGCTAATTATCTTTGGTTGGAAGTTTTGCACATTTAATTTGAGGTTTAGCACATGTTATTCTAGTTTTAGCACATGTGATTCTAGTTCTAGCACATGTGATTCTAGTTCTAGCACATGTAAGGTTTAGCACATGTGATTTTAGTTTTAGCACATGTGATTTTTAAATTTTAACAAGGTGTTGTAAACTAATTAATTGTCATTGTTGAAAGTTTATTACATGTGATTTGAGGTTTAGCACATGTGATTCAAGTTTTAGCACATGTGATTTTTATTTTTTAGCATATTTATTTTAGGTTTTGTAAACTTGCTAATTATCATTGGAAGTTTTGCACATGTAATTTGAGGTTTAGCACATGTGATTCTAGTTTTAGCACATGTGATTTGAGGTTCGCACATGTGATTCTAGTTCTAGCACATGTGATTTAAGGTTTAGCACATGTGATTCTAGTTTTAGCACATGTATTTGAAGTTTAGCACATGTGATTCTAGTTTTAGCACATGTGATTTTAGGTTTAGCACGTGTTATTTGAAGTTTAGCATATGTGATTTAAGTTTTAGCATATGTGATTTTTAATTTTTAGCAAATTTATTTGAACTTTTTGTAAACTTGTTAATTTTCTCTGGTTGGAAGTTTAGCACCTGTGATTTGAGGTTTAGCGTTTGAAGTTTAGCACATGTGATTATAGTTTTAGCACATTTGATACTAGTTTTATCACATGTGATTCTAGGTTTATCACATGTGATTCTAGTTTTAGGACACATGATTTTTATTTTTTAGCACGTGTTTTTTGAGGTTTTGTAACCTGTTAATTTTCCTTTGTTGATGTTTAGCACATGTGATTCTAGTTTTAGCACATGTGATTTTAGTTTAGCACATGTAATTCTAACCCGACCCATATTCATATTCATGTTAGAAGTTTCAACCCTAACCCAAATAACATATATTCGGGTCAACCCGCATATGACCCATTTAACCCATTTTATCAAAATGAATCAAAAAAATTTAAGGGTTGTAAGTTGGTTGCTGTTAGTTAAAGATAACATACTTAATATGTGGGTTTACATATAACAACTAAGTATATTACTCCATCCGTCCCATTAGAAGTGTCATAGTTTGAAAAACACAAAGTTTTAGGCACACTAAATGATGGGTATTTTTGCTTGTCATTTGACAATAATACCATTGACAATAAATATTATTGTGGGTCCATCATATTGTTTATTTTATGTTATTAAGGGCAAATTTGGAAGTTTACCAATAAATTTTAAAAGTAGACACTTTAAATGGGACAACTAAAAAAGGCAATATGGACACTTATAATGGGACGGAGGGAGTAGTTTTTAATTAAAAATGTTATAATAAACCATTTACTTACGGAAATTAATATCAAAAAGCACGTTATTCACATGTTCTAAAAACTTGAAGCACATGTGATTTGAGGTTTAGCACATGTGATTCTAGTTTTAGCCAGTGTTGTAAAAATCGGTCTAGGCGGTCGATTAATCGGCGATTAATCGGTAATCGGTGAATTACCTTGTTGATTTTCTAAAATCGGTCCATTAATCGGTAGGCGGTCTAGGCGGTCCTAGGCGGGGCTAGGCGGTCCTAATCGTAGTAATCGGTCAGGGAAAATCAAAGCATTTTAATGGGTTTTAAACCTTCAGTTTATCGACCCGATCTATAACCCATGGGCTATGGTCCTTAAATACATAACCTTAGGTGTTAATTTCACTTTTCACGATCAAAACTTAGAATTTTGATGTATTTTTAAGTATTACGTTCGTATCAGTGTGTATGTGCGTGTATAAAACTGAAATTTACATATAAAAATTCAAAATCTATGAATGTGGAAGTATTATATTCATATCAATGTGTGTGTATATATGTATAAAAATAAAATTTACATATAAAAACACCAACCGATTAATTACGATTAATCCCGATTAATCCCGATTCCTAGGTCCAAGGTAACTCACCGCCCGACTACCGCCTAGCGAGTTCTACAACACTGGTTTTAGCACATGCGATTTGAGGTTTAGCACATGTGATTCTAGTTTTAGCACATGTGATTTGAGTTTCAACACATATGATTTGAGGTTTAGCACATGCGATTCTAGTTTTAGCACATGTGATTTGAGGTTTAGCACATGTGATTTTTAATTTTTAGCACATTAATTTGAAGTTTTGTAAGTTGTTAATTGTCTTTGGTTGGAAGTTTAGCACATGTGATTCTAGTTTTAGCACATGTGATTTGAGGTTTAACATATGTGATTCTAGTTTTAGCACATGTGATTCTAGTTTTAGGCGTTTTGCACATGTGATTTGAGTTTTAGCACATGTGTTTCTAGGTTTAGCATATGTGATTCTAGTTCTAGCAAATGTGATTTTAGGTTTCGCACATGTGATTTTAGTTTTATCACATGTGATTTGAGTTTTAGCACATGTGATATGAGGTTTAGCACATGTGTTTCTCGGGCTCGATAACTTAAGGAGCTTTTTTTTAAGATCGGGCTCGAAAAAGCTCGGCTCGTTCGAGCTTTTTATCGATTCGATCTCGAGTAGCGCTCGAGCTTTACATATCGAGCTCGAGCCGGCTCGCGAGCCTTATCGAGCTTTTTATTTATATGTTTTATTTATTTTTTCATATATATTATTATTATTAGTTAAAATATATATAAAGTAAGATTAAAATTATATAATATGTTTTTTTGTTATATATAAAATACATATAATTTAAAGTTTTGTAAAATTAAATAAAAACAATTAAAATTTAATATAAAAATAATTTAAAGGAAAATATTAAAAACTAGACGAGCCTAGCCCGAGTCAAGCTCGAGCTTGAAAAGCTTATGACGAGCTTGAGCTTTGAAATTTAAGCATGAAACGAGCCAAGCTCGAGCTCGAGCCTAGTAAAGCTGAAACGAGCCGAGCTCGAGCCTAAACGAGCTTGGGCTCGACTTGGCTTGTTTGCACCCCTAGTTTTAGCACATGTGATTCAAGTTTTTAGAACATGTGATTTTAGTATTTAGCACATCTGATTTTAGATTTATCACATGTGATTTTAGATTTTAAAATAATACAAATGAGATACATATGATTAAGGAACATAAAAGATGCATAATAAGATAAAACTGATGGCCAAGATATGTTCCTTTGTTCCCAAAAAAAGTGTTTCCTTATTGATTCACGACATCAACCATGACACCAATGACAATGTAAAAAACTTAACCGTAAAACCTAACTCAAAAAACTTAACCGTAAAACTAAACCTAAAAACTAAACCATAAAGTTAAACCCTAAAAGGTAAAACGTAAAATTAATAAAAAAAACAAGCCAGTAAAAATAATTAATAATAATCAGCGAAGCTAATAGTAATAATAGTAATGAATCGAAAATAATGATAACTTAATGCTATAGCGTAATGGTTTAAGCATTTTGTTTGTGAGTCGCACACCAGCGTCACGAGTTCGAATCACACACTAACCAAAGTAGCTAACATTAGGGGTGTAAACGAGCCAAGCCCAAGCTCGTTAAGGCTCGAGTTCGGCTCATTTTAATTTAACAAAGCTCGATCTAAAGCTCGGCTCATTTCGATCTCTATTTCCAAAGCTCGAGCTAGGCTCGTCAGAATGTTTTCAAGCTCGGCTCGGGCTCGGCTCGTTTAGTATTTAATTGTTTTATATATAACATTTTATATTTAAATTTATTTATATTTATAATCATATATCTTATATATAACAAATACATATTATTTAATTTTTTTATCATAATTTTATAAATATTTTTAATTTTATTTATCAATATATATTTATAAAATATAATAAAAAAATATGAACAAAAAGCTCGTTAAAGTTCGACGAGTTTTGAATGTGTTCCCCACATTGGATGATCCAATGACCTAAAAATATTCGATGTTTCCCCATCAAAAGGTGCGATGTTGCGAGCTCTAATCCAAGAACCAACATGATTTTTTTAAACACATTACATAGGATTTGAGGGTTTGTGTGTTCTTCTTTAAATATGATCAAAACTTAGAAGTCAAAATGATAAACAAGCCAAAATATATTAATCTGGAGATCATTTTATTGGTTGTAGTGCGGATTAAGGAGCTGCTCCTCCATGTTGTGGCTATGGAGGTGGGTCTGTCGCCGCCTGATAGAGACAGAAAAGTCTGTGTCGAGTGTGGGAGGGTCAAATCATATATAGGTCAAAATAGAAACTTTATAAAAAAAACCTGTTTAAATTTCTCATGAGACAAAATTATAATTAGTCATAGTCGAGAGTCAAAATCTTATATATTAAAGTATAAATAATTAAAAATATCGACCAATAAAGTTTGATGCTAAAAAAATAAAAAGCTAAAGCAAAATAAATATTAAGACAAAAGTCACAAAACACCAAAAAAACCCTTTAATTAAAGTTTAAAAAAACAAAACAAATAATAAGCAACGCATATTAGGTTAAGTAAAATGCAAAATAAAATAAAATAAATTTAGTGTTGTAGCGTGGTGAAAAGTTGGTTGAGTTTGCTTGACAAGGTCTGGGGAATTGAACGACCTAATATAACTCAACGGATTGGGAACTAAACTAATCGAGAACGATATAAATAATCTAACTAAAAACTAACTGAAAAACCTAAACGCTCATCAAAGTAACTAAAATGAGTAAAATCTAAATTTTAAAATCTAAACCCAAAATTTACCCTTAAAACTAAAAAATAATAGATAAAACAAAAAATATTAAAACTAAAACAAAATAAATAAATAAAAAATTACGATAAAAACGTTAAATAAAAAATAATTTAAATACCAAAATAAAATTTAAATCTTAAAATCCAATCTCAAAACTAACACTTAAAATTAAATAAATAATTGGTAACATATGAAATATAGTTTTAAACAAAACCAAAAAAATAGCTGCGAAATAAATGTTAAATAACTTAAAAATTAAAATTCAAAACATATGCTGTTTTGTAGCATGGTGGTAAAGCGCGTGTGTTTTAACGGGTTGGTCAGGTGTCCTAAACACGATCAGCGCGTTTTTTTTAGTTTTTAAATGTGCAATGCATAGGATTGGAGGGGTGTAGGTGTTCCCCGCCTTGGATGATCTAAGGGTCCAAAATTGTTCCCTAGTTCCCCGGTAAAAAAGAGGTTCCTCATTGAACCCTCCCCTATATATATATATATATATATATATATATATATATATATAGAGTTAGGATCAAATGAAAACAAACTTTATAATTAAAAATACTAAAAACCAAATAAACTTAATTTCAACTATTTTTATTTTTAAAAAACTAAAAAGGGTATAATAGGAATAATATGGTTTTATAACTACTTCCGTGTAAATCTCAAATCATCTTCAACATTGTATTTAAAAAATCAATTAATATTCATAATCAATTCATTATATGGACACCGCCAACCACCACGGGCTTTCTCAGTTTTCTTCTCGCCGGAGAACACTACCGCCTCACTCTTCCGGTGTCACCCCATCCAAAGGCCATTATCTCCTAGGTGCTATCGTTTTTGTAGCACAGAACCAAAACATGACTGATAGCTATACTATTATTGAATCCATGTAACAATCTTGAAATTTTAAGTTGTTGTTAGAATTGTTAATTACTCCCGGAACTTAATTGGCAACCGATTTAGGTTGTGAAAGCTTTTAAATCCTAGGTGGTTTTGGAAGAAGATAACCTACATGCTACAAATATATTTTTATTAACGAATACGAAACAATTATATTTTTTAACCTACTAATCCTATACACAATTGAAGAAATATATGTCATTGATTTGGTTATAAGTTCTGATGTTTATTTTAAATCGGAAATATTTGTATATGTACGTGTATATGTAAAACTGTGTTACTATACGTATACGTAAAACACATGTGCTACATATACGTAACACTGGTGTTACGTATACGTAAAACACTATCGTTACACACATGTACTATTGTTAGTTTATGTAATATATTCTTATGTTTGGTGATATTTCACTTGTAATTGCATAGATGGTAACTTGATTTCATGTCATACTTCTAAAAAAAATATGCACTTCACACCATGTAACTCATTTACTTTATGCAAATTTAACTTAGAGATAAATATATGTAATACATATACGTAACACCGTTGATACGTATACGTAACACCGTTGATACGTATACGTAACACCGTTGATACGTATACGTAACACCGTTGATACGTATACGCAGTGTTGTAGAACTCGCTAGGCGGTAGTCGGGCGGTGAGGTAGCTTGGAGCTAGGAATCGGGATTAATCGGGATTAATCGTAATTAATCGGTTTAGTGTTTTTATATGTAAGTTTTATTTTTATACATATATACACACACTGATATGAATATAATACTTCCACGTTCATGGATTTTGAATTTTTATATGTAAATTTCAGTTTTATACACACACTATTGCGAACGTAATACTTTAAAATACATCAAAATTCTAAGTTTTGATCGTGAAAAGTGAAATTAACACCTAAGGTTATGTATTTAAGGACTATAACCCATGGGTTATGGATCAGGTCGATAAACTGAAGGTTTAAAACCCATTAAAAAGCTTTGACTTTAGTTGACCGATTACTACGATTAGGACCGCCTAGCACCGCCTAGGACCGCCTACCGATTAATTGACCGATTTTAGGAAATCGACAAGGTAATTCACCGATTACCGATTAATCACCGATTAATCGACCGCCTAGACCGATTTTTACAACACTGCGTATACGTAACACCATTAACCACACTTTTTATTTGGGTTTTCCTTATACATAACATGGTTGTTGGAAGTGAAGATGATGTTGATGATGGATTGAGCAAGATGAACTCAAAGATGATGGTGATGTTGAACTTGAAGATGAAAATTGTTATTATATATACTAAAACTGATGTTGCACTTTTGTTACACATGCGTATATATTTGTTTAGCATATATACTCTTATGTTCGGTGACATTTTACATGTAGTGATTGTAACATGATTTCACGTGATGCTTAAATCTAATAAAATTATACATTCCATGTCATGTATTTAAATTATGGTGTTTTTAATTGCCATATATAGGTAATTAAGCGCGTTACATATATATAACTACTTCTGCAAACTAAAAAAGACTTTAATTTTTTTTGAACGACGAAAAAAGACTTTAATACGTATACGTAACGCTATGAAAAGAAAAATATGTGAATTCGGAGTAATGATAAAAGAGAGAGGAGAGAGAAATGAAATTATTGGGAAGTTATGGATTATTTTTTGCTTTGACTAAATTACCCTTATTGACTAATATCTTTTAATTAGCAAATAATTATCAAAATTAATCACTTCTTTGGTTTTCAATGTTTTCATTTATAAATGTGTTTTCAATGGATCCTAACCCTATATATATATATATATATATATATATATATATATATATATATATATATATATATATATATATATATATGTATATAGGGGAGGGTTCATTTGAGAAGAACAAATATTACGAGAAGAAAAAGAAATTGCTAAATTCTTCATTTTTTCAACCAAAAACGTTTTTAACTTACAAAACAATGATAGAAATGTAACATTTATTCATTAACTTTGATATTCAATAAATAAAATTTAATAAATTTCGTTTATTTGTTAAACCTACATATGTGGAAGTCATGTGTAGGTTAGGTTACTTACACATAACCTACACGTGTGTAGGTAAATTTAAAACGCTAAAAATACATACGTAAAAAATATTTTAATGATTTTTTTTAGTTTATACCTTACACATTTGCATGTAGGAAGTGAATTTATTCAAAAAAATTAAACAAATGAAAAGTTTTTTTAGTGATTTAGGTTTCTTCTTTTTCTTCTCGCAATATATGAGTCTTCTCAAATGAACCTCCACCTATATATATATATATATATATATATATATATAGGGATCCATTCAAATGAGAACACTTTTAACTTGAGAACAACTTAGGAACCGCTTTAACTGTTGTATTTTTTATAATATAAATTGACCAAAATGCTTATAATTAACCTAATTTTAACATTTATTTAAAAAATATATGATTTGTGAAGTCGTTTGTTAAAATGCATATATGCACCCACATTACTTGTACACAAACACACATTGTGGGTGCATATATGCACTCTAACAAACGACATCACGAATCATATTTTTTTTAAATAGATGTTAAAATTAGTTGAATTATAAGCATTTTGGTCAATTTATAATACAAAAAATTCAATAGTTTGACTCACTTTATGATTTGTTAAAGTTGTACTTTTTGTACTCAAGTTAAGAGGTGTTCTCATTTGAGTGTCCCTCTATATATATATATATATATATATATATATATATATATATATATATATATATATATATATATATATATATATATATATATATATATATATATATATATATATATATATATATATATATATATATATAGGGTAGGGTTCAAGAGAGAACTCATTTTAAGTTGAGAACTAGAGAACTAATTTTTAACCATAGATTTTGATGATCAAGGGCTGAGATTAGAAGATGAAGATTAAAAAAAAAGGTGGAGATTTTAAAGAAAGGGGTATATTGGGAATACAAATTTCTTTCCTTCCCACGACAATTGCACCCGTTCAACTTCTCGTCATTTCAAATTCTCGGCAGACCAGTTAATCTTCATCACAAACTCAAGCATAATAACAATACCTAGGGTATCAATTCCAGCAAAAATCGAGAGAAATGGAAGAAGAATCAGTTAAAACGATGGAAAACGATGCTGTTCAAACGATGATTGAAAGCGAAGCATGTAAAAAATCGTTGATAGAAGGTAAACAATCGTCTACAAATGCATGTGATTTGATACATATCATGCGCGATGATCTGTATTACACATATCTAGTCTCACAAATTGTTAGGTTTTGAAAACACATTGCTACGCTTTAAAATATAAATCTGAAAGTGTATATGTCTACTGCATATGTGTAGTATGTTAATAGATGCTGATGTTGATGTTGTTTAATCCAATAGTTTCAGGTGCTTATGTGTACTACATATGTGTAGTATCTGAATAGTATGTTGTTCAATCCATTAGTTTCATGTGTTTGTGTGTATTACTTATGTGTAGTATCTGAATAGATGCTAATGTTGAAGTTGTTTGTTAAAGTGTTTATGTGTACTGCATATGTGTAGTATCTGAATAGATGTTAATGTTGTTGTTGTTAAAGTGTATATGTCTACTGCATATGTGTAGTATGTTAATAGGTGCTGATGTTGATGTTGTTTAATCCAATAGTTTCAGGTGCTTATGTGTACTACATATGTGTAGTATCTGAATAGTATGTTGTTCAATCCGTTAGTTTCATGTGTTTGTGTGTATTACTTATGTGTAGTATCTGAATAGATGCTAATGTTGATGTTGTTTGTTAAAGTGTTTATGTGTACTGCATATGTGTAGTATCTGAATAGATGTTAATGTTGTTGTTGTTGTTAAAGTGTATATGTCTACTGCATATGTGTAGTATGTTAATAGATGCTGATGTTGATGTTGTTTAATCCAATAGTTTCAGGTGCTTATGTGTACTACATATGTGTAGTATCTGAATAGTATGTTGTTCAATCCGTTAGTTTCATGTGTTTGTGTGTATTACTTATGTGTAGTATCTGAATAGATGCTAATGTTGATGTTGTTTGTTAAAGTGTTTATGTGTACTGCATATGTGTAGTATCTGAATAGATGTTAATGTTGTTGTTGTTGTTAAAGTGTATATGTCTACTGCATATGTGTAGTATGTTAATAGATACTGATGCTGATGTTGTTTAATCCAATAGTTTCAGGAAAGATGGAAATGTGGATAATTTATTCTTGTTTATGTGTTTATACATATTGCATATCTGTAGTATTATAAAACATGTTAATGTTAATGTGTTTTACAAGTGTTCACAATATACTGCATATTTGTAGGATCCGATGCTGAATTTATTGCTGAAAACAAAGAAAACACAGGTTTGAAAAAATTAAAAGTTGTTTTCTTCAATCAACAAGTGAAAGACAAACAAAAGTGTAGTAAAGAAAACAAGAAAATTACAGAAGCAAAAGAAGATGAAGAATTTGGTGAGTTATATTTCTCAATAGTGCTTTATGCTTCACATTAACTTAACCTTATTAACATTTATTCTGAAAACAGATATTGAGATGAAAAGGAAACTGGCAAAAAAAACAAAAAAAAGAAAACAAAAAGAGGATGAAATACCAAAGCTGGATTCTGATACTAAAGGTATGTTTGATATATAAATGTATTTCTGATACTACATATATGTAGTAATGCTACTTCATATATGTATTGGTGTAATTATAAATTTTAACAGTAAATTGATCAACAAGATTCATAAATGACCTACTATTACAGATTCTGGACCTAAAAGGAAGTCCAGAAGACTTCAAAAACTAAAACAGAAAAAGGTGCAAGATTCTGATGATGAGACAGACAAAAATGAAGATTCTGATGATAGCCTTAAAGGTATTTAGTTTTTTATAAGTAAAATTATGTAGTAATGTTAGTGCACATGTAATACTAGCTAATATTTGACTATTTTGTTAGAATTAGTGCATGAAAAAAAGAAGAGGAAGAAAGGTGCAAGGGCAAAAAAGAAAGTCAACTGGTTTGGCTTAAGGCCACGTACAACACCTCGTCAACTTAATCTGGCACTTCAAACACTATCAAAGAAACAAAGGGATGCTGTTAGAAGCATGGGATTTGGAAAAATATTGTCAATGGCTGTAGATGGAATTCCAGCAAAACTTGGTCATTTTGTAGTTGATAGCTTTAAGCCTGATTTGATGGCCATAGACTTAGGAAGGGTTAAAATAAATGTGGATTGTGAATCATTGAATCAATTACTTGGAGTACCATATGGTGGAATAAACTTGGAATCGTTAGAATATAATACTAGTTTTGAAGGAATTGTGAAGCAATGGAGGGGTTTGTATAGAAACAAATATGTGGGACCTTCTGAGATAGTGCACAAAATAGAAACAAATGCTGATGATGATAGTATTCTATTCAAGTTGGATTTCTTGGTACTTTTTATGAGCACAATGGTGGAGTGCCAAAAACATGGAAAATGCGCCCTTGATTTTCTACGATACTTTTCAAATGATACCAAAATTGAAGAGATAGACTGGTGCAGTTTTATTTTGAATAAACTTGAACAGTCTAAAGTTGGATGGGTTAGATGTAATTACGATTCTAAATTCACAGGCCTGTTGACAATACTTACGGTATGTGTTTAGTTTTATATATTTGTTGTAAATTAAAATATGATGATATTTATGGCTACATGGTTGCATATATGTAGCCTCTATGAATGTTGAAATGTTAATGATTATGCAACTGCTTCTGTATGATGCATATATGTAGTTAGGAATGTTGCATATATGTAGATAAGAATGATATATATATATATATATATATATATATATATATATAGAGTGAGGTTCACCTACATAGTGTTATAAATCTAAGAAGGCTAAGAAGCAATAAGAGATTGACATGTGGCATCTAGGAAAATTAGGAGAGGGGGTATTTTAGTCATGCCCACTTTTTTAAATATTCTCTCTCCACATGCAAGTCAAATGTCAATTCCCCCACTTTTTTAAAACGTTTATAACTTTTACATACGACATTATTTTTTTAAACAAATTACACCATAAAAACGAGAATTTTTTTCTCTTTAAAACGCGTATAATATTGATATATAAAAAACGAACTTTTTTTTCACAATTTTTCAGCTCATTGTGTCTAACGTCAGGTCATTGTGTATTCCGTCAGGTCATTGTGTCTTTCATCAGGTAATTGTGTGATTGTGTCATCCGTAAGGTTGTTGTGTCATTCATCGGGTCATTGTGTAATCTTATTTGACAAGTATTACACAATGATCTAATAATAATTACACAATAACACAAAAAGTATTTCAAAAATCTTGCTCTCACATCATCCTCCTTAAAAAATAAATAAACAAAACTTAAAAAAACTACTATTTTCTCATTGTGTCTTTTTTCATTGTGTCTAATTTAAAAAATAAAAAAAACGGTAATTTTTTTAATTTTTTTTAATTTTTCGTTTATTTATTTTCTGAAAGAGGAATACATGGGGAACAAGGTCTCCGAATCACTTTTTTCAAATTTGATTTATATTGTGAGTTATAATTTTTTTAAAAGTGTCATTGTGTCTTTGTTTACCATTGTGTCATTCTCACACTTTGTAACAAAAAATGACATTGTCTTTGAACATTTCTCAAACACATATTAACAATTTGTGACACGGTGATAATTTCTAAACACATAATATGACACAACAAATATTTATAATAAGATGATATTATATAATGACTTAAGAATGAACCGATAAAAGTGATATTTCACTAGTTATAATAAAACACAATCACATGATATTACACAAGGACTAGACAAGTGCCTAAATTTTTTTTTATTTTTTATATATCAATATTATACGCGTTTTAAAGATAACAAAACGCTTGTTTTTTTTGTGTAATTTTTTAAAAAAAATAATATCGTATCCAAAAGTTATGAAAGTTTTAAAAAAAGTGGGGGAATTGGCATGTGCCTTGCATGTGGAGAGAGAAAGTCAACAAAAGTGGCTATGACTAATGTACCCTTCCACCAATTTCTTTTCTTACAAATTGATCTCAACCATTAAAAAAGAGATCTAAAGGTCATAAATCCTTCTTAGCCTTCTTAGATTTCCAACACTATGTAGGATAACTCTCCTCTATATATATATATATATATATATATATATATATATATATATATATATATATATATATGTAGTCATGAATGCTGCATATAGGTAGTCTGTTGATTAGAATAGTAAAAAACTATATTTGTATCTTTAACATATATACTAATAGATTGTAAAAAATGCAGCTTCTGTATGTCGACAGAATTATTTGCCCAGCAATTAACGTAGCACGGAAAGTGAGCCCCCTAAAGTTCTGGACAATGAAAAAATTGTCTATAAGAGAAAAATATGAGATAGAAAATGGAGGTTTTGGTCTAGGGGAATTAAGGGATTTGTACTTGGATTATGATCGTGACGAAAGTGAAGAAGAAGAAGAAGAAGAAGGGAAGGAAGAAAAAAGAGATGCAAAAGACAAAAACATTTCTAGTAACATGCTTAAGCCAGAAAACTTGAAGGTATGTTATATATCTGAATTTGTTTTAATAATGCTGTTTTCCATCATGAACTTAGATATTATGCATATATGAAGTCTTTTAAAAATGTTAATGATGTTTTAAGTATTAAGGTATGCTGCATATATGTAGTATAATGGTATGTAATTAAATTTTTGCAAATTTGTTAACAGGATCATGTTTCCAAAATGAATGATATGCTTGACTTAATCGTGAAAGATAAAAAGGCGGTTGAAAAAGAATTATGTGAAGCATTTTTACTTTACCCAAAAGATGAAGAGGTAAAAGAATTGGTGGAGAAATACAAGCAAGTATACACAAAAGTGATAAATGTTGAGGAAAGTGTGGCGGCTATGATTTGTGAGAAAGAGTTAGAAGAAATTGAAAATCCAGAAATGGATAAGAAAGAAAGTGATAAGAAGACAGAAGTTGCTGATCACCAACTTCCAGATTTCAGCCTGGGTTTGACAGATAGTTCACAAGAAAAGGGAGAAGATGAGATGAAGAATGATACACTGAATGCAGAAAAACCTTGTGACGATCAACGAATTGGAAGGAAGGAAGAACGATTGAAGAATGTAAGTGACCAATTGAAATCGCCATGGTACTTACGAGCAGTTGATATAAGCAAACCATTGACTCAGGAAGAAAATGTTGTTTGGAATTACATAGTAAACACTTGGCAAGAAAATGAAAAGTAAGTTTCTTTTGCATTATTATTTAAATGTATATATGATTGTGTATATAGTTTAATTTATACCACTTCTAAAATCTCAACTCACAGGACATTAACAATTAGTAATCCTGAAAGTGAAGAGGCTGAAAAAAAGGAAGTCGAGAACAGTTTTTCGTAAGTTATCCATATTTCATATATGTAGAGTTGTAAAAATTATTATACTACACATAGGTAGTCTTTTGTATTACTTGCAACTTAGTTATAATACATGTATGTGACACCTAAATGATTTTTTTTGTGCAGGAATGATGTTTTCGGAACATCTTATGGTTTAGAAACAAAATTATTTATTTTGTGGACATTAATTCCTGGGTTTGAGTTGTATGAAAATGTCGTTGACTGTTGGGCTGCAGTTTTGAATCATGATGAAAACTTAAAAAGCATAGAATCACCAAGTTGTTTGTTTTGCTATACAACAACAATTGTAAGTATTGTATATAATACTAACGTAGAAATAGTTTTTATAAATAATGTTCACTTACATCTGTTATTTTTCTAACTTAATAGCTTGATTGGATGCTTAATAAAAGTTCAACAAATGCAAAACGATTGGAGGCTTTGGAAAGAAACATGATGTATGTTGTCGAAGGAAAAGAAGAAAAATTGGATCTCAGAAAATTTGAATTGGTCTTCTTTCCTATGCTAGAGAAGCGACATTTCTATTTGATCGTTTTTTATTTGAAAAATCCTTCTATTTCCGTAATAGACAACATGCATCAATCTACAAGCTTGGTTTCAATGAAAGACAATGCGAGATATATATCAAAGGGGACACCATATAAAGTGGTATGTTAAATCTTTATTTAAGTTCAAAAGTAATTCATTAGTTAAACAACATATATGCCGTAATTTACTGCACATATACAGTAAAACAACATATATGCAGTAGTTTACTGCATATATGCAGTAAAACAACATATATGCAGTAGTTTACTGCACATATACAGTAAAACAAAATATATATATATATATATATATGTTGATATATATATATTATTTATGCATATTGCATATATGCAGTTTGTTTAATAATGTTAAATATCTGAAATACTGATCATATGTAATCTATTACAAAATGAAATATTAATGTTTAGACATGTTTATTTATGTTATAATGTTTGTTTTCCTACATAAACAAATGTTTTTTGATTATTTGATGAGTGTACAACACCCAAAAGCAATGGCTATCAAAGCTACAAAGCCATTAAGGATAAAGATTGATTGGGCCACAAAAGAAAATTTTACAGATTGTGGTGTCTATGCTATGAGGCATATGGAACTTTTCAAAGGAAAAGCAATGGAATTTGATTGTGGCTTTAGTGATATACAAAGCAAGAGAAGCAAGCAAATAAAACAACTTAGAATGAAATATGCCACCAAGATTCTATTGTCTAATGCAAATTGTTTTAAGAAGAAAATGTTGGATGAGGCAAAAGAATGGGATAAAGTCTTGAAAGAAACCGGTGAAGAACAAAATCTTTTTAAAGACCAAATGACTAAGGAAGTGGTGGTGAATGTGGAAAGCAAAAAAGAAGTGGTGAATGCGGAAAGGAAAAGTGAAGAGGTGATGAATGAAAAAATACCAAAGGAATGAATGATTAGAATGTGTAATTGTCTACAGTTTTGTTAAGTATGTGTAGACACGAATATTATGATGCTTTTATGGAGTTGCTTTTAGGATATGTCTTTGAACATATGTAGACAAGAATATTATGATGGTTTTATCATGTTACTTTTTAAATATATGTATCTGGATAAATTTGTTAGTTAAAAAGAATCATATGTTAAGGATAACATACTGCATATATGTAACATGCAATATTGCATATATGTAACATGTCAAACCGCATATGTGTAACATGGCATATCTTGAAAAATTGGTGAATGAAGAAAACAAAGTAATGACATAAATGGGTAAAAAATACCAAGGAATAGATTTATGGTGTTGTTTTTAAATATGTGTTTGAATATGTGCATCTAAATTAATTGGTTAGTTAATAAGAACTATATGTAATTTGTCATACTAGATGTTTGTAACAAGTCATACTACATATGTGTAACATGTCACACTGTATATATGTAACTTGTCATAGTACATATAACATGTCATATGCTGAAAAGTTGGTGAATGAGAAAACAAGGGAAAGATATAACCGGGTAAAAAAAATACCAAAGGAATTGTTTTATGGTGTTGCTTTTTGAATCTATGTTTGAATATGTGTATCTGAATTAATTGGTTAGTTAATAAGAATCACATGAAACTTGTCATACTGCGTATGTGTAACATGTGATACTGCATATACGCGAATCATGATCCACATATTTCTTACATTTACCGCATAACCTTAAATTTCCCTTTCTCTTTTTAGCGTTCTCAATAGCCTTTTCACCTGGACCAATAAGCCTTGGTGCAGTCCCACATCCTTTATTCCTTATACCTTGAGGTGGAACATATGAAACATCCACAGATTGTGATTTTCCAAGCAAGTCACCTAGCAAAAATACACATGCAAAATTTATAAAACACTACAAATAATGAACACTGTAATGACATAAAAAACTGCAATACATATATGTAACACTGACGTAACTGTAAAAATTTGAAAAACAGTAACATACCTATAACAGCAGATGTACTGTTATAATCTGGATTGGATGAGACTTCTACAAATATATCATTCTTAATTTTCCTAAGTTGCTCCGCAAATGCAGAAAGTCTGTTTGTGTCGCATCGTAAACGATCCGCACATGAAGAAACTAGTTCCATAATTTCATTCCTAAGTACTGAATTCTCACTGTTGTCAACACAATACCTATTTTCAAGACTATAAACATGATTTGGTAAGGCATCTCGTTTCCATCGTCTAGGCATGTATTGGTTTGGTATATGATCAATTTTATTGTATCTGAACACAGAAAAAACATGCCTACAAAGGTAGCCAATGCGCGTGAAGCCCATGCATGAACATGACACTGAATTATCACCCAATTCAAGGGTGACCTACACATATTGAATAGAAAAAATATTAAAACAAATATAACATAAAAATACTAAATATATGTAATAAAAGTATATATTATATGCAGTGGAAATACTACATATATGTAGTACGCATATTACATATATGTTTTACCTGAAATTCGTTGACAATGTTGCCGTGTCTGTCTGTGTGGGCAACCGTATAAGTTTTAGTCCCATCAACAACTCTAGAATTAACCATAAAGCAATATAACATGCCTTTACGTATCTCCTTTTGTACCTCTAAAAATATTGTCTGGGAATCTATTTCTGATGCATGCTTTTCTATAGGTAGAACAGTGAGCATCAATGGAGTTGTTGTTACACTTTCAAATTCCATTAGACGTTGATTGTATCGCTGCCCATCAATTGAATTGTCAAAGCATAACAAGAACTGAACCAATGTATTGGCTCCACTAGAATTGACTTTAAAAAGGGCATTAGAACTCTCACACCTTGATGTAGTCTTCATCAAACAACACATTTGTAATTCTCTAAAATAACAAGGAACCCACTGCTCCCTAATAGCATACATTTCACTCAACCAAGGATGATCATCCAAGTGGTATTCATCCATTAGCAATTGCCATTTTTCTTCAAAAACAGAGGGTGTGATAAATAAATTCCACACCAACTTATGAATACAAGCCCTCAAATTTGTATTCTCTAACAAATCACCAGAAATATGAAAATATAAAAAATACCACTTAGAAAATGATACATAATAGAAAAAAAAGTAATAATACACATATAAGTAATACTCTTATAAAAGTGAATATACCTTGACAGGTAGCTTCCTCATAATGTGCCACATACAAAGTCGATGAATGGATTCGTTAAAAACAGTAGCAACAGCTTGCTTCATTGCGGCATCTTGATCAGTTAACACTAATAAAGGCTGCTTCTTATGGGCATCAAGAAATCTGCTCAAGAGCCATTTGTAGGATTCAATAGTTTCATCACATAGTAGCCCAGCAGCAAATGTTACACACCTTTTATGATGATCAACCCCAGTAAAAGGGACGAATATCATTTTATACCTGAAAAGAAAAATATAAAACATAAACATAGAATTGAATAAGATATAACATATGTAATACTGTAGTCACAGTAGACATGTATAAAACAGTACTACATATGTGTAGTAAACAATAAAAGTGATAAAGCATATAAAATACAAACATAAAATTGTTTGACATATAACAAGTGAAATATTATGGTCACAGTAAACATAGATTAAACAAAACTACATATGTGTAGTACAAAGAAACTTACATGTTGGTGCCATATGTTGCATCGAAAGCTAAAACGTCTCCAAATGCTTCATAATTGCACTTCATAACATCATCAACCCAGAACAACGATCTCAATTCAGTACCAACTACAGTAAACTCAAAAGAGAAATTTTGCCTATTCAAGACGCGTTTTTCCAAACTATCCACAATCATTTGTGCATCCCTATCACCTATAAACAACCGTATATCCCTAACAAAGTTCTTATAATCTGTTTTGGTGCCCCGAAACTTGTGATGCCCTCCTTTCAGTGAAACTTGCAACCTATATGCAACATTTGCCCCAATATTATTCAAACTCAGCTTATGGATAAACTCTTGGTCTGAAAAACCAAGCTTCCTTTGGTTTTTAGATAAATCCATGTTTGCCTTATCAATAAGTCGATGATTATGAGCTTCCACAAATTCATATAGAACATAATTTGTTGTTCCTGGAATCCCTTTCAACCTAATACGAGCCTTACAATTCGTAACCTTAAATTTGCTGCGACGAGAACGAGAAATGCTACTGCTAGCAGCGGAGTCAAAACTCTGAAAATTAGGTTTACCAGCTCTTGAACACAATATATACCTATGAGTGGTAAAGCCTTTAACTACCTTTAAAGTGCTCAAACGAGGAGAAAAACCAGATTGGACAGCATAAGACTGATACATATTGACAACATCATCCCATTTATCAAAAATCATTCCCAAAACAGGTATATACTCAGCACTCACATCAGGCTTCCAATAGGTTGTTCCATTTGTTGATAGGAAAACGTTACTTGAAATACATCCTTCATTAAAGAAAAATGACGTGACATAATAAGAACAGCCAATAAGCAGATGACAGATACTATCATTACACACATGTATAAAGATCATTAATATAAAACTATGACATCATCAAAGTTATACAGTTCCTTCAGTCATATTACATATAGGTAACATATATGTAGCATCCACAATAAGATTTTAGATTGGTCATTGTACAATTCAATCATACTACACATTTGTAATAGTCTCAATTTCAGTTGTAATATACGCAGTAAGATTTTACCTACTTCATTGTACATATCAGTCGTATTACATAATGTGATATTATCAATTTCAGTCATATTATATATCCAGATCTATATAACATATATGTAGCATAAACAATAAGAATTTACCTTCTCCATCAACACCAGCAAATTGCAAAGAAGGAACGCCGGATGATGAAGAAACATCACTAGATGAACTCGTTTCAATATTCTGATCCGCTGAACTTTGCTCTTTCAACTGATTTGGATCGAATTCTGTACTAGAAGGATCATCGCAGCTTTCATTAGCATTATTCGCACCAGCGTTACTTATATAACTCTCAGAAGAAGCAATCTCTGAATCAATAGAACATCAATAAAGCATAAGTTAATTAGAAATCAATATGTACAATTTGTCGATTGAAGGACTGAAAAAACAAAAAAACCTTGAATTAACGTCATGACGGTTTGATTTTTCAGTTTTGTAGTTGTAATCGATGAACTGTGAGCGATAAAGAGATCGTGAATCAGAAATTCGATTGATGATAGAATTATCGTTTGATGAGGATGAATGATGAAGAATGGATTGATGAGGATGAACAAAGTTTGATGCAGAGATATATTTTGAGAAGATATTTTGAGGTATGATGATAATTTGATTTGTATGAGGAGAATTTGGTTTGAAAGGAATAGAGTGGTAAAATGACAAATATACCCTAGTTCTCTAGTTCTCAACTTAATATGGAGTTCTCTCTTGATCCCTCCCCTATATATATATATATATATATATATATATATATATATATATATATATATATATATATCTATACTATCTATAATGCAGATTGGAAGGGTGACCCATTTATCAACCACGTACAACTATTTTATGCACAATGTACTGCTCTTTGATGCAGAAATTAAAAGGGATTTTAAGGGTATTTTGGACTTTTTGACAACTTTCAATTTGTTACCTTTTAGCCCATAAAAACGAAAAATAAGGCTTTTACATTTTAACCCCTACTAACACCCCTAAATCCGCAAATATGTATTTTTTTAACATTTAGGCTGCAAATTTAATGTCAATTTTGATTACGCATTGGTAAATAATATCATATAATTCGACGTTATTTTACAAACAATATGGTGTTCGTTTTTCCCAGAACCGATAAATATTTTTATAAGTACAAGTAAAGCATGAATGTACATTAACAACTAAATACAGTACAACTATAACAGTCCAGTTTTTATAGAAAATACAAAAACTTCAACGAAATCTAAAAAGTCCAGTGCAGCTAATTTAAATACAGTCCAGCTTTATAGAAATATAAATACAGTCCAGATTGTAAAAATGTATTTACAAAACAGTACACTTAATTCAAGCAAAGTCCAGTTTTTAAAAAAAATAATTACATTCTAAAACAGTCGACTTTTTTTAGCAAATGACAGCAGATCCACCAAATGTACGTACCAGATTGCGCTACGTATGTTGACCTTGGCTGGTGCAGATCTTCACTCATTATCCTTCTTTAACCCATTTGCATTTAACTTGCACCATAACAGGCTGGCAAGGAGTGAAGATCAGTTTATAGCCAGCCCATCCATTATATAGCCTTTCATCACAAACAATATTTGAAAAGAATGAAACCATACCTACAGTGTCAGCTGCTGCTCAATCTGTTTATGCAGCTGCTTGGTATCTTCTGCTACTAGACAAAGTTGTCCGGATCCATCCGATCCATCCTTCTTCGAACCATCTGCAGCTAACTTCTCCATAACAGGCTGCCATAGAGTGACCTTCAGTTTATAATCAGCCCATTCATAGGTCTTTGATCAAAAACAAAAATCGAAAGGAATCGAAGCGTACCTGTAGTTTCAGCTGCTGCTCAATCTGTTTATGCAGCTGCTTGGTCTCTTCTACTACTAGACAAAGTTGTTCGGATCCATCTGATCCATCCTTACTACAGTCATTGCAACAATCATTAAAAAACTGATAAATGTAAAATTCACTGCAACAAGCCAAAAAGAACCCAAAAACATCTTAGTGTAAAATTACCTTTGACGTTGGTTTTGACCCGTGACTGTTGTGGTAAACATACCACCGTCGACCCGGCAATTCGGTTGCATGTTTCAACTTCACTAAAAATATATGTCTGTAGTCAAAACTAACAATATATGAGATAAAAAACTACTAAAATTCTGTTGATTGTTTTGAAAGTAATCCAAAATAACTTTTAAAAAACTAATAAATGTAAAATTCACTGCAACAAGCCAAAAAGAACCCAAAAACATCTTAGTGTAAAATTACCTTTGACGTTGGTTTTGACCCGTGACTGTTTATGCAGCTGCTTGGTCTCTTCCGGATCCATCCGATCCATCCTTCTTCGAACCATCTGCAGCTAACTTGCCCCATAACAGGCTGCCATAGAGTGACCTTCAGTTTATAGCCAGCCCATTCATTAATTTTGATCAAAAACAATATTTGAAAGGAATCGAAGCGTACCTACAGTTTCAGCTGCTGCTCAATCTGTTTATGCAGCTGCTTGGTCTCTTCTGCTGCTAGACAAAGTTGTCCGGATTCATCCTTACTACAAATAAATGTAAAATTCACTGCAACAATCTATATAAAACAACGCCGTGTGTAAATACCTAACCAAATTATACAAAAAAACATAATCCTGACCTTCAATTTTTAGCCAGTCCATCCATTTAAAGGTCTTTAATCACGAACAATAGTTGAAAAGAATGGAACAGTACCTGCACTTTCAGCTGATGCTCGATCCGTTAATGTTAGCTGTTAAATCCGTTGCTTCTGCTGCATGATCTGTTCTTCTGCTAACAGACAAAGTTGTCCAAATCCATCCAATCCAACCTTACTACAATCATTGCAACAATACTGCTGTTAAAACTAACAATATAAGTGATCAAATGGTACTAATAAATGTAAAGTTACCTTTAAAGTTGTGTTTGACCCGTGACTGCTGTGGTAAACTACATACCACCGTCGACCCGGCAATTTGGTTGCATGTTTCAACTTTATGCGCAATATATGTCTGCAGTCAAAACTAACAATATATGAGATAAAAAACTACTAAAATTCTGTTGACTGTTTTGAAAGTAATCCAAAATAACTTTTAAATTCGTTTTTTTACCCGTTCATTGTGTTGCAAACATATATCCGTCTACCCATGTAACAAAAAGTTACAAAAAATTTAAAAATAACAAAGTTGCAACATATATTTATTAAGAATTTAGTTTGACTAAAAATGTAGTTTTTTAGTTATAATATACTTAAAAGCCCATTGCAACTTTTTTTCTGGAGGTTATGAGATTAGAAATGTACCAAATGGTGCAACTTCAAAATTAACCGATTGTATGATAAATTTCCAGCTCAAATGTGCAACAGTAGAAATGCACCATATGATGTACAAGTTGTCCAGACTTTTATTACCACACATGTAACATAATATTCAATAACAACAGAATTGATTAAAACCAATTTCTAGCATGATAATAACTAACTATAATATGTGCATTTATAATAACTATTTATTAAGAATTCAGTTTAACTAAACTCAATAATATTCAAATTTATAATAACTCTTTATTAACAAATCAGTTTGACTAAGAAACAGTTCAATTTGAATCGAAAATTTAGGGTATTTTTTTATTTGAAATGCAAACCAAGCGGGAAAAACAAAAGCTGAATACAAATAAACCCTAGCTGAATCACACTATAAATAGACTAAGAAACAGTTCATTTGTTTTTGCATACTTGAAATACATTATTTAGACACGGAACCAATCTCCAATAAGATGAAACACCAATCAATTCAGGTTCGATTATTCATTTATACGATAATATATCTATTTTTTATTTATATTTACTTGTTCTTATTAACAGTCTTATTATGCAGGAAGTGATTTATGATGATTTGAACTCAGAAAAAGTCAAAACTTCAAAGGTTCCTATGTTTAACTCTATCATCTTCATTTCCTTTTTAAACAAATTCTCATTAACAGTCTTATTATGCAGGAAGTGATTTATGATGATATGAAATCAGAAAAAGTCAAAACTTCAAAGGTTCCTATGTTTAACTCTATCATTTTCATTTCCTTTTTAAACAAATGTTTGTAATCTGCTACATGTTCTTAATAAAAATATTACTTATGCAGGAGGTTGTTTTTAATACTAGAAAAACAGAAATACTCATTGATTCTTGCGAATTAAACCCACCGGAAAAAGATGCTTCAAAGGTTCGTTTTTAAATATTTATACATCTTTATTATTATTTAATAAAAATATAATTATGCAGGCTGATTCTGATAGTAGTGTTGAGATTATCAACCATGGATTAATGTTTAGTCCATACAAGTCCGATCTTGAACGAGAATGGAGTAAAGAGGTAACTCCACAATTACAATTTATTATATTTCTATAAATGTTTTCATAACAGGTAACATAAAAATTAATACATTACAGGATCAGATTTTTGAACAACAAGATAAGATCTATAAGAACAGAATGAAAAGGGTCAAAAGGCTTGACGAGGAGTGGAACTGGAGTGAAGTTATAGAGCTTGACGGTTCAGATGAAGAAGAAAAAAATCTTTTCAAGGCCTATACAAAGAAGAAAAGTCCACTAAAGATCCCAAGAGTTTCGATTCAAAAGCGAACTAGGCCTCATTTAGTTTGATGCTCTATATCTTAAAATTCGTTTTAGATTTGTTTTCTAGAATAAGTTGTTTCCTTAACATGTTTTATTTCGTAAGTTTAATCTTTTTATTTGTTTTTCAGCTTCTATGAATGAATAAAAAATGTGGCTTTTGTTTCATGAATAAATGAATTTATAGTTCCCAACAGAAAACTTTTTATGTTCGAGTAAAATATAATATTTCTAACAACTATTTAATAATACAAAATCAATTAAAAATAATAATATCAATCAACATAAGTATAGATGAAAATATAAGTTCATTATCTTATATAGTATAGATAAGACACATTACTCTGGAAAAAGGAAATGTGAATCCAATTAGACACAAACAAATGTATGTTTACAATAAAACATATAACTTTAATACTTAATACTCAAAAAACTACAATATTTTAGCTTTGCACTTTCATATTTCGTAAATAGCACATCACAAACTAATGTATGTTTAATTTTAATATTTTCAGATTGGATAATAATAGCACATCAGCAAACAAAAACATAAACATTTAAGCAATTGTTATACACTAAAAGTAAAAAAATAATCAAGTAGTATAGGAATTAAAAAACGACATATGTGAATAAATAATTATCATTTCAACTAAAACAACCTAAATTATATGTATAATTCTGTTGAGAAAAAACTGTATATTTAATAAACATATAATCCAATTAGACACAAACAAATGTATGTTTACAATAAAACATATAACTTTAATACTTAATATTCAAAAAACTACAATATTTTAGCTTTGCACTTTCATATTTCGTAAATAGCACATCACAAACTAATGTATGTTTAATTTTAATATTTTCAGATTGGATAATAATAGCACATCAGCAAACAAAAACATAAACATTTAAGTAATTGTTATACACTAAAAGTAAAAAAAAATAATCAAGTAGTATAGGAATTAAAAAACGACATATGTGAATAAATAATTATCATTTCAACTAAAACAACCTAAATTATATGTATAATTCTGTTGAGAAAAAACTGTATATTTAATAAACATATAATCCAACTAGACACAAACAAATGTATGTTTACAATAAAACATATAACTTTAATACTTAATACTCAAAAAACTACAATATTTTAGCTTTGCACTTTCATATTTCGTAAATAGCACATCACAAACTAATGTATGTTTAATTTTAATATTTTCAGATTGGATAATAATAGCACATCAGCAAACAAAAACATAAACATTTAAGCAATTGTTATACACTAAAAGTAAAAAAAAATAATCAAGTAGTATAGGAATTAAAAAACGACATATGTGAATAAATAATTATCATTTCAACTAAAACAACCTAAATTATATGTATAATTCTGTTGAGAAAAAACTGTATATTTAAAAAACTGTATATTTAATAGAAAATATTAATAAACGTTTATTAAGCAAGTGTTTGAGTTTTTTTGGGATATACAACTTGTGTTTTTTTAAGTGGTTTAGCTTTGTACTTTCATATTTCATAAAAAGTTTTTATTTAAAATATAATAAACTTTTAACTATTGTTATTACTCTCAAAAATAAAAATGTGAATCCAATTAGACACAAACAAATGTATTTTTTAAAAACATATAATTTTAATATTTCATAATAACACATCAGCAATAAAAAACATATAATTTTAATCGGTTTTTAGTCACTAAAATAAAAAAAGTAAAATAACCATAAATCCAATGTTTAAATCATATTAGGACTTAAAAAACGATATATGTTAATAATTAAAAATTAATATGACATTAATAATCTATTAAAAAGATTTAAACAAAGAATATATCTATTAATAATCAGTTGAAAAAAACTGTTAATAATAATTATTAATAATCGGTTAGTAAGGTACCAGTTTTGCAGCTTTTTAGGGACACAGCAACTATGTTTTTTTAAATGGTTTAGTTTTGCACTTTAAGAATTCATAAAAATAGAACATTTTCAAGATAATACCTAAATTATATGTAAAACTGTAATGCAGAATTTTAGGGATAGACAGTAGTTTTTTAATTTTATATATATAGTTTAGTATTGCATTTCTTATTTCATAATAGCAAGTCACACAAACACAGGTACGTTTACAATTTCAGTGAACACTAATATATATTTTTAACCTAATTTTACAAGCTCCTAACACTAATCGTATTCACTGAACAGGAGTTTTGCTTGATTAAACGAAGACAAGGTTCAGGTATGATTAGAAGTTCATGTTTTCATTTTTAGGCTACAAACAGTTTTTCACTCTGTTTTTATACTGATTAGCAGGTTTGCTTGATTACCCCAGTAAATTGTTCAAGTGCTTTCACAAAGATTTCAACTTCTCAAACAGGTAAGTATTGTTTTTAAGATTAAAAATAAAAATTTTGTTACATGTTTTTTGTTATATTTAGTTTACAGATGATAATTATATTGTTTTTATGCTTAATATTGCAACTACAATTGCTTTTAGCTACTTGTAGGTTTTTTTATTTATTAAATGCATAACATAAGAATTTAGTTGATTCAAGAAAGAGTATAGATTGTTTCTTCTACTGTGTAAACTAACTAATTAAGTATCCATCATCCTAATCACATTAGCAGGAGTATTTTGGTAATAACTCTGACTTTCATGAAACAATTATCGGATATACCACATCCAAAAACCAGCTAAACGATATCAGATTATACATACTTGTATTAATTAACAATTTCAATGCCAAAAACAATATAAACACCTACCAAATATCAAAACCTAGAAAAATATATTTCAACAAAAGTTAATATCATCAGCATAAAATCATATACAATGTGTTAAATACGAAAATCAGAAACAATACCGTAAGACAACAATCTGTACTAATAAGTTTAGGATCTGAAGTTTAAAACTTATACTACATAACTGAAAAAAAAAACCAAAATAAGTTTTAAATATGTTGACTATTTTTAAAATAAGCAAGTTTTGTGTTGTAACAAAAAACAAACCAGAAGACAACAACCTATAAAGTTTATTCTGGAAAGCAAATCAAGATATTCTAAATGTGAAAGTTTAAAACAAGTAAAATTCCACACAATTATAAATCAATCATTAACTCATGCTAACAAAGCCTAGATGGAGGCCAGATTCCTAAACCTCTCTATTGAAGGTCGGACAAGCATATCTAGGGAGTTACACATTTCGTATGATTGATTTCAGTAATGTTAGAACATATAACCAAGTAGCCAAGTTACATTTAACACAAAAAATCACAAATTTAAGACAAATATGATGGTTACATGTAAAACTAAAAAATGAATTTTGAATGCAATAAAAAAAGTTAATAGAACCCCGCCTATAGTCCAAGTTTTAACACCAGTGGGCAGTTAATTCCCGATTCCAATCGGAAACTCAATGGTGAAGGTACTTGCTACCGGTCGAGGTTTATAGATGACTTACAGTGCTGTTTCAAAAGGTTTAATGCCTTAAACCAATTTGGCAGCTTGTTCCGGTCTTTTATAATGCAGCACACATGCCAGTTTATTCTGGTCTTACAATTCATGCCCCCCCGGGTTAAGAGACCAACTGAATTATTTAACACAAAACAAACCTTCAATTACATACCCTTAGTAGTTGGTTGATAAGTGAAATTATAAAACAAACTTACAAGTTTAGTAAATGGTTAATTACATACCCTTAGTTGTTTAACCATAACCATGTTCTGAACATCATTGGTATGCTGAATCAAATCCATACAAAAAGTTGCATAACACATAAAACACATGTTTAGTATTTACATATCTTCATTTAATAAAAATGTAAAACTTAATTGTCATGTACGAAACCTAACCATTGTACAAAGCTAGAAAGTAATCTCATAAGGCCAACTGCATCCTGCATATGCAACATCATTAAATATTAAAAAGTAATAAAGTAAACAAATGAGCTAAATGACGTTAGAATATGTCTATAGATTTTATATGTTAAAACACATATATGAACTACTTGGAATAAAAATAAATTTAAGAGTGTTAATGATTAAGTAAATGGTTAATCACTTACACTTATAGTTCAACTAACACCATGTTCCTCACAATAATCTTCAATTTGCACCATTTTATAAATCAACTATAAGTAACTCTGCAAGATAGTAAAAAGATTGTCGTTATATATAAAACAAACAACGATTGATTTCACATAAAAAGTATGGTCTCCTTAAAAAACAAATCAACCAAGAGATTATAAATACCTCCGAATCTACACAAGACGTTTAGGCAACGCAAGTATATACACAAAATATACCCAAACATTACGCAAGCAAGCGGAAAATCATAAACTATCACATTAATATTTGCTTAGAAAACTTTCACAAGTAAAAATCATAAACTCACATTATACTTGCTTCAATCATTCAAGTCAAATCATAAGGCAGTCTATATGTTAACAACTATTGCTTAATAAAACGTTTTCATGACTAGACTATTTACACATTACTTATCTTTTAGCATCAAAAAAAGCAGATTTAAAGACACAAGTAAAAAAGCTGCAAGCAAACTTATTGGTAAAATACACATACAAAAATCAACTAAGTATCTATCATCCTAATCACATAACAATTATATTGATAATAACTCTGACTTTCAAGAAATAATAATCGGATATACCGGACACATGCTAAACATAAGACAACAATCATATACAAGACGTTTAGGCGACGCAAGTATATACACAAAATATACCCAAACATTACACAAGCAAGCGGAAAATCATAAACTATCACATTAATACTTGCTTAGAAAACTTTCACAAGTAAAAATCATAAACTCACATTATACTTGCTTCAATCATTCAAGTCAAATCATAAGGCAGTCTATATGTTAACAACTATTGCTTAATAACACGTTTTCATGCCTAGACTATTTACACATTACTTATCTTTTAGCATCAAAATAAGCAGATTTAAAGACACAAGTAAAAAAGCTGCAAGCAAACTTATTGATAAAATACACATATAAAAATCAACTAAGTATCTATCATCCTAATCACATAACAATTATATTGATAATAACTCTGACTTTCAAGAAATAATAATCGTATATACCGGACACATGCTAAACGATATCATATTATACATACTTGTATTAATTAACAATTTCAATGCCAAAACCAAAATAAACACCTACCAAATATCAAAATATAGTAAAATCTATTTTAACAGTTAATATCAACATCTTAAAATCATATACAAAGACTTTAAAAGAACATCAAACGATCTGATTCATATTATAAGATTCCCAAAAGAACAGTTTGATGTGTTGTTGCATAAGTGACTTATTATCATAAGCTTAGGATTGAATACTTACACTTATATTTCTTGTTTATTCTGTAATTTAAAAGCCAAGAAACATTTTTAGTTGTTTGAAAACTATAATGTAGAAACAAAATCATCTATATGCGAATAGGTACCATTCTAGGATGTGCAGCATCCATAGCTGACAATGAACTGCCACTGAGCACACCTGCATCCAAACACATATCATTCAAGCTAGAATTAGGTTTTGTTGAATAAACAAGAGACTTATCGTAGTAAAAGATAAACTGATCTAGGGTTTGAAGTAGGGGAAAATAACCTCTTCAACTTTAGATATGTTGAGTTAGAGTGTGTAGTTGATCCAGGCTAAGATCTCAAATCGGCAACGAAGCAATTGTTAGAACACCTAACAAACTGATCCATGTTGATCCAGCCTAATCACAAACAATTGGAACACATACCAAAATCAACAAAAGATAGATTCTGGCCTGATTCATAAACAAGTTATCAAATCTAAGAAAAACATAATTGAAGTTAAATTTAGAACGAACCTTTGCTTATAACTTTTTGACAGATCAGAACCGATAAAAACGAATCCACGTCATAACCATAACTAGAAAAAAAACCCTAGACTATTTACACATTACTTATCTTTTAGCATAAAAAAAGCAGATTTAAAGACACAAGTAAAAAAGCTGCAAGCAAACTTATTGGTAAAATACACATACAAAAATCAACTAAGTATCTATCATCCTAATCACATAACAATTATATTGATAATAACTCTGACTTTCAAGAAATAATAATCGGATATACCGGACACATGCTAAACATAAGACAACAATCATATACAAGACGTTTAGGCAACGCAAGTATATACACAAAATATACCCAAACATTACGCAAGCAAGCGGAAAATCATAAACTATCACATTAATATTTGCTTAGAAAACTTTCACAAGTAAAAATCATAAACTCACATTATACTTGCTTCAATCATTCAAGTCAAATCATAAGGCAGTCTATATGTTAACAACTATTGCTTAATAAAACGTTTTCATGCCTAGACTCTTTACACATTACTTATCTTTTAGCATCAAAAAAAGCATATTTAAAGACACAAGTAAAAAAGCAGCAAGCAAACTTATTGATAAAATACACATACAAAAATCAACTAAGTATCTATCATCCTAATCACATAGCAATTATATTGATAATAACTCTGTCACACCCTCAATTTTCCACAAACGGGGTATCCGTTAGGCGTGTGACATACCAGGATCTCAAGCCATTAGTTACAGCAAACACTGACTCAACGTTTTAAACAAAAGTCCTTATTAAAGTATTAAACCAAAACCCAAGGTTTAAAATGAAAAGTTTCAAAGTTTAGCGGAAGCATTTGTAAAACATCCTCGTACTAAAATCCAAGTACGTAACAATAAAGATTAAACCAACCAAAGTTATGAAAACCCGTGCATAAAGTTAGCACGTCCCGAACAGCCATTTCAATAACCAATAACAGTATAAGTAACAAAACGTAATAGTTTTTAAGAACAATGCATGCAAGTGTCCTACTCGTGCGCCTTCCTAGTTCCCTGAGAAAAACATACTAAAACGAGTCAACAAATAATGTTGGTGAGTTCAATGAGTTTATTTGAATAACATAAACAAAATATAAGTTCCGTTGATAAATCAATATATATTGCTGGTTTGCAAGACCACCTTGCTTACTACACGAGCACGTCGAGATTAAACTGAACGTTACTTGACTTGCCTTGTCGCCATCACTACGGATGACCAAATGTTTAAAGGACAATTTGCACCAACTAGTTCCCCGCTAGTGGTGGGGTCTGCCGAACCCGTAGTACTACTCAAATTTCCCCGTTATGCCGAAGTTGGCATATAAATAATCTCGACTAAAGAAAAGGACTTTATAAGTATGCTAATGCTCGGTAAAATAAGCCCTTAACAATAAATATTATTTATCCAAAAGATTGCCCAAGTTGGCAATGCAAAGTTTTGCCCGAAGGCCCCACCCGAAGGTGTAAAACGTAGCCGTAGTTGGCCCCGCCCGAAGGCAATAAGTTTTGCCCGAAGGCCCCACCCGAAGGTGTAAAACGTAGCCTTAGTTGGCTCTGCCCGAAGGCATAAAAATGCAGTCCGCCCGAAGGCACTAAAAAATAGTTGCCCGAAGGCGTTGTAAAAACATTTGTATGTTTTCTCCCCGAAAAAGTATTTAAAAGCGGGCAAAGAACTCACCTGTGAGCCGCACAGCAAATTACAGCAAAATGCAACAAAGTGACTAGGTCGCCATACGACCTGCTTAATTATTAAATGCTAATTACTATTTATGAACTTAACTTATTTACATATATATATAGCACATACTTTCACCTTCATCATTTGATGCATACACCCTCATATTTGCAATACGTACATATGATGCATACATTATACACATTACATACCGTTCATACAATCCCTATGCCACATATAATACACAACGTACATACGGAAACAAGCACACATACACACCTGAACTATTAACCTACTGTTGGTAAATCATTAGATTTTATATACATATATATACATCCACACCTAAACATATTACTCAACTAGACATACAAAACTTATACATATCAAACTATATATACAGAACTTTACATATCAAGCTATGCATACAAAACTATACATGATCATACCTATTAATTAACCCACATAACATGCAATACTTATACACACAATCAAACACATACATTTGTATGACTATAGTTCACGCTTGCTAACATGTATATATATATGCGAATGTATAAATATATATATATGTTGATTCTTACACCCTGAAATCACATACAATACATCCAATTTACGTACACATAGATTTACATCACAACATACATACCATGGCAGATATATATATGCACACACTGTATATGGCTGCTGCTATCCCGGTTTTATTTATACATACATGCAGAAACGTACATGGCGACATATATGTACACTACACACAACATGATCATACACATACATATACAGGTAGTACACGCACATCATAATTGTTTAATTACACCGAACCAGAATCGAACTCGTAATGATTGGTATGAACACCGAAAAACTCACCGAACTGCGACAAAAGAGATGATCGGAGTTGTAGGTTCACCGTTGATGCGCGATTTCAACTGCAGTTGTTGTGATTTTGTTTTCCGGCACCAGCGAAGAGGAGAAACGAGGGAGGGGCTGCTGCTGCGTGCGTGTTTTCCCTGATCCGGCTAGTACACAACCGAGAGAGAGAGCTACGGTGAAGGGGGGGTTGTTGGTTGCCGGAGACGAAACAAGGATGTAGACATGCGATGCTCTGCAGTATGCTCGGTCGATCAAGAAGGAAGAACAGATGGTGCATGGGTGTGTTTGCCGGCCGATGATGATGATGAATATAAAGGGTGGGAATGGGTCGACTAGGGTTGGTTTAATTTGTTATAAATTGTCAATTTACATAATGGCCCTTACAGTTATAAACTTGTTTATTTCTTGCTTTTAATTGAATACATTTCATTAATAACTAACTAACCCCTAAACTATATAGAATTTAACGGAATAGTTGATAGATAGTTTAACGGTATTAAGTTGAATTTGCGGGGTGTCACATCATCCCCTTGTTAAATGAATTTTCGTCCCGAAAATTACGCAACGTCATTTGTTGTCTGAAACAAAATAGGTGAAAAGAAAAAAATTTCAGGTTGTCACATCATCCCCTTGTTAAAAGAAATTTCGTCTCGAAATTTAGCCATTAGCGTATGGCGTCGACGTTTTGAATAGTTAAGGGTGTTCGTACATTATTAGATTTTCAGTGTTTTTTTTTACTTGAACTTAGATTCACTCTTAGGATTTCAATAAGTATAATAAAAAAGAATCATACCATGTTTGAGTGTTTTGAATTCTCGGCTCACCATATGATTTACTCCCAATTCTTTGGAGTACAACATTTTTTCTTGTGGATAGAATCTGATCGTGTTATTGTTTGGGGGGGGGGGGGTATATGATATACCAAGCGTTTTCCCATTGAGAATTTATTTATTTATTTATTTATTTATTTTTTTCTTCTGAAATCTTATATTTCTATTCTAATAGAAGGCTAGTTTAATCATGTATGTCCTTTAAGGTGACGTAACAATTTATTCTAAGATAAAGGTTTTAGTCTACGAATAGATTTGATAAGGGTTCAAAACAATGAAATGCTAGCCAGGATTTTAACACCGAAAATCATTGGATGGCAGCATCTGAATTCGCCATTAATGTGTTTAATAGATAATGTGAGATAACAGATTAGTTGAGGCTTTGAGTTTAACGGATCCGATAGAGATATCATGTTATTTTATTACTTTGGTCGCGTAGCTTCACTAGTTTCCCTAACCCGGCTGTTTCTTCTATTAGTATATTTTCATAGTTTAGAACGATTAGGTGACAATTGCTTACATTGCGTCTCATATAGTTTTAATCAAGCAGGTTAATTACATATAAGGTGGAATCTTTTGAACAAACTGGAGCCTTGAAAGAAAGATATTGCGCAGTTGGAGTGTCAAATGATAATGAGAGCATTAATTATTATTTTTCTTAGCAGATACAATGTGTATTGGGATGAAGAACTAAGGGATTGTTATTCTGAATTTTAATGGAAGAGGCTCAAGCAGTACACTAGTGGGTATCAATTGTTTATTATGGACTATACTATTCATCAAATTAATCCTTAAAGTCATAGAACATATTCAATGCTCAGGGTTATAAACCCACCGGGGGGGTTAGTTATAAAAATCACATAGCCTTTCATTATCACTGTGAGCAATAGATACCTGAAAGTTATAAGTGTCTAGATATATAGCGAATTGCCATATGAATGATAGATAGAATAGGGTTGTTCGTAAAACAAAATTCAAGGGTGGTCGCTTTTAGGCTCGTAACATCGATAGCACTTAAGCTGTGTTACTATTACGTGAATAATCTGGTAGAAAGATTTGAATATATTTTCCGATGTAGTGAATGTAGATAATGTTTATGAATTTAGATATTCTTGATGGATAAATAAAGTTTTAGACCCAAAGCGTGTTTTGCAACAGTGGAGATGCAAACAGTGATTGCAATACCATTTAAGAGAAGTGATCATGCATGTGAGATATTTTGTGATGTGGCTAGTTAACTCTAACAGGAATGAGTTTTCCCATTAAGTCATAGTTTTATAGGGCTCCTCCTAGTAATCCTTACTATTACAAGATTTGTTTAATGCTCGATTGAGGAAACCATGATATTAAGTTGTTATCGGCGTTGGTTAAGAGGTCATAACACACTAACCAAAATTTAAGGCATTCCATTGTATCATGAGTTTGTGGAATTAGCATGGTAGAAGTTTATACTGGAAGGTGGTATTATAATTGGTTGTAAACCACATGACAGGTTTTGCCAGGATCATCGTATACCTATAAATTCACCATTACGTTGCGCACCCGTAATCGTCAATTTACCTTACGCAATCACCCTAGTTTATATCCCATCATGGGCTTTAATCTTAGTTTTTATCATGCTTATCTTTTTGTGCTTTTTATAAGATAATTTACATTATTCTGGATATAGGATGTGTAAGAGACGTATGGTATACATATAATACTTACTTATTTACAAACTGTAGGTTGTGTTTGCGTTAGTATTCAAACACAGTCTTTGTGTAGAATAAGGATATCATCAGTACTCATCTTCCCGATGTGCCTCTTCGAGTCAATAGTTTTCACGAGAGCAACAAGCACCAACTTGATGAAATAAGATAAGTGTAACAATATGGAGAAGGTTTAAAAGAATAGAAAAGAATACTTAACGAAAGGAAGTCACTATGGATAACTCCCACACCTTAGTCTTTATGATTTGAGTGTTCAATACTTAACACGCTTTTGTTGCACCACGCGTTCAACAGAGTGAGAAAAAAAATCTGAATAAAAAAAAAATTGTTTTTTCTGGGTTCTACAAGATTTAACGTATTCTGAAAAGAAGGAATGAACTGCTGAATAACTTATGCTCCACTTCACAACTCTAGAAGGGATACTCAAACGGTTCAAAACGGTTGTAATTGTCAGGCTCATACTCTTGGCCTCTTTGTGACTTGAGAAGATGTCTCAGCCACATTCCGCGAAGAAGAATCAGATTTAGGCGGAAATTTAAATTCATGTTTCGTATAAGGTTACAGTACTTCGTATAAGGATTCTTAATCTATAAAGATTCTATATCAGGTAAGCACAAAAAATGTAACACGTATAGGCAAACAAGTACTAGTTCTAACTATATTACTACTGTGCAGTGCAAGTGTAACTAATGCAAATGCTTACAGTTATAGACTATATGCAATGAAATGCTAGTTCCCTATAACTTATGTCTCTGATACCAATCTGTCACACCCTCAATTTTCCACAAACGGGGTATCCGTTAGGCGTGTGACATACCAGGATCTCAAGCCATTAGTTACAGCAAACACTGACTCAACGTTTTAAACAAAAGTCCTTATTAAAGTATTAAACCAAAACCCAAGGTTTAAAATGAAAAGTTTCAAAGTTTAGCGGAAGCATTTGTAAAACATCCTCGTACTAAAATCCAAGTACGTAACAATAAAGATTAAACCAACCAAAGTTATGAAAACCCGTGCATAAAGTTAGCACGTCCCGAACAGCCATTTCAATAACCAATAACAGTATAAGTAACAAAACGTAAGAGTTTTTAAGAACAATGCATGCAAGTGTCCTACTCGTGCGCCTTCCTAGTTCCCTGAGAAAAACATACTAAAACGAGTCAACAAATAATGTTGGTGAGTTCAATGAGTTTATTTGAATAACATAAACAAAATATAAGTTCCGTTGATAAATCAATATATATTGCTGGTTTGCAAGACCACCTTGCTTACTACACGAGCACGTCGAGATTAAACTGAACGTTACTTGACTTGCCTTGTCGCCATCACTACGGATGACCAAATGTTTAAAGGACAATTTGCACCAACTAGTTCCCCGCTAGTGGTGGGGTCTGCCGAACCCGTAGTACTACTCAAATTTCTCCGTTATGCCGAAGTTGGCATATAAATAATCTCGACTAAAGAAAAGGACTTTATAAGTATGCTAATGCTCGGTAAAATAAGCCCTTAACAATAAATATTATTTATCCAAAAGATTGCCCAAGTTGGCAATGCAAAGTTTTGCCCGAAGGCCCCACCCGAAGGTGTAAAACGTAGCCGTAGTTGGCCCCGCCCGAAGGCAATAAGTTTTGCCCGAAGGCCCCACCCGAAGGTGTAAAACGTAGCCTTAGTTGGCTCTGCCCGAAGGCATAAAAATGCAGTCCGCCCGAAGGCACTAAAAAATAGTTGCCCAAAGGCGTTGTAAAAACATTTGTATGTTTTCTCCCCGAAAAAGTATTTAAAAGCGGGCAAAGAACTCACCTGTGAGCCGCACAGCAAATTACAGCAAAATGCAACAAAGTGACTAGGTCGCCATACGACCTGCTTAATGATTAAATGCTAATTACTATTTATGAACTTAACTTATTTACATATATATATAGCACATACTTTCACCTTCATCATTTGATGCATACACCCTCATATTTGCAATACGTACATATGATGCATACATTATACACATTACATACCGTTCATACAATCCCTATGCCACATATAATACACAACGTACATACGGAAACAAGCACACATACACACCTGAACTATTAACCTACTGTTGGTAAATCATTAGATTTTATATACATATATATACATCCACACCTAAACATATTACTCAACTACACATACAAAACTTATACATATCGAACTATATATACAGAACTTTACATATCAAGCTATGCATACAAAACTATACATGATCATACCTATTAATTAACCCACATAACATGCAATACTTATACACACAATCAAACACATACATTTGTATGACTATAGTTCACGCTTGCTAACATGTATATATATGCGAATGTATAAATATATATATATGTTGATTCTTACACCCTGAAATCACATACAATACATCCAATTTACGTACACATAGATTTACATCACAACATACATACCATGGCAGATATATATATGCACACACTGTATATGGCTGCTGCTATCCCGGTTTTATTTATACATACATGCAGAAACGTACATGGCGACATATATGTACACTACACACAACATGATCATACACATACATATACAGGTAGTACACGCACATCATAATTGTTTAATTACACCGAACCAGAATCGAACTCGTAATGATTGGTATGAACACCGAAAAACTCACCGAACTGCGACGAAAGAGATGATCGGAGTTGTAGGTTCACCGTTGATGCGCGATTTCAACTGCAGTTGTTGTGATTTTGTTTTCCGGCACCAGCGAAGAGGAGAAACGAGGGAGGGGCTGCTGCTGCGTGCGTGTTTTCCCTGATCCGGCTAGTACACAACCGAGAGAGAGAGCTACGGTGAAGGGGGGGGGGGGTTGTTGGTTGCCGGAGACGAAACAAGGATGTAGACATGCGATGCTCTGCAGTATGCTCGGTCGATCAAGAAGGAAGAACAGATGGTGCATGGGTGTGTTTGCCGGCCGATGATGATGATGAATATAAAGGGTGGGAATGGGTCGACTAGGGTTGGTTTAATTTGTTATAAATTGTCAATTTACATAATGGCCCTTACAGTTATAAACTTGTTTATTTCTTGCTTTTAATTGAATACATTTCATTAATAACTAACTAACCCCTAAACTATATAGAATTTAACGGAATAGTTGATAGATAGTTTAACGGTATTAAGTTGAATTTGCGGGGTGTCACAAACTCTGACTTTCAAGAAATAATAATCGGATATACCGGACACATGCTAAACGATATCATATTATACATACTTGTATTAATTAACAATTTCAATGCCAACACCAAAATAAACACCTACCAAATATCAAAATATAGTAAAATCATATACAAAGACTTTAAAAGAACATCAAACGATCTGATTCATATTATAAGATTCCCAAAATAACAGTTTGATGTGTTGTAGCATAAGTGACTTATTATCATAAGCTTAGGATTGAATACTTACACTTATATTTCTTGTTTATTCTGTAATTTAAAAGCCAAGAAACATTTTTAGTTGTTTGAAAACTATAATGTAGAAACAAAATCATCTATATGCGAATAGGTACCATTCTAGGATGTGCAGCATCCATAGCTGACAATGAACTGCCACTGAGCACACCTGCATCCAAACACATATCATTCAAGCTAGAATTAGGTTTTGTTGAATAAACAAGAGACTTATCATAGTAAAAGATAAACTGATCTAGGGTTTGAAGTAGGGGAAAAATAACCTCTTCAACTTTAGATATGTTGAGTTAGAGTGTGTAGTTGATCCAGGCTAAGATCTCAAATCGGCAACGAAGCAATTGTTAGAACACCTAATCACAAACAGTTGGAACACATACCAAAATCAACAAAAGATAGATTCTGGCCTGATTCATAAACAAGTTATCAAATCTAAGAAAAACATAATTGAAGTTAAATTGAGAACGAACCTTTGCTTATAACTTTTTGACAGATCAGAACCAATAAAAACGAATCCACCTCATAACCATAACTAGAAAAAAAACCCTAATCGATCTTAACCCTAATAGCAAAACCATTATCAACGAACTTAACCCTAATCGATCTTTACCCGTGCAACAACACCATTAACCCTACACAGCAAAACCATTATCAAACGAACTTAAACCTAATCGATCTTAACCCGTACAACAACACCATTAGCCCTAACAACAAAACCAATATCAATGAACTTAACCCTAATCGATCTTAACTCGTACAACAACACCTTTATAACCCGTTTGAAACCCCTAAGCCAAAACAACCTAACCCTAACACAGCTGAACGATCTGCTACATATCATCGAATATATTCAACACGCGGAATAGATTCATAGCAACGAACGATATGCTACAACATAACCCTAACAGAGTCGAACGATCTGCTACTGGTGGTGAATTTGGTGTGTTTGAATGAGCGGCCGATGATGATTTGTGTAAGAAACTAGGGTTTGTCTGAACATCACGTTATATAGCATAAAAATAGGGTTTGAACTTTGAACCATCTCTTACCATTTCTTAACCCGACCCAATAACTCTTTAAAGCCCAACTCGGTTTTTTTTGTTTTCTTAACATTTTAAAGCCCAACCCATGTAAACAATATTGACCAATTTGACTTCGGGTTTAAAATACATAAGAACATTAAATATAAAAAAACATCACGAGACTACTTATTAACATAAGATAACTTTTTCCATCATTACGTCTCATTTAACTAAAATCCGGTCCACTAGCCTAGACCCCAAAATAACATTTATGTTATTTGTTCTACAAATTTAATCCCCAAAATAATTTTTAATTATCTTTTTATCAAAATTATAAGTTTGTTTATACTTTAACTATAAAACACACATTACAAACTTATTTACTAACACTATTTATTAAAATTAGCTAACTATTTCGATCATTAAGTCATATTTTATTCTGGCAATTCATTTTAATTAAACTTATTACCGTTTTGTCTTACAGTTACAACCCAAATTAACCGTTATGAATCCATCAACTAAGATAGTACGGATTAATGTCAATGTTCGTCTTACTACTTCAATCGATGATCTTCCTACAGACATACTATCTTCTGAGATATTAGTAAGGCTTCCTGCAAAGTGTATCGGTGTGTATAGGACCGTGTCTAAGCAATGGTTGTCATTGTTAAGTTCTAAAAAATTTATCTTGCTGCATTGTCGTCACATCTCCACATCCTATAAACAAATGTTTTTTTCTGTTGCTCTGTTTCAGTCATCTGTCTTTCCCATTACTTTTGATCCATCTGATTATTTGCCAAAAACACTAATTCCACTACCAACAAATACTTATTGGTATGATGTTCTCGTCCTAACAAGCTTCGATGGTCTTGTATGCCTTTCTTTTCGCGAAACCCAAAAAATGATCCTCTGGAACCCATTAACCCACGCAACTAAATTCGTTTCCAGCACTCTAAGTCGAGGTAGATTCAAACAAAAAACAGATGCTGTCGGTTTGTATGTTTCTCCTTCGAATGAGTACATGCTTCTACATGCAAAACGCAGAAATGGCTCGATGAAGCTTTACAAATATTCATCTAGGTGTGACTCATGGCGCAAGATGGGGTTCGTCGACGAACAAAAGTACCATAACTACAAAATGTCTTGGTCTAACGGAACTTTCTTCCAAGGAGTTGTTTATTTTATTGTTAAAGTGGATGCTGCTGGTATGAGAAATTACTTATTTGGTTTTCACGTGGATTCCGATGAGTTAAAGTCTAAGCCAAAACCAGCAACCACAAATCACGACGGCGATGGGAGTTTAGTTGTGGTTCGTAACCAGCTTCACATGTTTGTTGCTAACAGTTTACCTAATTGGTCTCTTCACTTGTGGAGGATGGACGGTGAAAACTGGACGAAAATATGGGTTCGCCAAAACATTCTTCCACCGTCACTTTTTGGTCGCACCATTACGTACGTCGTTAGTACAGGCAAGTTTCTTGTGGTAAGCAGATCTGGGACTGTTTTTGAAATAGATACTACTAAGAATGGTATAGAGTGTTACTATCCAGTGTTTTCGGAGAGAAGTATACAAGGAGCTGTTTATACCGAGACTCTTATGTCGCCGGATTTTTAGTACCTGAAATCATATTTTTTCATATGTTTTTTTAATGTTATGTCTTTCATTTATTTCAACAAGATGATAAATCCAGTATTGTAATGTTGGTATGAATTTTTTGGTGTTTTGTATGTTTATGTAAGACGATAGATCATATCTTTTTTTACGTTTGTTTGAATGTTTTTTTGAATGTTTGTTTTTGATTCTGTTTTGCTATGTGATGGAAATGACTTTTAACCTAGATTTCGTCATGTTTATGTCTTTGTCTTTTGGTATAAATAAATTATACACGCTCATTACCAGTAGCTATACTATAGAATTAAAAAAAATATATATTTTACTTCTTTTGGACTATTTATATTACTTAAAGTTAATTTAATGCAAACTTTTAATATTTGTGCCAACTTTTTTAAACTTATGTTTCTTTAAAGGTTTTTGTTTGGTGTTAATACTGAAGGTATAATTGGTCATGGATTCGCATATCATTGTTGATGACTTTACGTCGGTCACGCAAGAGTGCGTTTGGTATACTTTGTCCTTTGTTTGGGTCGACTTCGTATTGCTCAGCGCGTCTGGGGACAAAATTTTGATAGTTTTTCTTGACCAACACGTAAGATCCATTGCTTACTCTTATAAAGTTATAAAATAACATTACGTGCATGATTTTTACCAACAATAGATTCGTTTTTTTAGAGACAAAGGGTCGTCGGTTTTATCTCGAAAGATTTCATGCAAACGTACAAAGACATGGATCTGGTTGGAAACATGTTTGTTCTAAATCGTTTTCGAAGGGAGAGGTTCGAATTCAAGGAGTGGCCCAAATACAAAAACTTCCTATTGGTTTGGAGTGACTTCAAGGTTAATTTTAATGAGCGTACTAAACTTATACGGTTCTCAACTCATCATCCAAAAGGGTTACGCGTGTTTCCATTAGTACCTAACATTAAATTTCTTTTGGAGAACAGTAGCAGGGTTAAAAGAATATATGGTACGTATAATTTTTTATTTAATAAAGATAACTTTTGAGCCCATGCTACATAATTTTTTTTACAAAATATAAAGAGCATTTATGGTTTTAGATGTTGTTGGGAAGATTGTCAAAGGAGTACGGCTATGTGGAGAGAGTCGAATGTTTCTTAAAGATAATACGTAAGACATTTGAAGTATCTATACTATATAAATTTAAATCCTTTATTCATACAATATATTTTGTTCATAATGTAATATATGATTTAGCAGTGGTGGATGTATACAATTGTCTTTATACGACCCGCCGGAGATTCATATGGTTAACACCTTTCGTGCCATCATAGAAAAAGCAATTGTCTTTGTATCTCGGGTCAGGTTAATTCGTTTGCCGGAGGGTATGTTAGCCTCTGAACTTTTTAAATATTCAAAGATTCACATATATTTTTCGGTCCATGTCGTTCTCTATAACTTACACATCTCATTTTTCACTTATAGGGAATATTTTACGGTCAACTAAGTTCACTAAGGTTGTCGTTGAACCAAACATGCCGGAGGCTCGTTCTATTTCAGAGAATAGCTTGTTCTTTTAGTTTATGTAGTTTGTTACCAACATTTGTTACGCATTTATATAAGTTTATTTATTGAACTCTTTCCTTTTGCATCAGAAACCAAATTGATCGAACAAAACATCGATGTTCACAATCGCGATAATATTTAGTCGTTTACTGACTTGAATATAATTAGACAATCAATAAGAGCATTGCAGAATGAAACATAAAAATAAGTACCAGCGATTTAGTCACATGATCATACATTCAACAGAACTCACACGGTAAACATAAAAATAATATAAAATAATATATTCTTTTGTTAATATTTATACGTTATATATTATGTTGCTTTTCATACAAAGTTACATATAAATCTTATAAACAAAAAACTAACAACAAACTATAAAGATCAATATACACCATGAAACTTAGATGGCGAAAAAAAATCACAATTCTGATTAATTAAAGACAACGAAACCAAGATACTTCGTACTATACATGATTTGATGGATATGACCCAAATATAATCTTTGCTTTGTTTTTTTGATTATGTCTGCCATACATAAATTGTAATAGATTACTTTACTTTAAATCTGTTCCAAGTTTGTTCGATCACATAGATATCTTAGTTAATTTTATTACCTACAAATATATGTATTGGTAAATCTACTATGTAACCGTACTGACAACGTAGTTTTTCGTCCTAAAAGGTATTCTTAATTTTAATATGACCAACGGGCAACCAATGGATCATAATGTCGTTTCCTCCTCAACTCCATCTACCTCACGAGGTCGCAAGAGAAAAGAGTATCAAAGACAACGTTATTTAGACAAAGAGAACAAGAAAGTGGCAAACGACGCCAGCGTCGGTGTCTCTCAACCCGCGCCTCTTGTATCACGTTCGACTAATCAGTCGTGTGAAAGGATTCCTTTAGGAGTCTTACACCCTAATAGCTCGACCAATCAAATAGGGGAGCGGGATAGAAGATTGTATTTTGCACGTAAAGATAAAGGAAAATAGATTTCAAATGATGCTTAGGTTTCACTAATTATATCGGACGATCAACCACCGGTGCGAGACATGAACATAGCAGAGGATCCATATAACTTTGTTTACAACGGTGTACCGACGGAGTCTCTCGTCTTAAAGGATCGGAGTTCCTGTTTGAAATGTTTTGCAAAACTATTCAAATATGAATTCCCAACCTTTTGTTGCATGAATGGCCAGACTGAATTAGCCCATTTAGATATCCCACGTGAGCTATACTAACTTTTCACGTTGCAAAATGAAATTGGAGTATTGTTTAGGTCCAACATACGAGCTTATAACACCAATTTTAGTTTCGCCTCGATGGGAGTCACGTTGGATGAAACACTGAACAATATGAGGGACGGGGTATATACCTTTCGCGCACATAAAGGAATCTATCACAGGATTGACCAGTTAGTTTCCAGGGATGGAACTCCCAGATACTTACAGTTGTAGTTTTATGACCCCGAAACCGAGCTAGAACACAGGCTCCGATGGCCAAACCTTGATCGGAGTATTACTGATAAGTTGACACGTGTTCTTTCTACAAATCCTTACGTAATGACATTTCGTAGACTTTCCGAACTGGGTCCTCTAGACGAATATAGAGTCACCCTTAACGCTTCTGTTGAGGTTGACCAGAGGGTGTACAACCGACCAACGACTTCCGAGGTATATGATTAACATAAATTTGGATTTGGCCCTATGATTATTATTATTCTTAAAACACGTATTCTTTAGGTTGTCGGTATATGGGTTGAAGGCAATGACAATATTTCAACATATAAAAGAAGTATTGTCGTGTACGGAAGGTCGGATCGTTCTCAAACTATTCAGCCGTACTTTGGATGTTACGATCTGTTATGCTATCCTTTGTTTTTTCCGCGTGGTGAGTCGGGATGGCATCCTAACATACCACGAAAAGGGGTGTCAATCAGTGAAGTTAATAACCAGTCGGAGATCATCGACGAAGAGCCAGGAGGTACATAAAAAATTGTGGTTTTTAAAAGATGAGTTATATTTTATAGTAATAAGTTGATCTTTTATTTACATCCAGGTGCTAACCAAAAAAGTGGTAGGACAACAGTAGCGATGCGAGAGTATTATTGTTACAAGTTTCAGATTCGCCCGATCGAGAACTTAGTATTGTTAGGTGGTCGGCTGCTACAACAGTTTGTCGTTGATATTTACATAAAGATTGAGACATCCCGATTACAGTATATTGAGTACCACCAAAATGAGATACGAGCTGATCTATACCAAGGTATTGTTGATTGTGTGCATGCTGGGGAGGTTCAGCCAAACAGGGTCGGACAACGGATTGTATTGCCTGCAAGTTTCGTTGGAGGGCCTCGCGATATGTGGCGACGTTTTTTAGATGCCATGACTTTAGTTCAGGATGACGGACGTCCCGATTTTTTCCTGACAATGACTTGTAATCCTCAGTGGCCTGAGATATGTGATAACTTAAAACCTGGCCAAACTGCACAAGATCGTCCAGATCTTGTTTCCAGATTGTTTCGTGCCCGATTAGAAGAGCTGAAGCATCAGTTGTTCAAGAAACGTATACTCGGTCATGTGAAGTCATACGTTTACGTCATCGAGTTTCAGAAGCGTGGTTTGCCTCATGCGCATTTCCTCCTTATCATGCACGCGGAAGACAAAATGGGTAACCCTGATCATTATGATAAGGTTGTGTGTGCAGAGATTCCTGACCCAGTACGACATCCGAAGCTGCACGAAGTTGTTGTTAAGCACATGATGCATGGTCCCTGCGGTGCTTTGCGGAAAAGCAGTCCATGTATGCAGGGTGATCCACCGGTATGTCGGTTTCATTATCCTAGAGGGTTTAATGAATAGACGACGCAAGGAGAGGATTCATATCCTTTATATAGAAGGAGAGACAATAATATTAGTGTTGATGTGCGAGGATCAAATCTTGATAACAGATGGGTGGTCCCTTATAACCCAAGGCTTCTTATGATGTTTAACTGTCATATGAATGTCGAGGTTTGTTCAAGTATAAAATCAGTTAAGTATCTGTTTAAATATGTTTACAAAGGCCACAACAAGCAAGTTATTCACGTCGATGAAGACGGCCAAGGTGTTATTAACGAGATAAAAAGATATCAGGATGCGCGTTACGTGTCTTTGCCAGAGGCCATGTGGCGTATTTTTCAATTCGACCTTTCAAAAATCCATCCTTCGGTGTTGGCCTTACAGCTTCATCTTCCAAATATGCAAATGGTTAGATTTAGGGAGAGTGATACGCTGGAAAACATTGTTGATAGGGAGTCAAACAAGGATTCCATGCTTACTGCATTTTTTAAAACAAACCGATCGCTCCCTAATGCTAGACAATATCTTTATAAAGATTTTCCTAAACACTTCACTTGGAATGCAAGCGCCCGTAAATGGAACGAACGTAAAGCTCAGGGACAACGAGGCCGTATTGTTGCTACTAATCCCGCTGAAGGCGAAAGGTGCTACTTGCGCTTGCTTTTGTTAAATGTAAGAGCACCTACTTCTTTTGAAAATCTTCGCACGATTGATGGTGTAACACACCCAACATTTCGAAAAGCGGCTCTAGAGCTTGGGTTAATAGAGAACGATGACAGTTTATCACAATGTCTTACGGAAGCCTCTTTCTTTCAGTTTCCCGGTTCACTAAGAAGGTTGTTCGCTACAATAATGGTATTTTGCGAACCTGGTGACATTCGTAGGCTGTGGAATGAACACTTCGAATCGCTCTTTGAAGATTATCGTTTGCATTGCCAGAACGCGGAACGAGTACAGAATATGGTTCTTACCGACATTAGGGTTTTCCTACAATCTATGGGTAAACATATTTGTGACTTCGATCTTCCTGATATAACACAAGAAAACGTACAACACGCAAGTTCCCGTGAGGTGCAGGAGGAGTATGAGATAGTTGTGGATCCTGAACACTTGCGTTATCATAACGACCAAAATTCAGACCAGAAAAGTGTGTTTGACGAGATCATGTCACATGTGAATCATGATCGTCCGGGTGTATTCTTTGTAGATGGACCTGGTGGGACGGGGAAAACGTTTTTGTATAAAGCTTTGTTGGCTCAAGTTCGTTCGCGCGGTCTTATTGCTCTAGCGACCGCCTCATCTGGTGCTGCCGCGAATAATATGCCAGGAGGTAGAACGGCTCACTCGAGGTTCAAAATTCCTATCACTCTTGACAAAAACTCGATGTGCGCGATAAAAAAACAAAGCGGTGCGGCTGAAATACTTAAGTTGGCCACATTAATCATATGGGACGAGGCATCTATGGCAAAACGTCAGGGGATAGAGGCCGTTGATCGAACATTGCAGGATATTATAGGCGTTAGTCTCCCATTTGGTGGAAAGATAATGGTAATGGGAGGGGATTTCAGGCAGGTGTTGCCAGTCATCAAACGTGGCACTCGCGCACAGATTGTGGACGCCAGTCTACGGATGTCACCTTTGTGGTCTGTGATGAAGAAGATGCGTCTGACCATAAACATGAGAGCGCGTACAGATCCGTGGTTTTCTGATTTCCTCCTGAGAGTGGGTGATGGGACCGAAGAGTCAATCGAAGGTACCTTTATCCGTATACCAGACGACATGACGGTTCCGTGCATAGATAAAAAAGAATCGGTAAAAGATTTGATAAAAGTTGTATTTCCTGCGATACAAGAAAACGTACGCTCTTCGGAATACATAATCAACAGAGCCATATTATCCACAAAAAATGAAAGTGTTGATGAAATAAATGATCAAATGATTGACGTGTTCCAAGGGGAGGAAAAGGTTTATTATAGTTTTGATGTGGTAGAAGATGATCACCACAACTTTTATCCTGTCGAGTTCTTGAACACGCTAACTGTTAGTGGACTCCCGCCTCATAAGCTTCGCCTGAAGATTGGGTGTCCCATTATACTGTTACGGAATATCGACCCTTCACACGGTCTATGTAATGGCACACGGTTGATATGTAGAGCCTTCCAACGCAATGTTATTGATGCCGAGATAGCAGTGGGTCAACATGCAGGAAAACGAGTGTTTTTGCCTAGAATCCCTCTAAGTCTTTCTGAGGACGAAATGTTTCCGTTCAAGCTTAAAAGAAAACAATTTCCCATTCGACTTAGCTTTTCAATGACCATCAATAAAGCTCAAGGTCAAACAATCCCTCATGTTGGCGTTTATCTTCCGGATTCTGTTTTTTCTCACGGCCAGCTTTATGTGGCGTTATCAAGAGGGATATCACGGGGGAATACAAAAGTTTTAGTACACCCTGCTAGAGACTTCAAACAAAACGGAGTGTACACCTCAAATGTCGTGTATCGCGAGGTTTTGCATGATATGTGAAATGTATGTGTGCTATAACTTAATAATATGCTTTCATATGTTAACGTTTGTGTTTTTTATTATAACCTCAATGTCGTTTTTCATTTGATATATTTTCATTTTTTCAAACTATTATTATGATGTGCATACAAACTTATTTTATTTTGTTTTCTCAGGGTTAAAAAATCTAATATGGAGCAGATTAATGTTAACTTGAATGATGTGCCAGGTATTCTTAAAATTAAGGTTATATAAAACACATGATTTTTTGAAAACTTATGTCAACAACTAAACATTATAATTTCAGAGAACAACGTTGCTCCAGCTCCAACGAATGAGGTGACAGTCAAAGAGGAGATACTTGTCAACGTCCAACAACAAAAGGATGTAAGAGGTGAAGCCAAAGAAAAGCCTGAAATCCCTGGTTTTTCTGAAGATGATACTTGGTGGTGGGAAAATAGGGATCTAATCGAAGAGCTGTGTAAGAAGTACGATTAATTTTCGTTCCATCTTCATGAACTCACGTGGATCATTTGTTTTCAGCTCGTATGTTAAGATTTGAATATTATCGTCTTCGGTTTTCATCTTCAATTGTTAATTCTATTATATACATGTTAAGCTCCATCACCTAAGTCCATACTATAAAAAATTGTCGCCAAAAATATCGACCCCGCTGCATCGCGCGGGTACCTACTAGTATATATATATATATATATATATATAGAAATGGGATATTTTGAGAACACCCTCTAGTTTTGAGAACTCGTGAGAAACCTTACTTCCCGAGTTTTTTCATAGATTTTTTTTTGCTCAAATGTTGCGTATATTAAAAACTAAAACCTGAAAAAAAGGAAATAAAAAAAAAACGTTTTCGTCGTTAAAAAACGTATATGTAACTAAAAAATATTTACAGCGAAAAAACGCTGGTGTAACTTATTACACCAATGTAATATGACGTAAATATTTTTTACTAACATATACGTTTTTTGACGACGGAAATATTTTTTTTAAAATTTTCTTTTTTCCAGGTTCTAGTTTTTAATATACGCAACATTTGAGCCAAAAAAGTACTATGAAAAAACTCGGGAAGTAATGTTCTCACGAGTTCTCACAACTAAAGGGTGTTCTCAAATTACCCCTCCCCTATATATATATATATATATATATATATATATATATATATATATATATATATATATATATATATATATATATATATATATATATATATATATATATATATATATATATATATATATATATATATATATATATATATATATATATATATATATATATATATATATATATATATATATATATATATGGTAGGGTTCAAGAGAGAACTCATTTTAAGTTGAGAACTAGAGAACTATAAAAAATACAAGGGATGGAATTTTAAAAAGGAAGGGTAAAATTGGAACTTTAAATATATAAATCTTTAAATATTTCTATCTTTTGCATACGTTAATATTATTTTAAAAAAACTACACCATTAGATCAAGAATTTCCTTATCTTTCATTTGAGTATAAATAACGTCATAAAAATATTTTTTTTCTTGTTTTTTTAATTTTTGTACTACATATATGTAGTTTTGCGATATTGTATTTGATTATATATTTTTTTAAACGTTAACAACATTTTCATACGTTATTTATATAAAAAAAATTAAAAAATCACGTTTTGGTTTTTTTGATACTACATATATGTAGTATAATTGTGCTTGATGCATTTTTTGAAGTGATCAAATGGCTCAAGAGTCTAATAATTATTTAAAGTGTATATACGATCTCAAATGACCAATAACAAAGTTCATAATATTCCATATTAAAAAAATTTATTACAAATGATAACAAAATCAATACTTATACTATTTCTAAACATAAAGATAATAATAATTTAATAAATAAACGATAAATATCATAACAAAATAAAATATACCTGAAATTCAAACTATAAGATAACAATACATCAATACTGCATATATGTAGTAGCATGATACTACATATATGTAGTATACGATACTGCATATATGCAACACTATAAAATATAAAAGGGAATAGTGAATACGGTAATGCTATGCACCTAAACCATTAAAATTACGTAGTTTTGATAAAAATAACTTAAATTATTTTTTATTAGAAACTTAACTCGTTTGTCTTTATTCAATTTCAATGGACGACTCACTCTTCTTCTCTTATATCATAATTCTTCTCTTTCTCATTTACTCAATAATCGTCATTCATTTTAGTAAATGATTACTCGCCCTTTAAAAATAGATCGTACGTCAATTTGGCTTCTCAATTCCATCTAACAGATTAATATAACATGACTCGTATAATTGGTACTGTGATACACCCCTGCTACACATATTCATACCACATCACATAACATGAACCAAGTAATTGCTAACAATATCAGTACGATCATATGAGAAAAATACAAATTTAGAATTAAAGCATGATGGTGGTGTTTTTTTGTGATGGTATCATCAAAATCAATATCACAGAACTTTTGTTATTTTATCAAAGTACTAGTTTTGATGGTTTGTCATGTAATTAAAGTGAATAACAACACCATATGCACTTTCCCCAATTTAAAAACATATAATGTCATATACTACATATATGAAGTATTGAAATTAAAAAAACGAGAAAATTTTATTTTTTATAACGTTATTTATACTCAAATGAAAGATACTGAAATTCTTGATCTAATGGTGCGAAATTTTTTTAAAAAACTTAACGTATGCAAAAGATAGAAATGTTTAAAGATTTATATATTTAAAGTTCCAAATTTACCCCTCCACTTTAAAATTCCATCTCTTGTCTTTTAGAAGTTCTCTAGTTCTCAACTTAATATGAAGTTCTCTCTTAAGCCCTCCCCTATATATATATATATATATATATATATATATATATATATATATATATATATATATATATATATATATATATATATATATATATATATATATATATATATATATATATATATATATATAGGGGAGGGTTCTTTTGAGAAGACCAAATATTGCGAGAAGTGTAAGAAATAGCTAAATTCTACATTTTTTTCAACCAAAAACATTTTTAACATACAAAAGAATGATAGAATTGAAATATTTATTCATTAATTTTGATATTCAAAAAATAAAATTGAATAAATTTCGTTTATTTGTTAAACCTACACATGTGGAAATCATGTGTAGGTCACATAACCTACACATGTGTAGGTAAATTAAAAATGCTAAAAATACATACGTAAAAAATATTGTAATGATTTTTTTTAGTTTATACATTACACATTTGTGTGTAGGAAGTGAATTTATTTAAAAAATTAAACTATTGATAAGTTTTTTTAGTGATTTAAGTTTCTTCTTTTTCTTCTTGCAATATATGAGTCTTCTCAAATGAACCTCCTCCTATATATATATATATATATATATATATATATATATATATATATATATATATATATATATATATATATATATATATATATATATATATATATATATATATATATATATATATATATATATATAGGGGAGGGATTTTCTACAAATGGCTAAAACTCTAAAAAGACTAAGAAGCGATCTGGGACGTTAGATTTAGGGTGTTTACGGTCAAGATTAACGCGGTGGCAATATTGTAAATATTATGATGTTTTTAATGACGCGCGATAAGGTTCCGGGGTAGATTAGTCATTGTGCGTTTTCAACATGCATATAAAAAACACCATAACTGAACATCTCAGCATCGCGCTGTGAAAAAACACCATAACTGAACATCTCAGCATCGCGCTGTGAAAAAACACCATAACTGAACATCTCAGCATCGCGCTGTGAAAAAACACCATAACTGAACATCTCAGCATCGCGCTGTGAAAAAACACCATAACTGAACATCTCAGCATCGCGCTGTGAAAAAACACCATAACTGAACATCTCAGCATCGCGCTGTGAAAAAACACCATAACTGAACATCTCAGCATCGCGCCAAATAAACACCATAACTGAACATCTCAATGACTAATCTACCCCGGAACCTAATCGCGCGTCATCAAAAACATCATAATATTTACAATATTGCCACCGCGTTAATCTTGACCGTAAACACCCTAAATCTAACGTCCCAGATCGCTTCTTAGTCTTTTTAGAGTTTTAGCCATTTGTAGAAAATCCCTCCCCTAAATATATATATATATATATATATATATATATATATATATATATATATATATATATATATAGTGTGACCTTCAAATGAGAACCAAATATTTAGAAAGAACTAGTGAGAACCATATTAGACATGTACTTATTGCTTCAATAACAATGGTAAAGTAAAAAGGTATTGTTTTATTACTATTGTTCATTATTTCTTGAATTTTATAACCTCTCCTCGGGTTTTTTTAGAAACTAAAACGTGTGCATATTTGCATATATAATGTGGGTGCATATATGCATTTCAACTAAAAACGATGCAAATCATGTTTTTTTATAAATAAATCTTATAATTGGTAAGTTTACAAGCTTTTTTGTCAATTTAGATAATAAAAAATATAACAGTTAAATCGGTTCTCACTCAGTTCTTTCCTAAAAATGAGTTCTCAAATGAAGGTGCCCCACCTTCATTTGAGAACTCATTTTTTGGAAAGAACTAAGTGAGAACCGCTTTAACCGTTATATTTTTTATTATCTAAATTGATAAAAATCCTTGTAAACCTACTAATTTTAAGATTTGATTATAAAAAATATGATTTGTAAAGTTTTTTGTTGAAATGCATATATGCACCCACATTATATGTGCAAATATGCATACTTTTAGTATTTAATAAAAATCCGAGGAGAGAGGTGATAAAATTCAAGAAACATAGATACACTAGTAATAAATCATCTTCTTTTTACTTTACCATTGTTTTTGAAGCGATATGTACACGACTTATATGGTTCTCACTGGTTCTTTCCAAATTTATGGTTCTCATTTGAAGGTAACACTATATATATATATATATATATATATATATATAGTGTTACCTTCAAATGAGAACCAAATATTTGGAAAGAACTAGTAAGGAACCATATAAGCCATATACTAATTGCTTCAATAACAATGGTAAAGTAAAAATGTATTGTTTTATTACCATTGTTCATTAATTTGTTGAATTTTATCACCTCTCTCCTCGGATTTTTTTAGAAACTAAAACGTGTGCATATTTGCATATATAATGTGGGTGCATATATGCATTTCAACAAAAAACGATGCAAATCATGTTTTTTTATAAATACATCTTATAATTAGTAAGTTTACAAACATTTTTGTCAATTTAGATAATAAAAAATATAACAGTTAAATCGGTTCTCACTCAGTTCTTTCCTAAAAATGAGTTCTCAAATGAAGGTACCCCTATATATATATATATATATATATATATATATATATATATATATATATATATATTCATTTGAGAACCAAAAAAATAGAAAGAACTAAAAGAACCATTTTGATTGTAACTTACACATGTGCATTAATGCACATGGGAGGTTAGTGCATATATGCAACCGCTTGTAACCGTTTGTAACCGCTTGTAACTGCATCTATACACATGTATATGAACCAATAAAAATGGTTCTCATGGTTCTTTCTAATTTTTTAGTTCTCAAATGAAGGTATCCATATATATATATATATATATATATATATATATATATATATATATATATATATATATATATATATATATATATATATATATATATATATATATATATATATATATATATATCAGTGTGATCTCACTATCTATGTGCTTTAGTGTATCTTGAGAATATGATCTCATGATTAAATCAATTCTTAGTTCTAAAATTAAAAAAAAAACTTACAAAACAAAAAAAAATGTTTATTAGGTAATAATAAATGTTTCATTAGAAAATCTTATGAAAGTCAAAGAAAAAATGTATTCTTATTATGAAAATTTTATTAAGAATTTAAAAAAAAACTAACAAAACAAAAAAAATGTTATTAAATCAATGCTTGGTTCAAAAATGTTATTATGATTATGAAAATTTTCATGAAAATCCAAGAAAAAATTTCTTTCAAGTTATTGAAATGATATTATTTTCACATACATTTTCCGAGAAATTGCACACACAAACGGACATAGGTTCGCTTATTTTTCATACACAAATAAACATGGGGTTAGTTTGTCAAATGAAATTATCTAAAGAGAAATCTTGAGATTATGATTTTGATTTTGTTACAGATATTCGCTGCAAATGATGGGCGATCATCAATTGAGAAAAGCTCCAAAACAGAGAACATGTTCCTCAAGTGTGCAGAAGATACCGAGCTAGGAATCCACCTCCTACATATTCTGAAGCACACAAGAAAAGAGAGTTGGAAAGTTGTTCTAGATTGTACAAAAGGATGCTCGCAAAATATGCGAGCACACAAAATGGGAGAGCACACAAAATTGTGAAGCTTGTGAGATAAAAAAATCTTCAGCAATAAAATTTGACAAGCATCACTTTGAAAGAGTTTCGTTAGATATAAAATTAAGGCTGAAGCTTATCAAATTGAATATATAACATGATTGACTTATCGGTGCTAAAACACGAAAGAAGTTGATAATAATAGACTATGAGAGAGTATTGTTGGATCTGGAGTTTAGTCTAATACTATCAACACAGTCAATGTCAACAAAAGTCAACATCAATGTCAAAGTCAACGTAAAAGTGAACAAGACGCGTTCGGGATGAAGATTAGAGACAAGACGTTGAAGACGAAAGTGTTTAACAGTTAATAAATATATTTTATGTCAACAAAAAATATTTAATCATTTATTATCTTTTAAATATTTTATTGTACTAAGATAACTATGTTTAGTTTTGCTATGTTTTACATGTAAACTGTGGCCAACGAAACTATAGTTTCGCTCATAGTCAGACACCGGTCGTGGTTCATGACAGTAAAGACCTGCGAAACTATATGATAAACTATGATCTGTATATGTCTATATATAGAAGTTTCATGCTTCTATTTTGTAACCTTGGGATCCTAAATGCCATACTTCTAAATTGAGTTCATACATCTTTATTGTTACATTTTTTGAGCATCTATTCATCTTGTATCCTCTTATTTATTGTTTGATAAAGGGTTTACATATAAGTATCATATATCTTGAATTAAAGCTAGTCTATAAGTTATTGTATTAGTTGATAACTTGTGAATCTGATCAGATTTAAATCATCAAGAGCACATTTCATTGATCAATTGGACCAACACGGATGTCTCGTGTGCTTTCCAGAAAACGACTGGAAAATGGTCATAAGTGGTGATGACAGCAAGAGAGGGCTTAAGGGGGTTTAAGGTTTGCCCAAAATGATAGAGTGAATGAGATGGAGATGATTTTATAGCAGGGTTTATTTTATGGGCTCCTTAAGTATATTTCGCATATACGACATCACGTCTCGTACCGATTTTCAAAATACTGTTCCACTTATTAGCCACTTAGTTTCTGGAGTAAACTTCTTTTTGCCTCCTTGAGGTTTATTAAATAACGGCTTACATACAATAGTTGTAAAATTGCATTTTGCCTCCCAGATGTTTACCTAAAATAACGGTTTGCATACAATAGTTTCAAAATTGTGTTTTGTCTCCCTAAACTTACCAATTTGTCACTGTTTGCTACATCCAGATGAATTCCGTCAAAAGCAAACGTTAGTAAGTCCCATATGCCCCTCACGTGAGGGGCGCTTTAGTCATTTTCAAGCCAAAACCGATTTAAACAAGAGAAAAATGAAAATGTTTGAAAATGACTAAAGTGCCCCTCACATGAGCGGCACATCATACTGACTAATGTTTCATTTTGATGAAATTAATCCGGATGTAGCAAACGGTGACAAATTGATAAGTTTAGGGAGGGAAAACGCAATTTTAAAACTATTGTATGCAAACCGTTATTTAGATAAACCTCAGGGAGACAAAACGCAATTTTGAAACTATTGTAATCTATTTGTGTGTCTTTAAGCCCATTTAGTTGGAGTTCAATATATCTGAATCTTTTAATCTATTTGTGTAATAGTTAATACATTTAACTAATCTAATATAACAATGATTAAAATAAACAGAATTAACCGAGTTGTACTAACGAAGTTGTGACACCCGACAAATTCAGGTTAACCTCGTTAGTCAAACTATGTTAATCACGTTAACACAATTATACTTTTCATTTAATTTTGTGAATTAAATGTACAAACTGTTACACAAACGTACACACGAAACGATCACTCGAGTTAATACCCGGGCGTTGGTGAATTTAATTGATACAAATACAATAAATATATATCCTAAGTAACATGTGTGCCTATTGTTAAACTTTCGAGTAATTACGTAGTTTACTGGTTTGAACCGTTTATGAAATTCAGTAGATTTTAGGAGACGAGAAAAGTACGTTTAAGAAAGAACTTCATTGTGTTTACAAACCGTAACAAAACGTAGCCCATGGATCATCCATGTGATCCATAGATGGCCCAAGGCTCAACTTAACCTAAACCTAACTTAATCATTTAACAAAAATTAAAACCCAACCCTAAAAATCCCTCCTAACAGCCGTCACCTTTCCGGCCAGATTCCGGCCAGCTCCGACGTCGTCACGAGGCCTATTATATATCAAAATCTTCGTCTCGACGAGAAGGTTCCAATGATAGTAAATACGTCTTCTAACTCGTAGCGATGAAAAAGTTATGGCCAGTTGAATGTTTCGGCTGCTTTGTTCGTCAAGTGATGATGTTCGGTTGTGTTGGATCTTTGGTGGTGTTTTTGCTTGCTAATTTAAGTTATAAACACATTACAAGTAAGTTTCATTCCTAAAAACTTCATATATGTTTCAAAAATTATAAGACATGAAACACTAGTTCATCCAAATTTGTCAATTGGTGATTTTGTTGTGGAATTGGGTATTGATTATAGGTTTATTTGATGTTTTGATGATCAAATAGTGAATTGAATCCATATTATTATTTTTGAGAAATTAGGGTTAATAGGAAGTCTTTTGAACATGAACTAAAATGCATGATCATGATGAAATATATGTTTAGATGATGATTTGAATGAAGGATGATTATTTGGTTTTGAAATTACATGCTCGTTTTGCCATATTACTAAAAATAGTAACTTTTTCATTTGGTTCATGTGAAAAATGCATGTTGTGGACATCTAATAGTTGTTGTGATGATACTAGCATGTTCGTATGATGAATTAAACGAATTTTGGTTATTTGAACGTGGAAATCCGACTTGATTGGGAATGACTTTCTAATTGTAGAAACTTTTTGTCATGAACATTCACTAGGGTGCATGATTAGTGGTTTTGGACACACAAACATAAATGAATTGCATAGGGAAGATTGTAGGCAACTTTGTAAATGGTAAACTAGCTCTTGACATGGAAACGGTTTGTAAAACTGTTGTTTGGTTAATAACCCGTTGGTATGAAATTGATTGTTGAGAATCTAGAATGTGTGTTCTAGTTGACTAGGATGATATGATGAAAGTGTTGTTATGTTATTTGAAACATAAAGACATGTGGACAATGATATGTGCCTTGAGATGATTACATATGCTACTTTGTCTTATATTGGAAACTGTAAGTTTTGACGTGTGCTATTGGGTTGTGTATCACGGTATGACTAGTGTGTAGTAGTTGATGTGCATAATGAGGTTTGGAAATCTTTTGGATGTTGAATTGTGAAAACATGTTCTAAAAATTCCACTTTCCTATAAAGGAAACTTTAATGAAAATAGAAATTGAAATCTTTGAATACGTGCCTTGTGATGTGATTTGTGAACTTAATATGAACAAATACTTCAAAAGAAACATACTTGCACTTAATAAATCACCAACGGGTCGTGGGTCAACTCGGGTCAACAAAAGTCAACTTTGGTCAAACTTGGTCAAAGAGTCAAACTTTTCTAATCTCGCACAAACCGTATGACTATTTGGATGCATAGGGTTCTATGACCCTACATGAACACACATTAATAGACCTACTATTATTTAGGTTGTTGTATTACATTGTGTACTCTCAAACTGATTTCCTGTGCAACCTAAGGTGAGTTCACTAAACCGCACTTTTACTATTCTACCCTTTTATGGGCTGAACACGGACAATTACTTTTACGGATTTACAAACTTTGTATGTCGCATGTCTGGTTTAGAGCAACTTTTATTTTGTTCATGAAAGACCTCATGGATACCTAGTTGACCGTTAGTATTTGTGAAATAGCGGGGAAATTTTGAGTAGTACTACTGCGTTTGACAAACCCCACCAGGGCTAGTCGCGCTAGCGCGACAGAAGGATCTGTCGAACGGGTGTTGAATGACCTAACATACTTACAGTGCATCCTGCTGGAATGTACGAACGGGCAAAATGCACTTAATGTGTACATACGTCAGCTTCGGTCAGATACATACGCGTCTAAGGAGATGTGCTGTAGACTAGCTACCTACAATGACATACTTAATTTATATTTCTGCTTGCAACTGAACATACTTGATTTCATACTTACTATGTGAACTCACCAACTGTCGTGTTGACACTTGTTAGTCTTTCACTTTTACAGGTCACTGAGGTTCAACGCACTTAGGACATGGCATGGAGTCACAACTTTGCATTTAAACACTTTCTTGCATTTAGAAACTATGTTTGGTTTTAACAAATATTTAAACTATGTTTCTTATGTTGGGCGCGTGTTTGCGCATTTAGTTCCATTTAGTATTATTGACATTACATTTCGATTACGCTTCCGCAAATTATTAAACGTTAACTCTGTATTAAATTTTCTCATTTAATGAAACATGTGTATTTTAAATTCATATAGTGTCGTTTGGTGTAACTAATGACTGAGATCCTGGTTTTCACACACTTAACGGTAAAACTCCGTTAGTGGATTTTGGGGGTGTGACAGAAGTTAACCCGAAAATGTCGGGTGTCACATTTATGCCATTGGTAGAGGTAGTGAAGGTGCACCAATCACCAGCAATTCGGTGGAGTGTGACCTTTGGTTTCCCCTTGTTTTTTTCCTGATTTTGATGGTAAAACATCGTTGTTGTGTTTAGAAATGATGACGATGTTACTTTTTGCATCTAAATACCAGACTGGGATTGGTTTCGAGATGTGATGAAGTTGTGTTTATCTATAGTGATATTCTGTTGGCATGGCAAATTTAGTGGTTTGTCACTCTATACCCACAATAATACTGCAGTCACGGTGTGGTCACAATGTGGTCGTTGAATACTCTGAGCCCATTAGATACTTTGTTATTTTGCTTTGTATTAATTTGTTTCGGTTCGTTTGTTATTTGGCTATGAGTAGTAACTTCGAGCTACCTTGGGTGCAATTGTTGATTTTGATTCGTTTTGTGACAACCCGTAAATTTAAGTTAACATCATTATACTTTGTATAATTTACAAACGTAATGAACAGTAGTGCCATCCATCCAACCTGCTGCATGTCTTTTACTGATTGGAGACTTACTTTGTGTTCATCTTTGTATCACACTTCTCCATACACATGTTCATTACTAAGCCACGTGTCTATCTCTCCAATCAAGATACATGCAGATCTAAAACCACATTTCAGGAAAAATAGAGAGAGCATCGGCTACCCTTTCACTAGACTTACTTTGTTGTTGCAGTTTGAAGTCTCTTTATCATATCAAGTAGGTTAGGGCCGGGCTTTCCTACTTAATTGATGTATTATTGTGTATGTTGATATGTTGAAAAGTTTAGAAAAATTATAGGTGTTTTTCTGCTTAATACTTTCCTTGATACCTTAGTTTGTTACAAGGACAAATGATTAAATTTATTCACATCAGGTAACTAACAAGGGAAGAAGAGCCTGTTACATCAAGTTTGGTACCTGAAGGATTAATTATGGATACCCAAAAAAGTCAGAGTGATACGAAAACGGAATCCCGTCGGCCGTAAAAAAAATGAATTTTGCTACGTCTTAGTCGATGAACAGGTATTCGCCATTTGACACTCACTTCAAACTTTTATGTTCTGCATTGTTGTTTATTTGCTCTCTCAACTTGAAACTTTTAATTTATATGTTATGTTTTACGTGCTGTTTGTGTCTTCTTTAAATTTAAAACTAGACTAAATATTATACCATGTATGTGTTAGTATTAGGTAGAGAATAAAATAACGACCCGAAGGGGTGTAAGATGAGATAAATAAGAAGGTTATGTTGTGAGTCTTATAAGATATTAGGATGAACAAAGTCATGAATGCATGGATGGGTCAAATCCATATTTCATAACTACCTCTTACTAAACAAACAACATCACATCATGAAACAGGGACAGCAAACAAAAGCTGAAGAACAAACCAGAGAAGAAGAAGTCAGTCTAGCAAGCCAGGGCATACCTACTATCTTTGGAGTATATAAACTAGCAACAATTAACTTCCATATTTTGTAAACTGATGTGAATTGATCATAGCATCTGCAACAACTATTAGTACTTTGTAAAATACTACAAGGTGAAGTATACACTTTCATCTACCGTTAACTTATGACCAGATTTTACCAAGGCTTTACAAAAGCTCGTGCAGCACACGAGGCTTGCATCAACCTAGTTAACTAAAAGTATATGAAGTGTAGGGTGCCTTTTATAAGTTATTAGTTTTGGAGGTAAATAAGTAACTTAACAAAACGTAGGGAGGCTAAGTGTAAATTTTAAAATAAATACCCAACACTAACCCCCATTCCCGTCATCTTCATCGCAGCAAAAACACACACATTGAACATCTATTTGCATCTTCCACTCCTAGTCGATCTTGAAACAGTCACCCCCCTCCCCCGGTTATATATCATCAACGTTTTCTTCTTCTCGGCGGTTGTCAACAAATCGAACAACAGCAGCACCTCTCTCATGTCTCCTCTTTCTGTAGCAGCCGTCTAGCAACACCCCCCCAATCTTCTCTCTCTCTCTTTCCCTGCCATTCCCGCTGGAAATCACAGAACAGCCCTCTACTGTCTTTGGTCATCTCTTCCTCGTATCCGGTAAGCTTTTTATAACAGCAGCTCCGATTAGGGTCTCGGGTTTCGGTTCGATTATACACGTTAGATTAAGATGTTACTGTGTATTCTATGTATGTGTAGGGATATTATAGTGTAGTAAATATGTATGTATGCATGTATGTATCAGCATGTATATGTGTGGTTTATATATGTTGCAAAGTTAGAAACAGTATGTATATATATGTATGTGTTACAGCATGTATGTATATGCGCATACTGTGTGATCAGTGTGTAAAGTAGCTGAAAATATATATGTATATATGCAACTTTGAATGGATGTATATGCTAGATGTAACAACAGAATGTTTGTATGTATAAGCATGATACATTATGGTATTGTAGGTATGTATAGATGCACGATGGCACAACGGTAGCATGCGTAAGTTCTATATGTATGTGAAGTTATACGAATCAATATGAGTGTAGTAGTACTACGAGCATATGTATGTATACGGATTAACAGCATGTGCGTGTATATATTATGTAGCAATGCAGCAGAATTATAATGTGTGTATGTTAATTATGAGCAAATATAATAATGATGATGATGATCAATGCGATGTATGTGAATGAGTGTACACTTACAGCAAGGACATTGTTCTTGCTATAGGTCTGGCCAAAAAATGGTCCCACGCGTTTAAATGTTTTCTTTTTTATTAAATAAAAGTAATCAGGAAAAAAAACTAAAAATCTTGATGCAAGGACATTATCCTTGCTAAAAGTCTGGTCAACCTAGAATAGCAACTGGTCCCACCTTTTTTGTCTTTTAGTGATCTATAGCAAGGACATGGTGTCCTTGCTATAAAATTTCATTGCTAAATGTTCTTCTTCTTGTAGTGTGTATCTATAACTGGGTTACAACATGTAGGTTTTAGGTTGTATGGACAACAAATCATGGCAGTATATTCGTATGTATTTTCGTATGTATTGATATCGTGTATCTAGGGTTTGATGCTTGCTGTCCTACATGCATAAACATGGAGAAAATTGAACATATAAAAAATACATACGTTGTGATGTATTGTATGATATGAAAACGAAGTATGATATATATTGGTAGAGGAACTTGTATGTGTGTGTAAATAGTTGGCATAAGAGATGTGTAAATATGTGTGCTAGATTATCATTATACAAAGTCGAACCGAATACTCGAAACCCTAGCGAATACCATATTATATGTATATATATATATATATACATACTACATACTACATTAATATACAAATTGGATGGACAAATAGGTAATTTAACAAATTCCTTAAACTTTCAACAATTAGGGCAAGATGATAATTTTCTCAACCCCAAACCCTAAATGCTTTTGAAATCCATTTAGGTTTCATTCCGGCTTTCTCCTCTTCTTTTCTCATCATCTGTTCTTGTCGTTAAAAAAAATGCCATCTGGCTCCTAGGTCCTCCTTTCAACTTCATATCCTTTCCTCCTCTTTCTCACAGATGTTTTGTACTATGATCTGTGATTCATTCAACTCGACCGCTGTTTGGAGAAGAAAATATATCAAATCGGGTCTGGAGGTACTATAGCGAGGAAAGGGAAGTACAATAATTCATGATGGTTTAGGATCTTGATGGGTGAATGTCTGACGAATTGTGTAAGAGTGGCTTTGTTAATGTTGTCAATTTGATATTAATTTTTATTTCTTTAACTTTTTTGCTTGAAGAACAAAAAATTTAGAATTATTGTTTCTTTATTAAAACACAGACGAACCGTGTTAGATCGGTGTTCATGTAAGCATGAGTTCCATCTTCAGTGCTTTCTTGAATGGTACAAACCACAATACATTTTTTTAATGTGTGGATTAGAGACAAAAAGGATAGAGCTCCACTACTCATCCATTTCAATTACATTCACGTTTACTTACCAGGCACACAATTGTATCACTTTGTCCTAAAGGTCTATTTTTTCTCTTTGATTCTTTATAGCCGTTGCTTTGATGATTTGGGTGTTATTTATATTTTTAATTTGATATAAGGATGAATTTGTTACATTAAGTTGATGTTTATTACTGTCCTAGTTCATAAAGCAATGTATATGTTGTCTCTTGTTTTAGTGTGTTATAGTTGAGTTTTGCCTTATTTTGTTATTTTTTGCATGTGATTTTTGTAGTGTATTGTAGCTGAATTTAAGGCTGATTTTGTGGTGGTTTTCAGTATATTTTTGCTGTGTTTTTGCACATAATCATATGAGAAATTTAGTGTTTAATTGAGAAAGTTTTGTTGCATCAGTGTAACAATCTACAATACATATTTACACATCCATTGTTGTTGGGTTTCTTTTAACTAAGTGTTTAAAATTAAGCAATTAGAAACGTAGTTCCTTGTATATGTTAAGGTTTTGTATTAAAAAAACTTCTTTAATTCTCTGTGAGTTCACTATGATCGTAAAAAAGATTTAAACTCATTTGTAATCCCATGATTTTCAAAATTCTCATCCAAAGTTTGCTTACAAGAACAATTATTTTGCTGTGTTTTTGCAGGCCAGAGACTAAATTCTTTGCAATCCCATGATTTTGAAATTCTCATCCAAATTTTGCTTTTGAATTTAACTGATTTTGCTACATATCTATACTAATTTAGTTTCGGGATTTTGAAAATTTTACCCTATGATACTCATGTTGCAACTAAAAATCAGTTCCATACAGTCGGGTGTTTACTATTCATCTAATTTGACGGATCATGCGAAATCTGGCTTGTAAGTGTAATTTAGAGGCGTGAACAAGTACCGGTTATACCTGTTGGACCCATCGGACCCAAATTGAGGAGCACCGTTTGCAGTCCTTAAATGTTTGTTTGTTTTTGGATAGGTTTGTTTCTGCGTTTGAAAAAAAATAGATGATGGTCTGTTTTGATTTTTTTATCAATAATGCATTTTTTGTTTTTTTGGTTTCTATTTATTTGTTTTAATCTTCTTATTATGAGTTTGTTTATGGTATTGCATTCTACTTACGAGTTTTTTTTTGTTTTAGCAAATTGTCTTTGGCCTCTTGGTTGTGGTTATTGGAGGATACAAAATGTTAGCAGGTTGACAACCAAGTTTACACTGATTTTTCGACAATAGTTTTCAGTTAAATCACTACAAAGTGTTATGTTTTGTGTGTTTGAAAAGCTTATTTCTTGCAAGTTGTTGGATGAAAAAATGCAGATTTGAAACTCTGAACGGTGTCTAGGTTCAAAATATTATGTTTTGAAGTTATGTCATTTTGTAGGGGGTTATTGGATTTAAACACCCTTAACTATTGGTCATTGGCCGTTGTCACCTCCAAGTATCACTTTGGCCAATAACACTCCCAACTAAATACTTTGGTGTCCGTATCACCAAAAGTTAACCAAATAACTAACGCCGTTAAGTTTTGCTGATGTGGCACGGTGACGTGTCCTATCTCTGCTTACGTGGCACGGTGATGACGGCCAATGATCAATAGTTAAGGGTGTTTAAATCCAATAAGGCAATAACCCATTATTTATCTATATTTAACTAAGAATTGACCTGTGTCACGTGATGCGACGACCGGGTTTTAGTTGGTGCATATGTCGTGTCATATTTGTGACTTCGTTACATGCGTTACGTTATTGATTATCTCATGCACGTTCTGGTGTAGTATAATGCCTCGTACCTTGCAATGTAACATGTCAAAGTAATTAAATGCACATCGTGTAGATGTTCAATGCACATCATGACCACTTGATCCAATATGACACTGTTAACTAGGATTTTTTTGTACAATATAATGGTATAAATAAATTTCCGCTTTTATTGTGTTTATGGATTAAATGTTGTCTTAATTCTGCCCAGTCATCAATTTTATTAAATAGGTCGCTTACTCGGAAGTTCACTTGAAAAGAGGATTGAGACAGGGCGACCCCCTTTCTCGCTTTTTGTTCTTGCTGGTGATGGAAGCATTTAATTACTTTGACATGTTACATTGCAAGGTACGAGGCATTATACTACACCAGAACGTGCATGAGATAATCAATAACATAACGCATGTAACGAAGTCACAAATATGACACGACATATGCACCAACTAAAACCTGGTCGTCGCATCACGTGACACAGGTCAATTCTTAGTTAAATATAGATAAATAATGGGTTATTGCCTTATTGGATTTAAACACCCTTAACTATTGATCATTGGCCGTCATCACCGTGCCATGTAAGCAGAGATAGGACACGTCACCGTGCCACATCAGCAAAACTTAACGGCGTTAGTTATTTGGTTAACTTTTGGTGATACGGACACCAAAGTATTTAGTTGGGAGTGTTATTGGCCAAAGTGATACTTGGAGGTGACAACGGCCAATGACCAATAGTTAAGGGTGTTTAAATCCAATAACCCTTTTGTAGGGGGTTGGGATGAGGTAAGATGTTGAATTTGATGATTTTAATGGTTAAATCTCAAAGATTTAGTGTGGTTTTTGCTCTTTATGAAAGCTGATCTTTTTTTGCGTTATATTAATTTGATGCATTAGAGAGTAAGATTAGAGAAGTACAAGAGATATTAGGTATCTTAAGCAAGAGAGGGAGAAAACTTATAGGCTATATGGAGCCGTATTAGCGAAATAGTTGTTCTTGTAAGTAAGAAATTATCAAACCTCTGCATTGTTTAATTTGAATTCAAGTGTGGAGTAACATAACCTTTATACGATTGCCTTTGCTTGCAGTCATCTTCATTTTTTTCATGTTTTTAAAGTCTAATTTTATGATAATAACTGCACATATTAGGGAAGCAACCATCCAACTTGTCTCTTGCAACTAATTATTTACTTATGAGCGAGGATGTCGCTTTTTCAAGAAAGGATTTAGCCGTGTAAGTACCACCTCTAATATCTTAAGGGTTTGAGATTAAATTTAGTCGTGCATAGTATTTAGCTACTTAACAAAAACGGAAGTGCTCCATCTTAACTTTGTGTTTCTTCAAGTTTTAAGCTACTTATAAAACGTATTTAATAATTAAGAGTTTTGCGTTGAAATTTGTCGACGCGGACGCATCATGTGGGTTTTCTAAAGGGCAAAGTAAAACAACATATCTTGAATAAAATGTCAAAATGCCTAATTTCTTGCACTAAATTGCAAACGTTGAAAATATAAGTAGTTTCCCTCCAAAATGACTCTTTAAACTTCATTCGACTAACAAAAAAGAATATTGCGTTTTAAATTGTTGTAGTAAATAATATATATACTACTTACATGTTCCTACTTACATGTTCCTAGTTAATAAATAGTAAATAATTATTAAAGCATGTCGTAGGGTGATCTAGGTCTTTCGTTGCATTTGTGCTGTTTTTTTGTTGTGCGCTTCAAATGTGAGTTCTTTGTCGCTTTAAAACCCTTTTCGTGGAGAAAACATACAAATGTTCTTACAGCGCCTTCAGGAAACTATTTACAGCGAATTCGGGCGGTCTACATTTTATACATTCAGGTAGGGCCTTCGGGCAAGTATCCATTAGCCTTCGGGTTGCATTTTATGCCTTCAGGCAAGGCCTTCGGGTATCTACTTTTGATAATTGAATTTCTATTGTTTAATGGCTTATTTTACTGAGTATAAATGTTCCAAACTATAAAGTCCTTCCCTTTTAATCAAGATTATTAATATACAGTGGGTATAACATGAAAATTTGAGTAGTACTACAGGGTTCGACAGACCCCATCATACTGGTAGGGTTCCAGGTGGTGCAAATTGTCTTTTAACTTTGGTCATCCGTTGTGGTGGTGACAAGGCAAATTTATTGTAGAGATTAGTTTAATCTCGACGTGCTCATGTAGTAAGCGAGGTGGTCTTCAAACTAGCAATAGTAAATGATTTTATCAGAAAACCGTTTCTTTATTTATATGCTTTTGATAAATAAACTCATTGAATTCATCAACCTATGTGTTGACACTTTTTAGTATGTTTTCTCAGATAATTAAAGAGAACGAGCACGATTAGGGCATGCATGCATGCATCATTGAGTCTACATATTTTCAAGATTTTAATTTGTTATTGAAGATATTTGTATTAAATACTTTTAATGCATTTACTTTACTCAAAAATGTTTTGACATTCACTTGTCGTTACGCTTCCGCAAACATTTAAACAATTACTTGTAATATATTTTCTCATTTAATGAGACACATATGTTTTAAATTCATATAGTGCCGTTTGGTGTGAGTTATGAACTGGATCGATCCCGGTTTGTTGAAAATTAAGGGTGTGGCACGTTTATTTGTACTTTGTGAAGCTGTCAAATAAAACGCTAGTTAGTTGTGCGAACGACCCAACTTAACTAGTTGTATTTAGTAATAAAATGTAACCATGTCTGGTTACGCATTGCAATATTAAATAAAATTAGTGTGTCAAACTTTTATATATATATATATAGGGGAGGGATTTTCTACAAATGACTAAAACTCTAAAAAGACTAAGAAGCGATCTGGGACGTTAGATTTAGGGTGTTTACGGTCAAGATTAACGCGGTGGCAATATTGTAAATATTATGATGTTTTTTATGACGCGCGATAAGGTTCCGGGGTAGATTAGTCATTGTGCGTTTTCAACATGCATATAAAAAAACACCATAACTGAACATCTCAGCATCGCGCTGTGAAAAAACACCATAACTGAACATCTCAGCATCGCGCTGTGATAAAACACCATAACTGAACATCTCAGTATCGCGCTGTGAAAAAACACCATAACTGAACATCTCAGCATCGCGCCAAATAAACACCATAACTGAACATCTCAGCATCGCGCTGTGAAAAAACACCATAACTGAACATCTCAGCATCGCGCTGTGAAAAAACACCATAACTGAACATCTCAGCATCGCGCTGTGAAAAAACACCATAACTGAACATCTCAGCATCGCGCTGTGAAAAAACACCATAACTGAACATCTCAGCATCGCGCGTATAAATGACGAAGATGCCCCTCCGTGTTTTTTTTCTCTCATTGCCACGTGCTTGTTGTTGATTGCTTCCTACACTTCTTAGAGTTTTGAGCCTTTTTAGAAAATCCCCAATCTATATATATATATATATATATATATATATATATATATATATATATATATATATATATATATATAGGGGAAGGTTCTTTTAAGAAGAGCAAATACAGCAAGAAGAAAAACAATTAATCTTAGCATTACATTTAGGTAACGTTTGGTATGCAGGAATGATGAATGGAATGGAATGGGTCAGTACAACGAAATGAAAAATAGTGTGTTTGGTTGGTGAGTGTAATGGAATGAACCATTATAAAGGAATGAAAAATAGCTCATTTTCATTCCATCCCCACCCCTTGTTTTTTTTCATTCCTTCAAGTAATGAAATAATTTTTTAAATTTATGACTAGAACTAAGACTTGGCCTATGCCCCAAACTTTGACCCGACTTAAGATCCCATGAACCAACCTATGTCCTAACCCACGTCTCGAGCCATGAACCGACTCACAGTCCGAGCCATGAATCGACTCACAGTCCGAGCCATGAATCGACCATGATCCAACCCATGACCAAAACTATGATTCGACATATGACCTGACACATTCCCCGGACCGCCAAGACCCAACTCATGAACCGAACCATGAGTTCACTCATGAAAAATAGCTCATTTTCATTCCATCCCCACCCCTTGTTTTTTTTCATTTCTTCAAGGAATGAAATAATTTTTTAAATGTATGACTAGAACTAAGACTTGGCCTATGGCCCAAACCTTGACCCGACTTAAGATCTCATGAACCAACCTATGTCCTAACCCACGTCTCGAGCCATGACCCTACCCATGAACCGACTCACCGTCTGAGCCATGAATCGACTCACAGTCCGAGCCATGAATCGACCATGATCCAACCCATGACCAAAACTATGATTCGACATATGACCTGACACATTCCTCGAACCAAGACCCAACTCATGAACCGAACCATGAGTTCACTCATGAAAAGAATCATGACCCAACCCATGAACAAATACTTTAACTGACTCATGACCCGATCTATAATTTGACCCATGACCTGAACCATGAACCAAATCACGACCCGAGCCATGAACCAACCCGTGAGTTGACCCATTCCTCGAACCATGACACAGCCCATGGCTTGACCCATAACCCGAACCATGATCTGATTTATGACCTCACTCATGTATTGACCATGTCTCAAACCATGACCGACACATGGCCCGAACCAAGACCCGACCCATAGCCATGAAAATATACTTTTGTAATTTTTAGTGAACAATATTTCATTAATTTGTCTTTTTCTTCGTACCAAACAAAACAATAAATGATTCATTTCACTTATGTAAAGCAACCAAACAAGGTAATGGAATGGAATGATCCTTTTCATTCATTTGTCCATTCCTTTCCTTCGTTCATTCAATTCACTCGTCTATTCCATTACCATATACCAAACAGACTCTTAATCATCCTACTGTTATGATTGTCAGGGATTATTTATGTAACTTAGTTTATGAGTTATTTTTACTTTTTATCATTAAAAGGGTGTTATAGACAAATTGAATTGTAGAGTAATTAATATGTGATTAATACTTTCAACACTAAGTGGAAATGAGATTTTATGATGTCATTAACTCTAATAAGTACGGGGTTTGAAGTTGTCGTTATTTTGTTTTTTATACAAATAAAACTTCATTCGATTAATTGGTATAGAATCACTTCTATAACTAATACCTACACACAATATATAATCTCCTACACACAATATATATTTAATACCTACACACAATATATACTCTCCCACACACAATTTATATACTACTAAAGAGGAAGGTCGGTGGCTACAGTGCCACCGTACCTCCTCTAAAGCCTAGGGTACAACTCGATTTTGCATGCTTCATGTCTTCCATATCTTCACCTGATTGCCTTTGATTAGTGCTTGCTACCGAGTTTTCATCTTTGTCGATCCATAAAGAGTACAGACAACGTGTCAAAGGTTTGTTGAACCCACTTCAATAATCTTCTCGCCTTAGATAGTAGGGCGACTAGATGTGGGTCGATGAACCCATACACCGTCAATATGGCCTTCAAAGTACAGCTGAACGAATTTGAAGATCTGAATATGAGGATGACGATTTGATGATGGAGACGAGGATCTGAAGAAAAGAAGAAGATCTGACGAGAAAGAAATGGATCTGACAGACGATTTGACGATGGAGATGAGGATCTGAAGGGAAGAAGAAGATCTGACGAGAAAGAAATAGATCTGATGGAGAAGAGGATGATGTTGGACATCGGAGACAGATGACAACGATGGTGGTCGGATATGACAACAATGATGGCCGGATATTGCAAAAGAGTGTGTGTGTAACTGTGTGTATAATAAATAGAAATGATGAAACGGAATTGTAAAAATAATTCAATCTAATTTATTTATTTGGTTGGAATCCACGTTGCTCACTTGAAACTCAGCAAGCCTTCTTTTGTTTATTTAAATTTTAATCTATGCATACATAATATATATACAAATACATGTGTAAACTAATGTTCCGCATATAACATAAAATAACCTACAACTTTAATAACATAGTGTCACAAAAAATCATGTCATGTGTGTACATGTTAATGTCATCAACATTAGTAGCGAAGTTACGATTTTAACATCCGACTTTGACTTATTAGTGTTTTGAACTCTTTGGGTTTGACTTAGTTATCATTTTTATCACTAAGTTTTGATATTTCTTTGCCTTTCAATACATAGCGTATTACGAATTTGCACCGCATTGTACGAAACATGAGACTTTATTTATCAATGTGGGCGACGAACGCGAGACTCGATCGCGTGACCTGGCCGCTGCATCGCGCGGCCCGGCGTTATATCTAGTATATAAGTAATACACACAATATACCTACAAGTTACTTACATAGAATATATAATCTCCTACGCACAATATATAATTAATACCTACACATCTTTTACACATAATATATAATTATTTACAGATCATACAATCACATGCCAACGTTCACATATAATCACTTACATGTATTATGTATAGTTAGATGTAGGATTAATATATTATATGTGTAGGGATTTTACAATTCTATTATATGTGCTAGGTAGGCTATGAGGATATTTGTAGGAAAAAAATCGAGAAAGTGTATTACTTATATTTATGTGTAGGAATAAAACATTCACTTAAAAAAAGTATAGTCATAAAAATATAACAGTCATAAAAATATAACTTGATATTGCCATCTAAATCATTCTTTAAGTGGCTCTACACATCTATACCTTCTAATAAAAGAGAGTTTTAGAGGACACGTGTCATACATTGGAGATGATGTTGGAACATATCTCCCGCTCAAAACTAAAAATCTTTTCTTCTAAACTATGTATGGAAACAAAATCGATAACATTAAATCACCAAAAAAATTTCTTTAAAAGTTTCAATCTACCTTATTTACATCCTGAAATCACTATGAAAACGAAAAACAAACAATTTAAACAAATAATTAATCAAAATTTACGACCTAGGCTCGACCCGGTACATATGAGTGTTACCGTGAATTTTGTCGAATATCTATCATCTGAATTATTTGTATGTCTGTTTCTCTAAATCGTTTTTTAAATTAATTGTTAGGATTTATAAGGCACCAATTAAAAGCATATATATTTAATTTGGTATTAATAGTGTATTTGCAGTTTAAATCTATTTGTTCAAGACTCAAATTCGAGTTTGAATGCAATTTGTGTTTATATTTTCATATATCTTTCATGTAATGTTTAGTTTGTTTTTAAATGCTACTTTTTCTTAACATTTTAGAATTGTGTTTTTATGTTTCTACGCGTGTAATACACGGGGTTTAATCTAGTGTAATAATATTTATTAATTTCTTGAAAGTTAAATACCTAACTAATTTTTTAATTTTTGTAAGCATCGAACAACCAGGTAAAGTTTCTACTTAAATTTAAAGATAACATTGATTAACCTTTGAAAATACTAAGAAGATAATGCCTAAATTAATGGGGTTACTAAAGTTAAATAAATTAAGAAGTTATGCACGTTACTACTATACCCTTATAATAAAAATAAATGTAAATTGAAAAGAAAAGATTTAATTGGTTGTATTATGTTCTTTTCCTCTCCATAATCTTGTTGTAGCAACAAGTGGCGCCCACCGTGGGGCAGCGTTGCTTAGAACAGATCTCCGGTAGATCTCGACGCTGTTCCTAAGTATTTTTTCTTTATGGCTGAGGAAAACGATCCTCCTGAGTTCAGATCATCTCCGACGTTTAATGTGTCAGCTTCCAGCCATACATCTTCTGAAATGGCTGGACAAACCACTCCGACAACGGACGGACCTCAGGTCGAACCGTCACTCCAAAATTTGCAATCTTTTCACACTCTATCTCCTTCATGAGTGGGTTTGTCATCACCAAGAGATGATTTGTTTTTCCCTATGGAAAAGGTAGATCAAACCCCTGAAGGAGTAAGGAGACATTTTTTGCAACTTAGAGAGTTGATGAACGGGTACGTTAGTGAAGAACGAGCAAAAGGGGTAAGGGTTAGACTTGCATATGGTGATAAGCCGGAAATAACTCTCACTCCATCACCACCGCCTTTTGATTCAACAACCTCTCCCTCTACGTCTCGTTGGACTCCAAGAGAAGCTCCCAACAGACCGGTTGAAAGAGTAAACCAAGAGACTATACTAACAATAGCTCCAAGAAACTTAGAGCTTACCATGGATCAAATGTTTCACCAACCTTCGGTATCACCTCCTACAGCCACATCTTTTGAAGAGGCTTTGAGGTCACTACCCTTGCTCCAAAGTGTGGTCTCTCCCATACCGATCCCGGAAAGTTGTTCAAGCCCTTCACCGTTCACACCAAAAGGATTCGCATATCCTAACTACATGCATCCACAGATGGTAGCCTTCATGATGGCCCAGGCTGCTTAACAGTGGGAAGGGGCTTACCCATGGCTGCTTCCGCCTATAGGCTCCCTCATAACGGCTCCTCAGGCTCCAAACATTCCCATCACTGGTCAACCCACTCCTAACCCTCCTGTGACCACTCAGCAAGTATCACATCAGGTGGTCACGCACGAGGCAGGACCTTTTAGACAAACGACACCAAGTGAGCCCTCGAAGCCTTATAGGTCAAGCTCCTTGTCCTGTTTTTCGGAAGAAATTGCTAACTTTGAGTTCCAGACTAAGATCAAGATGCCATTAAACGTAAAAACATACGATAGGACGGAAGATCCAGAGGACCATCTCCAAGTGTTCACCGGAGCAGCCTCCGTAGAACGATGGACTAATGCAGAATGTTGTCACATGTTCATGCAAACACTTGTTGGATCTGCACGACTTTGGTTCAGTAGCCTCCCAGAAGGGAGCATACACTCTTTTGATGACTTGCACAGAAGCTTCTTAACGAACTTCACACAGCAAAGAAGGTACACCAAAGATGCAGCGGTGCTTTACCAGATCCAACAAAGAGACAACGAAGATTTGAGAAGCTTCATGGAGAGGTACAAAAAAGAAGGGCTGAGCTACAATGGAGCCACGGAAAAAATGTGTGTTTCCGGCTTCATGAATGCCATAAGGCCAAAGAAGCTCCTTAGAAACCTCCATGAAAACATCCCTCAAACAATGAAAGAAACCTTAGAGCATGCCGAAGCCTACCTCCGGGGTGAGGAGGCACTTGATAATAGGGAGACCAGGAAGCGAGATCGACAACCCTGGAGGGGAAACTCATCCCCAAACAAGAAGCCACACTTTCAACCCTTCGTGGTACGGCGATCTCACCGCCATTACGACCACAAAAGAAGGGATGACAGGCGAGAATCCCCGCGCTCAAGTAAAGGTCAAGACAAAGAGAAACATGTGTTTACTGTGCTAACAAAAACACCTTTGGAGGTCTTCACAACTGAAGAGGCTAGATACAGCTTTAGACCTCCTAGACCTCTCACCAAGCCGGTCAGCAAGCGAGATTCAGGAAAGTTTTGTGTCTTTCACAACGACGTTGGTCACCACACCAACGACTGCTTTCAGTTAAAAAAGAGAGTCGAAGAAGCTGTTAAGTCAGGGGACCTGGCCCACTTGGTGAAGGAGTTCAAAGACAAAAAATAAAGCACGAAGGGGGCAGAATGCAATATGGTACATACGGCAGCCAGGCTCTTTAGGAGGCCCCGCTCAGAAGCCTGGACCAGACAGAGCATTCGCTTCCCCCAAATGATCCTGAAACATTCATTACCACACCGATCATCATAGAAGCTGAACTTGATGGCTCCTTGATAGATCGGGTTTATATGGATTGTGGGGCAGGAGCTGAAATCATGTATGAAAGATGTTTTCTCCAGCTCAGTGAAGAGACAAAGGCGAGACTACAACCGTCCGGGACACCATTAGTTGGATTCGCATGGGAGAGGATCCACCCCTTAGGTGAAATAACTCTTGAAGTCTGCCTTAGGGATGGAGACCTCTCTAGGGTTGAAGAGCTGACGTTTGCTGTGGTACGACACCCTTCTCATTATAACATTATAATTGGGAGACCGGGTATAAGTGCCTTCCAATCCATAGTCTCGACAAGTCACGGGATGATGAAGTTTTTAACAAAATAAGGGGTCGCCACGCTGAAGCCTAAAGCAGAAGCTCTTCTCATAGCCTCTGCTGAGGAAGCTTCAAAATCTGAGCAAAAGCGAGTCATAGAAGTGAGCCTCAATGCTTCATATCCCGAACAGACAATCAAGGTTAACAACAACCTTTCTAGTCACATTTTGAGAAAAATAATAAAGTTGTTGCAGGAAAGCCAAGACGTTTTTGCATGGTGCCCGGAAGATATGACAGGAGTCCCCAAGAACACTTCTGAACATTCACTGAACATCTACCCCGGTCACAAGCCGGTTGTTCAAAAGAAAAGAAGTCTGGCTCCTGAAAGAAGCTTAGCTGTTGATGAGGAGGTAGAGAAGCTTGTACAAGCATGTACCTCCTAGCTTCCAGCTTCCACCTCCCGGTTGCTAGCTTCCACCTTATCACTTTTAGAAAAATAATTAACATATATTTTGATAACATAATATATGGTTATTGACTTTGCAAGCAGGTATTTTGAGAGAAGTCAAGTATCACTCTTGGGTAGCAAACCCTGTGTTGGTCAAAAAGCCCAACGGATCATGGAGAATGTGCATAGATTTTAAAGACCACAATAAAGCTTCTCGAAAGGATTGCTACCCCCTCCCCTTGATCGATAGAAAGGTCGATTCTCATGCCAACTCCCCATACCGGTGTTTTCTGGACGCTTACAAGGGATATCATTAAATTCAGATGAAAAAGGAGGATGAAGAAAAAACTGCATTTTACACGGACAAATGAATCTTTTGCTACACAAAGATGCCCTTTGGCCTGAAAAATGCGGGGGCAACATACCAAAGATTGATAGATCAAGCTTTTTCAGAGAAAATAGGAAAGAACATGGAAGCCTATGTCGATGACTTGGTGATTAAAAGCCAAACTGAAGATGATATTGTGGGCGACATGGAAGAAACCTTCAAGAACCTAGGAAGAATCAACATGAAGCTCAATCCAGCTAAATGTTCTTTTGGTTTCGAGAAAGGTAAGTTCCTTGGACACATTGTAGATAAACAGGGTATCAAAGCTAACCCTAGTCAAATACAAGCTGTGCTCGACATGAAGTCACCACAAACCAAAAAACAAGTGCAAAGTCTTACAAGCAAAATTGCTGCACTTAAACGCTTTTTACCAAAATCGGCTGAAAAATTATTTCCTTTCTTCAAAACTCTTAAAAACTATGTTGACAAAAAATATTTCAAGTGGACAATAGAGGCAAAAGCTGCCTTCCAAGATCTCAAAAAACAAATAGCTTCCTTACCAACCATTACTGCCCCTGTGGCGGGGGAGCTTATCACTGTTTACCTCTCAGCAGGTACTTAAACAGACAAGCTAGAAGCTAAGTTCAGGAGCCACAAGCTATACGCATACGCTTGTTTACTTTCGTGCAGGTATGGAAGTTGTAAGTGCGGTACTTGTAGTAGAGCGAGCCAAGGTCGAAATGCCAATCTATTTCATTAGCAGGGACGCTGAGATCAACTACACTCCTATGGAATAGTTGGTGCTCGCCCTGGTACATACCTCAAAGCGTTTGAGAAGATACCTTCAGGCTCATCACATCAGAGTGTTGACTAACCAGCCGATCAAATCCGTACTTGAAAAGCCAGAAAATTCAGGAAGATTGGCCAAATGGGCAGTGGGATTAGGGGAACACAACATTAAATACTCCCCAAGAAAAGCCATCAAAGCTCAAATCTTGGTTGATTTCCTATTAGAGATCTCAGAAAAAATCAAAGAAGTAAACGAGGTGGCAGCTAAAGAAGATAAGAAGCTTAAGCCAAGACCAGCATGGACTCTATTCACCGATGGAGCGTCTAGTGTAGAAGGTTCCAGAGCTGGATTGATCATAACTGATCCTTCCGGAACCGAATACACTTACGCGCTTCACCTTGAGTTCCCATGCACCAACAATGAGGCTGAATATGAAGCGCTTCTAGCTGGTCTATGGATAGCTAGAAGCATGAAGGTTGAAGAGCTAGAAGCCTTCAGTGACTCCCGGCTAGTAATTAACCAAGTTAATGATGAGTACACAGCAAAAGAACCATCCATGATCAAGTACAAAGCCAAAGTTAAAGACTTGATGAAAGAATTCAAATGTTGCACCCTCCAACAAGTTTCAAGATCAAAGAACAAAAAAGCTGATGCTTTAAGCAAACTTGCTTCCTTAACCTTTTCTCATTTAACCAAGAAGGTATTGGTTGAGGTTCAAAAAGCTCCTTCCATCAGCGAGGTTAAGGTACAAGATGTAATTAATGAAGATCAAGAGACATGGATGACACCCATTATCAATTTCCTCAAAGAAGGGAAGCTTCCTCTCGATGAAGCAAAAGCCTCCAGGCTCCCGGCCAAGACTGAACATTATGTTATAGAAGATAATGTGCTATACAAGAAATCTTACCTCTCCTCTCTTTTGAGGTGTGTAGGTCCAGAGCAAAGCAATTATCTTATTCGAGAAGCTCATGAAGGGATATGTGGTGCACACGCTGGACCTCGCTTAGTCGTAACAAGGCTAATGAATTTGGGTTATTATTGGCCCACAATGCACAAAGATACATCTGAGGAAATTGTGACATCTGCCCCAAACCCGAACCCGAATGCCCGACTCGAACCCGAAGTTGTTATCCTTTAATTTGTAAACGTATTTATTTCCTCAAAATGTAACGTTCATTATTATTATAATGAATAAACGCATCGGATTCTAAGTTATTCCCGTCTCAATTAAATAATTGTACTTATGTCGCAAAATATTCCCTATTTGGAACAATAAATCTCAAAATATATATATATAAATAAAATATATATATATATATATATATATATATATATATAGTTCATAAAAGAAAATTATTGAAAACGTTAAACAAAAACGCTTCTAAGTCTCAAAATAGTCTCCTAATGGCTTAAACGAACTAAAACCATGAAAACGTCACTTATATAAATGTTACGTCTCAACATAGTTAAGTTTATTAACTAATATAACTTATAAATTAACTTTGGACTAAATCTGTCAACTTTCAAAACTAGTAATTAAAGTTTAAAACTCAATTTATTAAGTAAGCAAAACATAAAGGACCAATTACGTAAATATATGTTTAACCCAGCCCCCACCCCCATCTACCCGTACTTCCGGCACCTTATTACTCCGGCAAGTTGGCCGGAAAAACGCCATCTCCGGCGAGGTATTTAAATACCGTTTTAAAGCCGATTCGAACAAAAAAAATTTATACAAAATGATCGTGGACCATGTTCGAACTCGAAACCACCTCCAATTCGCCGTTTAATCACTTGATTAAATGTGTATTTTCAAATCTAAAACCGGTTACAACACACACAAACCAAAACGATCTATAACGCACCAACTCAATAAATCTCATTAACTAAAACGATCAGCTGTGCGTTTTGAAATCAATGATAACAATCAATCGACATTATCACTCCGAATTAACATCCAATTAACCATTTTTCATTCGTAACCCACCCTTAAGTCTTTCGACTATCTACGGTTCATCTAAACACAATTTCATTGACATACACGATCCTCGTTACCTGCTTTCACTCCCTGTTCATCCAATTTTGAGCAAGAACATCAAAAATCCCAACTTTTGATTCGAAAACCGTAGCATTTGTTCATCGTTCTCATCAACTTGTTTCTTCATCAATAAAGTAAGTATCATATATCAAAATGATCACGATTCTACGTAGAGTAAAAGCCCTATGGTTAATTTGGTTGAGATTAACAGGTTTGGATCAATTGGATCGATCTTCATTCAAGGGTTTATTTGGAAATGGGTTTTGATAATCATAAATGGTTAAAACAATTAAAAATCAATTACATTAACAAAAATTGCGTCTGGTCCAGCGGTTGGTGGTGAAATTGTTCAGGGTAGTGACCAGTGTTCGATACCCACTGCAACCATTCTCTATTTCTTTTATTTTAAATCCTTTTTACCTAATTGTTAACACTAAATCAAAATTTCAAATAAACTAATAAATCATATCTTTTAAATACCTTTCTAGATCTATAAAACTTATAAATTTGAGATTCGAATAATAATATACATTTTATAAGTATGTTGATTTGTTCAAATATTTACTTATAATATGTATATATATATATATGTGTATATATATATGTATATATATACGTTTCGTACCAAAATTGCGTTTCGTAATTTAAAACCCTAAATTCCCAAATGATTATCTAAAACCCTAAATCCCAAATCCGAAACCCTAGATCTCGGATTTGTGATTTTATTGCTATTTGATTCGTTTCTAAGTTAGATTTTTCCCGATTAATTAGGTGGTACCAATATCTGGAAAATCCTCGGTTCTCGTTAACTACGTTTAATGTGATTCGATATATATTGCACTTCAAGGTGAGTAAACTCACTCCCCTTTTTACTATTTTCGTTTTGGGGCTGAAATACGTGTTTCGATATTACTACGTTTTCGTTTCTTTTGTTCTATTTTAAAATGAGATCATTTGATGTGTTAATCTTGTATGGCCACATGATGCAAAATTATGTGTTAGACAATAGTATTAGTATTATCTCGTAATTTCCACCGGTACGATGTTAGCGCTAATGGCTTGACAAGCCCACCTACACTTAATGACCTAGTAGGTGATTTGACCCGGCGATGTTGCTATGACCCTAGATCTCGTTTATGGTTTCGTTGGTTACTAGATTCAATATGTGATGCTTGTTACGATGTTGCTATGACCCTTTAGATGCGTAAGCATTTATTGATAACAGATATGTCGAGACGGTTAAATGACGGTTAAACAATAGTTATCAATATTTGTAACATGAGTGGTTCTCATGACTTGTTGCTAAAGTTACCCTACGGGGCTCGAGGTTAAGTGGATTCGTTGTATGTTTCGTTGGTCATGGTTGAGTAATATAATACAATTGCTATACACATAAGATTGCGAAACATAATCTATAATGATCTCGGATTTCATATTATGTACTATTAACTGTGTTTTTACTCACTAGCTAATTCTTTAGCTAACTTATTTTACACGTTTTTCAGGTGGTGTTTGATACAGTTTTGTTCAAGACACGTAGGATGTTTCTGACCTAGAATAAAAAGACAATAAACAATATTTATTTGTCGGTTTCTGTTACGGTTTTTAAGGCTATTGAATGCTTTATTATGTCACGACATTATTACTTAATTAATATTAAAATATGCATTTAGTGTACCATGTGCTTTGTACTTTTGATATCCGATTACTTGACGCGCCTGGTGTTTCCGCCGCCGGGCGGGGTGTCACAGAAATTAGCAAGTGTGAAGGTTGCCAGCTGCACGCTCCTGTCAAAACAAACCCAAAGCATGATTTCGTTCCGGTCATGGCTGCCTGGCCATTTCTCAAATGGGGTATGGATATCGTGGGTCCCTTCCCAGAAGCTGCTGGAAGGGTCAAGTTCTTGCTCGTGGCCATCGATTATTTCACCAAATGGACCGAGGTCAAACCACTTGCATCCATTACCGGTAAAAAAGTCATTAACTTTGTTTGGGAGATATAATTTGTAGGTTTGGACTCCCGAGGGAAATTGTTACGAATAACGGTCGTCAATTTGCAGAAAAACCCTTCAGATCATGGTGCAAGGAATTTGAAATCAAGCAAGTGTTCAGCTCCGTAGCTTACCCTCAATCAAACGGCCAAGTCGAAAGAATGAAATGAAGTATTGTTGAAGGTATCAAGGCCAGGTTGGGAAGGTACGGAAAAAATTAGCTGGAAGAGCTCCCAAGCGTCTTATGGGCCATAAGAACCACCGAGAAAACAAGTCATCTTAGAACACCATATAACTCGGTATACGGTTCTGAGGCTGTCATCCGAGCTGAGATTGGTGTCAACACAATACGCAGCAGGAAAAGAAACAGGGATGAAAACAATAGGGAGAACCTATTAAACCTAGGCCTCTTGGAAGAAGCTCGAGACCATGCATTGATCCGAGAATCCATGTACAAGCAGAAGCTTACTACAACTCAAGGGTCAAGAAGAAAAGGTTCAAACCAGGAGATCTAGTGCTTCGAAATAATGAAGCTAGCAAACAAGAAGGCCTCAGGAAGCTCGGGCCTAAATGGGAATGACCCTACATCATCAAAGAAGCCCACAAGGGAGGGTCCTACAAGCTAACAAATCAAGAAGGGAAGATGATCCCTCGTCACTGGAATGGAAAGCACTTAAAACACTTCTACGTTTAAGTGATGAAACATTGTAGAAGGCTATGATTGATGTAATCGTGTGATGAAATCGAAATGAATTTTTTGTTTCAAAAACTTTCTCTCTACATTATCCTATCAAAGGTTGAGTCCCTCATAATAAAAAATCCATGGGGTCCGGAACTACACCTCCCCATGAAAAAGGGATGAACTCCTAGGCCATATCGCTCAACAGGAAACAAGACGCTATACCTTCCTGTATAAAGGGTGAATTCCTAAAACAATTAAATTCCATGGATTTGAAACTATTGTAACAGAGTAAATCCATGAAAAAGGGTGAGCCCCTTACATCAAAACGGCTCCGTAAATACACAAAGAAAAGAATAACTTATGAAAACAATGTCCACAAACATAAAAAGATATTGTGGTGTCTAATAGATAGGATAAGTTGGTTAAAACTCTTTATCGCTTATGTAAGATTTGGTGTCTGCAGCATCACGTCTCAACGTAACATTAAGAAAACAGCCAACAAAAATAACAATACGCATGATAATCATAGAACAAAAGTCATAGATAACAACGTCAACCAAACCAGTAGGATGACACAAAACATAGCCGTGCAAACCCATGAAGGGCTATCAACATAAGAAACCAAATTGTCTTCAGGTCAACACACGACCACACAAACCAAATGTAAATTGTTTAAAGGCCAACATACGGCCACATACGAATAAAAAGCATTGTTTTAAAAAGAACCACAAAACATCATACCATGAAATCACTAAGGGTCAAGAGATTCACCAGGAGGAGGGAAGCCAGGAGCAGCAGTGGCTTTAGGAGAGTCAGCATCTATTTCATCTGCAAGATCGGAGGGAGTGGCTTCACTTGAGCTTTTGACTGGGGTAAGGTCTTCAGAAGCTAGGAAACCAGCTGGATTCAAAGGAGTACCAAGATCCTTCAGCACCTCGTCAGCATTCTTTTCTACGACCTTCAGCCTTTTCAGGGAAACAGCGGGGAGATCTGCCTGATCTTGGGATAGTAAGGAAGGAGCCGGACGCTTCTTGCCGAGAATCCTATCAGCCACCTCCTTGCTCAAACTTTTTGGTTCAAGGCTTTGGAGAAAAGACAAGGGTTGGCCAGAACATCCAGAAAGCGCCTGCAAAAACGGGTAAGAAGAAGTTTTCACAGAATTAGCAAATTCACCCGTAGCATCCAGCTTGTACTCCTTACATGCCTCCTTAGGAACACATTTCAGACAGTTGGCGTACCCGGAAAGCAATCCCTGATGATGGCCATAGGCAAGGGCTTTCATGTAGATCATTGAAAGTGGTCCCTTGAACTCAACGGTGTTAAGAAAATAAGTCACAACCTGCTTAAAGCCCTCCTCAATCAACCATTTATTGGTCTCCCCAAGACGCTCATTCTCCTCCATTACCTTAGCCACCACAGCCTTCCCTAACTCTAGTTGCTCAATCTGAAGCTCCAACTTAGACCTATCAGCTTCCAGTTCCCTTTTCCCAGCTTCCAGCTCCTCACGATCGGAAGCTACCTGGGATTGGAGAGTAGAAAGCTTAGAGGTAAGACCCTCCTTTTCCAGGGTCAGCTTCCCAATAGATTCAGCCCTCTCCCGAGAAACCTTATCCACTTCCCCCTTGGCTGCTGACAAGTTGGTGAAATCTTTAGAGTAAATTGCCATTTGCGTCCCTGTGTTTTGTCATTTATAGCGATTTGCGTCCCTAGGTTTTTAAAATTGTAAATCGCACCCTAACTTTTGGATTTTGTCTCCATGTGAACCCAAAACACTAACTCCGTTAACTTTTCACGTTAACTTTTTGTAAAATAACCAAAATACCTTTGATAAAAGGTTGCAAATGGCTATTGGTGACAAAACACAGGGACGCAAATGACAAATTACTCATAAAATAAAAACTCATCGAATTCTTACCACCATAATCTCTCTATTCTTTTTCTCTACCCTATCATCTCTCTAGAATACCATCTCAATGAACCCCACCCACCACCACCAACGTTTCAATCGACGGCCACCACCGGAAGATCATAACCATCGTCTCCCTAAATCACACCCGCCACTTCAACCATCATTCACTACCTGTAACAACTCCACCAAAAACCCAGTTCATCGCCTACCACCACCATATTGTTTCTTTATTTATGAGAAATAAAATAATGTGTTGCACTACCGATGTACCTTAGCCTAGCCTAATATAGATGCTAAATGCTTATTTAAATTTATTTATTTACTAATTTGAATTAGCTTTCGGAAGATATAAAACTTATCTATAAATAACTTTTTTTATGTATGTATAAATTAGTTTAACATTATAATTTTTTTAGTTATATTGATTTTTGATTGAAATTTTGATCTAGGTATTAAATTGTTAATTTGTTTATAAACTTGGTTGTGTATTAAATTATCAATGAGGTTATTATTGATAATATTTTTATATTTAAAACGCTAAATACATTAAAATTCTACAATGAATAGATTTTGATAAATTTATTTTAGAAAATCTAGAATTGCTTTTAAAGCAAAAGTATTATAAGTCTTGAAAGACCTTTTACAAGTAAAACATAAAACTTTAATTATCTCTTCACTAACCTCATTGATAATTTAATACATAACTAAGTTTATAAAAAAATTAATAATTTAATACCTAGATCAAAATTTCAATAAAAAATCAATATAAATAAAAAATATATTTTTAAAATACATTACATACATTATACGATGGTTGCAATGGCGGGTGTGATTTGGGGAGAAGATGGTTGTGATTTTCCAGTGGTGGGTGTCGATTGAAACGTTAGTGGGGTGGTGTGTGGCGTTCATGGAGATGGTGTTCTAGAGAGATGATAAGGTAGAGAAAAAAAATAGAGAGATTGTGTTGGTAAGAATTCAGTGAGTTTTTATTTTATGAGTAATTTGTCATTTGCGTCCCTGTGTTTTCCCATTTATAGCCATTTGCACCCTTTTTATTAAGGGTATTTTTGTCATTTTATAAAAAGTTAACGTGAAAGGTTAACAGAGTTAGTGTTTTGGGTTCAAATGGAGACAAAATCCAAAAGTTAGGGTGCGATTTACAATTTTGAAAACGTAGGGACGCAAATCGCTATAAATGACAAAACACAGGGACGCAAATGACAATTTACTCAAATCTTTATATGTATCCCTCCAACGGTCAGTTATCTCCGGCACAAGAGCCATGAACCGTGCCTCATAGGTAAAAAACTTCTTCAACAATTCAACATTTTCCAAACAATCATTTCGTTCCCTCTCAGCAGGAGGGGCAAAACCATGTCAGGGACATAAGGCTCATTCACATCAGGTTCTTGATCAACAGGGCCCGGGGCTGGATCCTCAATCTCCTTCCCTTTGTCCTTGCTTTTGCTCGATGACTTTTTAGAAGAACCTATCCCAACCTTCTTCACACTTGATAACTCACTAACCTTCGCAGCAGCCTCGACAAGAGAACCTGAAATTTCAAGCAGGGGGTCCATCTCAACAGTATGGTCCACATCCTTAACCCCCTCAACCTTAACCAAGGGATCAATACCAATTAGAGAGGCCACAAAGTTATAATCATCAACGTCAACAGGGTTAGAAGATGAAAGACCCTGAAGATCGGAAGCTTGTGGCGTCTCTTCAACCTCCTCATGTCCAGAATACGAGGTGGGAAGGGTCAATTGTTTCCTACTCGATCGACGAACTGAAGCACTCGGCTTGACCATGGTTTTCAACGATGAACCATCAAAAACACTTTCATAAGCATCCCCCAAATAATGCCTATGCGCCTTTGTACGCAAACAATCCCATTATACGAAATGCTTTAGCCTATAGGTTCACACTCATCTCGAACATCCCCAGGTAAGCATACAGGTCTCTTAAAGAGATTTATACGAAATGCTTTGCCTTAGACAGGATGTACGTGATACAGGTGTTCCCCCTTCCAGATTGCACGCGTTCTCACATTTCAAACTCATTTAAGACGATGACGAGATTCCACAAAGAGAAGATCCTAATCATCCAGAAGAGCCTCTCGTAGCTCCTTCGTGAAATCGGATAAGAAATGAGGTAAAGAAAAGTATAAAAAGGTTCGTAGAAGGAAAACAAATAAGTTCAAAAGAATTCCTATGTACATCTATTTGCACTAAGGACTCTTAGGTTATAGTCTAGGTCGGTGTGTTTCTAATACCCTATCCTAGTTCCCTATAACCATGGCTCTGATACCAAACTATGACACCCCGCCCGGCGGCGGAAAACACCAGGTTGTCAAGTGAATTGGATATCAATAGTACAAAGCACATGGCATACTAAAAACATGTTTTAATATTTAATTAAGCATCAATGTCATGACAAGGAAAAAGTAAATACTCTTAAATACGAAAGTAAAAACCAATAATCAAAGCTATTTAATTAACTTTTATTCTAGGTCCAAAAGCAATCCTATGTGTCTTGTAAAGCATAAACGAATCAAACATCACCTGAAACATGTGTAAAATAAGTTAGCTAAAGAATTAGCTAGTGAGTAAAAACACAATTGATAATACGTAATATGAAATCCGAGATCAATATGAATATGTCACGCAAGTTTATGTGTATAGAAATATCATTATATCATTCAACCATGACCATAGAATCAACATAGAATCAATTGTGTTACATTTATTGATAACATTTATTGAACCGACAAGTAACCGTCATTGAACCATCTCGTTGTATAAGTTATCAAATATTTTTAGCATCTTAAGGGACATAGCAACTTAGTAACAAGCATCTTGTTTAGCAACTAGAATCCAACCTATAAAATCAACAAAAGAATCTGTTGGACCTGAATTGTAGTCTAATATTATCAACACAGTAAAAGTCAACAAAAGTCAACGTCTGGTCTAAGTCAACGTAAAAAGTCAAATGGCGCATTAGAGACGAAGAACCGAGTCAAGACGTTGAAGTTGTTTATGTCTATGATCGTTAATGTAATAAATATATTTTGTGTCAACAAAATATATTTAATCTAGTTTTAGACATGTTTTAGCCTTTTATTTGAATTATTTCTATTTCGCATGTTTTAGTCTAAGTTTAGGGTCCTAATTGTCAATAGTCCAAAGTGTCATTAGGCTATAAATAGTAAATGGCAATTAGGGTTTCATTAGGCTTGTATGAGCCAGATTTGGGGTCTTTCCATGTAAACAACATCTGGTGCAAATCAATAGAGATCAAAGTGAGGATTTTATTTGTGTTCATCATTGTTCATCCATTGTTCATCAATTTATGTCATTTTGATTCAAATTCTTCACAAATTAATGATTCAAATATGATATTGGGACCAACAAATGGTATCAGAGCCTAACTGAGATCCGTTTTTGAATCATTTGTTGAAGATTATTACTGTTTTTTGAAGAATGAGTAGAAGATTTAGAGAGAGAAAACAGATCTGGTGTGTTTCTAGAGAGAGAAATCAGATCTGAAAGTTTAAATCATCAACAAATCTTCAAATCTACAACAATCTTTTGTAGATCTACTCTTGTGACCATCAAAATCGTCATCTCCACAACAAATTTTACCAGAAATCAAAAGAAAAATCTCAGATAGAGTTTTTCTCTTACACACAGTTGTGTGTGTTTTCTTGGTGTTCTTGGGGCTTGAAATCTTCATTTTGCGACACTAGACCACATATTGAACGAAAGTTCAAAATCCCATGCGACAATACTGCTTCGACATAGTGTCGAAAGTACAGCTTCGCGTAAGTGCGACACTAGACCAGATCTGTGCGACAATGACCATTTCTTGACATCATCCCTGCACCAACCATCAACCAAACAAACCCAAAATCATTCATCGAGACCAGATCTGTGCGACATTATTACAGATCTGTGCAAAATTCAAAACAAAACCAACCAAATCAAACACAACCATAAACATCTACCAGATCTACTTAACCCGACCCACAACCATAACCCAAACCCGCTTTCAAACCATTATAAACCCAAAATCAAAACCATTTCAAACAAATCATCTATCACCACTTATCCTCTCAAATATGTTTCTTTAAAAAAAAACAAAATCATTTACTAAATCCATTAACCAAAACCCTAACTCAAAACTTAAACACTCAAACCAAGTTACTACCATACCAACCATCCTTGAACCACCCTTCATCATTTTCATCGTCATCCTCATCATTCCTGTGACACCATTACGAAACCGCCGGACACAAAATCCACCATCACAAACCTCCATCCGCGTCAACAGAAATATAACGAAACAGCTGATCGAAAGTTTATGGCAGATCTGCGGTTGCTGAAAAAGAAAACAGAAAGGAGACAACGATTGTGGTGATGTTGATACCGTTGAGTAAGAGAGAAAAGGGTGAGATCTGAGGTTGTTCGTGTATGTGTTGTTGTAGCAGAAAAAGAAAGAGCAAACGAGAAGAGAGTGTGCTCGTGTTTGTGTTTGTTTCAAACAAGAGAGGGCAACAGCAGATCGATGATGTTGTGATGTTGTTGTTGTCGTTTGTGGGGTAAACAAGTTCGAACAGAAGCAGCAGATGTGTTGTTGGTGTTGTTCGTTTGTGTTGTTGCTGTCTGGTACGAGTAAACAAGAACAAGATGTTATCATGTTGTGTTGTTCAAGAAGAAGGAAGCAGCAGCAGGTCATGCGCGAGTATGTTGTGTGTTGTTCTTGTTCAAAGAAGAAAGAGAGAGTTAGTTGTTGAGCTTGTGTGTGTTTCAAACTGAGGAAGAAGAAGCTGCAGCTTGTATGTGTTCTTGTTTGTGTATGTGTTTGAAGAACGAGAGAGAGAGAATGTTGAGGTTGAGTGTTGAGGTTGTGTGTACAGATTTGTTGTGTTTGTGTGTGTGTTTGATTTAGAGAGAGAGAGAGTAAGATCTTTGTTGTGTGTTGTTTGTATTGTTGTTAGCTACAGCAAATGAAGTATGGTGATGTGTGTGTGTTTCTGAATTTGAACATGAGAGAAAGAGAGAGAACGTGAGAGAGAGAGAGAGAGAATTTGTTGTTATTGTTTAGAAGTTGTTGTGTTGAAGTGTGTTGTTGTTGTTTGATATATATGGAGGCTGAATTCGTTTAAAAAAAAGTTAGGGTTAGGGTTTCTCATATTTTGGAGTCGGCCTGCAATTTGGTTAAAGTGGGCTGCGAAATTTAAAAGTATTGTAACATCATGTATGGGCTACTTGTATTTTTACTCTAAACTCTTTGGGTTGGATCTTAAAAATATAAAGGGATTAAGTCGGTTCGTTTTGTCAAAGGTCGAAAGCTAAAATTTTAGTCAGTTGAGACCAAAATATTTTATCTTGGCCGGGTATATTTGTGGTTATTCTTTGGGCCAAAATTTTGTCATTTAAGTTGAAATATTTTTGTCAGTGGCCGGGTACTTTCAAATTCATTTCTTTTTCTTTGGGGCGAGTTGTTTGAAACGAAAAAATAATTTTCCTGGGGGAGAAATATTCTTAGTTTTTGGGAATATTATTTTTGGGAAAATTAATCTTTTTTTTGAAAAAAATATTATTTTTCAAGAGCGGGATTTAATTGCAAAATTTTTTAAAATTTTAATAAAAAAATGGCTTATATATGCAGAACTTTTTAACTCCTTTAAATCTGATGATCTCACAATGGCACAAAGCCGGTTTGATAATTTTGCAGTTTTAAAGAATGAAAGGATGCCCGTGGTTCTCGATCGATTTGTGATGGTGGCAAGTAACCTGAAGAAGCATGATCCTGAACTCACAAATTATGAACAAATTCAAAGGCTTTTTGAATCTCTTCCACCAGAATGGAGTTTTCATGTTAAAAATCTTAAGAAAGAGAAAATGTTTTCAGATTACAAGCTGTTAGATGTGATTGACAAGTTGAAATCTTTTGAGTTAGATATTAAAAGAAAGGAATTTTTTGAAGCAATGATCCAACCACAAACCAATACACCGAATGTTCCTCTCATTTCATCTATGATTAGCAAATCTGATTACAAACCATTTAGGATGATGGAAAAATTGAAATCGATGGTAAACGATCCAGATTTTCCTGCTGAAATCGAGGAGACTGTGAAAGAAAATAAGTTGCAGGTTAGTTATGATGATGATATGGAAGAAGAGGATCTAAAATGGCAAATAAAATCATTAACTGTGAGAGCACGTCGGTTTATGGAGAGGACTGGGAGAAATATTTGTATTGAGGATAAGATTGAGATTGGAGAGGTTCAGAGTCAAATCAATTATGCTTTAATGACAAAGATTGTGGATGTTCAAAAATTGAAGAGTAAATGTGAAGAGGAATGTGAAGAAAGTTTGAAAGATGATGAAGAAAAGAAGAGAGCTGAGAATGAAGAGATGCTGAAGGCAAAGGAAGAGGAACGCAACAGAAACACAAGGGTATGCAACTGCGATAAAGCCCTTGCTGTAGAAAAAGTCATTATGGGACTTTCTTATGAGACAGTTCAAGATATGTGTTCATCTGCATGCAGAGTTCGTCTGTTTGGTGTGTATAAAGCTAATAGACTTTTGTTAACAAATCAAGCTGAATTAACCACCATAAATACAGAACATAAAAAGAATGAAGTTTCTTTTTCGATAAAACTCAATGAAGCTTTGGCTGAAATTGATCTTTTGAAAAGAAATCTTTATGAAAGAAACATCGAAATAAATCTTTTAAGTGAAAGACTCATATTAGCACAGTTTGAATCCACAAAACTTCAAACCAAACTTGACAAGTGGTCTGTTGCTAGTATGAAAATGAATGAACTTGCTTCAAAACAAAGGGGGCTAGGGTAAAAGATGGGGTTGGGTATGACACAGATGCTCAGACGGTTTTTCCGCCTCCATTCACTTTGTGTTATTCACCTACACCAAAACCCCATCCTAAAAATGATTTGTTTGAGCAAGAATCTAACAGTTTGCATGCAGGTTTAGAGGGAGTTAATCTGAAGGAGGTGCGAGATGATTATGATTCTTCGGCTGGTATGGGATATAGTAAAACGGGTACTGATAGTCAAGCTAATGATTGCTCGGTTCCTGTTGTTTCTAATCCTGTAACGGTTGTTACTTCTAACTTCTTTGATAAGTTTAAAGCAGGTGAAATTCCTACGTTTGAGCCTGTCAAGAGTGAGAAGGAAGAGTTAATTCAGGAATCAACTAATCATCAAGCTGCAACTACATCTACACACTCAATTCCCATCAATCAAGATCCGTTGGAACCAGAGGTACTTATTGAAGACTGGACAAGTTCAGATGATGAATCAAAGACAAAGGAGAGTCTCGGAGATTCAAAGATCAAGATGTCATCTGCAACTGTCAAATCTGAAATGCTTCCAAAACCTGAATCAAGTCAAATCCGGATCTCAGTCCTAGCTGCAAAACAAGTCGGCCATCCTTCAAAAGCTCAAAAGAAGAAGCCTTCACCTCTGTCCATCCTTTCTCAAGTTTGTAAAATACTTGAGAACAAGCAAGTGAAGATCTCATCTCCCATCCAACAACCCACAACTCAACAAAAGAAGTCACAAGTTTGTTCCTCTTTCACTGCTCAACAAAAGAAGCCACAAGTCTTCCAACAAGTAGCATCAAGCTCAAAGAAAGCTCCACCCCCAGCTGCTCCACACGAGCCAGTCAAGTATCAAAAGCCATTCAAGGCTTGCTTCAAGTGTGGAAAGGATGATCATGTGCTCAAGAAATGCCCAAAAGGACATGTTTCGGACGGTAAAGGCAAACAGATTTGCTTCTCCGGATCAGAATCTAGAAAGAATCCTCCACATGGTAAAGGTAAACGGGTTTGTTTATTTGAATTTCAAGTTAATAATCATACATCTTTGAATGGTCGGATGACGAACATTCCATCCCCACCTTCTCATGTGAAGCCGGTTTCACATGATTCAAAGATGAATATGACAAAATCATCAAAACCAATTCCTTTTTCCTCGGGTCTTAAACAGAAAATGATTTCCAAATTTAACTCTTTCAAATCGAAAATGTTTGAACCTAAACAAATTTGGCAAATTAAAAAGAAAGAGGAAAAGATAATTGATACAAGAACAGGTTGTGTGCTTAAACAAGTGTTTTACACCAATAAAAATGGAACGCCCAGGACTAGGATGGCCTGGGTTCCCCTTTCTAACTAATCTGTTGATGAGTGCAGGAACATTTCAGGAGGACTGTTAGTAATCCGGTTTACTGACAGAAAATGTTCCTTATTCAAATTTAAGGCGGAATAAATAGGTCATGGTTTTGGTATCTTATCCACATACTGGATCCTTCTTTGCTTTTCACATATCTAATTTCACCGCCACTGCATTTTTCTTGATATCTCATTTATAATCTTTTGATAGAGTAATATGGAAGGCGTTTCTTTCGTAATTTCTATTTTATATATTGTAAATAGTTAAAAAAAAAGATTAAAAAAAAGTTTTAAAAAAAAAATTAAAAAAAAATGGGGGAGTCTAACATTTTTACTTGTATTTTTGATCAAGTTTTCACATCTCTTTGAGGTCGCTCTTGTGTCTTTTGAAAATTTCAATTTTGTGCTGAAATAGAAATTTTGGGGGAGTAATATCTCAAATGAATGTACTGAATATCATTGCTCAAAATTTTGTGTAAATATTTTGTGTGGAAAAGCAACTGAAGGAGGATATTGAATTGTGTTATGATGTGTCAATAGGCTCAACCCGAATACAATTAGACAGCAATTATGTGATCAAACTAAGTTCAAGAACTCGGCAATGAGGATCATCTCCTTGACATGATTGGCCTGCACAAAGTTACAAGTCCTATTAGAAATGGGTTGAGAGTGTCAAATCTTTGCTTTGATTTTCCCAAAACATCCCAAATCACCCACACCCTAGCCCTGAATTGAGTTTCTAGTTAGCAAAACAAAATAAAAAGCTGCTAGTGTTGCTCTTCAGAAAAGCCTCTGGGTGAGTTACTTGTTAACTCCTCATAATGTATTGAGTCAAAGTGCTTAACTCCTTTGCTATACGGAAGTATTGACCTGGAGTTGGTGGATCTTCTCTGCTATACGGAAGTATTGACCTGAAGATTCACCGAGCATGCTCAGATGTTTATCTCCTCTGTTATATGTTGGTATAGACCTGGAGCTCTAATCATTTGAGTTTCCCAAATAATAAGTCGCAATGTGTTCAACAGAATCATTGTTGACAAGCTCCACTCCCAAAAATGCAAAAATGCAGAATGTCAAAAGAGGCTCATAAATTGATCAATATTCAAAATTTGATTCATGAAATTCAAGCAAAGTCAATCATATTGCTTTATAAACCCTGATGATAAGACAAGTTTCTTTACCAAGATGTTTGTGGGGACCGAGTTGCAAGAGTTTCTTCAAATCAAACCTAAAACATGATAAGACCATCATAGATTGTCTGTTGAAAGGAACAAGGCATGGGTTTCAATGGACAAACATATTGAATCTAGCCAAGTCTTTGTTTCTCTGGATGGTTGCTCGAAATGCATTATCTGATATTCTTTCATGAAGTTTTTATTTTATTTTATGTTTGGGTTCTTGAGTCTTGTTGGTCGTGTGTACCTTTTGGGATGTGTTCACTTTGTCTAAAATATTTGTGATCGTGTCGGACTCGTCTTCTTGTTTCCGAATTTTTAAATTTTATTAGTTAAAAAAAATCCAAAAAGATTTTCATTTCAAATTATTTTCAAGTCTTCCATATTATGCTATTAAAATGTTATCATTTTCACATGCATTTCACGGGAAATTGCACACACAAACGGACACCGGTCCGCTTGTCTTCATACACAAATAAACACGGGTTTATTTTGTTTAATGAAATGATCTAATGAGAAATCTGGAGATTTTGTCTGTGATTGTTGTGTTACAGATATTTGCTGCAAATGATGGCCGATCATCAGTTGAGCAAAGCACCTGACCAGAGAACATGTTCCTCAAAGTTTGCAGAAGATACCGAGCTAGGAATCCTCCTCCTACATCTTCTAAAGCACTCAAGAAAAGATAGTTGAAAAGCCGTTCCAGATTTTACGAAATGATGCACGCAAAATGGGGGAGCATACAATATGGGGGAGCTTGTGAGATAAAGGATTTTCAGCAACATAATTTGACTTATCGGTGCTGAACACGATGCAAAATGTTGATAATAATAGACTATGGGGGAGTATTGTTGGACCTGAATTGTAGTCTAATATTATCAACACAGTAAAAGTCAACAAAAGTCAACGTCTGGTCAAAGTCAACGTAAAAAGTCAAATGGCGTGTTAGAGACGAAGAACCGAGTCAAGAGGTTGAAGTTGTTTATGTCTAGGATCGTTAATGTAATATAAATATATTTTGTGTCAACAAAATATATTTAATCTAGTTTTAGACATGTTTTAGCCTTTTATTTGAATTATTTCTATTTGTCATGTTTTAGTCTAAGTTTAGGGTCCTAATTGTCATTAGTCCAAAGTGTCATTAGGCTATAAATAGTAAATGGCAATTAGGGTTTCATTAGGCTTGTATGAGCCAGATTTGGGGTCTTTCCATGTAAACAACATCTGGTGCAAATCAATAGAGATCAAAGTGAGGATTTTATTTGTGTTCATCATTGTTCATCCATTGTTCATCAATTTTATGTCATTTTGTTTCAAATTCTTCACAAATTAATGATTCAAATCTGATATTGGGACCAACAGAATCGCCGGGTCTAATCACCTATCAGGCCATTAGTGTAGGTGGGCTTGTCAAGCCATTAGCGCTAATATCGTACCGGTGGAAATTACAAATAATATAATTTCTATTCCTAACACATAAGATTGCATTAAGCGGCCAAACTAGATTAACATATTATATGATCTCATTTTGAAAAAGAAACAAGAAACAAAAAGAAACCATAGCATCGTAATAAGCACATGTTTCAGCCCCAAAAAGTAAAACAGAAAAAGGGGAAAGTGAGTTTACTCACCTTAATAAGCAAAGACAACCGGAAAATAACGCAACTATAACGAACCGAGAGTCTTCCAAATATCGGTACCACCTAATAATTGGGATAAAACCCTAACTTAGAAACGAACAAATAGAAACAAGAATTACAAATCCGAGATCTAGGGTTTCGGATTTGGGATTTGGGATTTAGGGTTTTGAATTATAATTTAGGAATTAGGGTTTTGAATTAAAATTTAGGAATTTGGGTTTTGAATTACGAATTGTGATTTTTTGATACGAAACATAGTCGTGTTTTCGTATTAGGATAAATATATATATTTCATAAGTATTTTCATATTTTACTTCAATTATTTGTATAAATCAAATACTTAAAAAAATTTAACATTAATATTTAAATCAAGAAATCATAAATTTTATAAACCTTAAAAAAAATTTAATATAAAAGATATTATCCATTGGTTTATTTGTAATTATGACTTAAGGTTAACAATTATGTAAATGGACCTAAAAACAAAATTAAACAGAAACTGATAGCAGGGTGGTTCGAACCCGCGACCACGGCTCCATGCACAACACACATTAACCGCTGAACCAAGCGCTATATTTGTTAATATATTTGGTTTTTAATTCTTTTGTATTTTGTTTACCAAGAACAACCTTTTTCAATACAAGCCCTAGAACACAAATCAATCCAATTCGTTAAATCTGTTAGTCACAAGCCAAATCAATCTTAGGGCTTTTAATCCTGTAATCTCGTGATCATTTTGATATAAAGAACATACCTTTTGGTTAAGTTTGATATGGATTCGGGTGAAGGAAGAATGCGACGGTTTTAGGATCAAATTCGTGATTCTGGAATGATACGAGGCAAAATTGATGTGTTAGATAGTTGTAGGTGATAAAGGGGATTAAAACCAATATAAAAGTTACCTGTAATGGTGGCCGGAACGTTGAAAACGATGAAGTCGCCGGAGTCGTTTTTGGACGATTGACTTAGATGTTTGCGGAGCAAAATTCAAGTGTTTTGGTGATAGATTAAGATTATTCGAGTCCAACCGAGTCTTATGGTATAATTGTATTTGAAGATACGATCCTAATTTGGGTAATGAGATTTTTTTGGGTTTTGATTTGGAAATCAAATTGTGAATATTTAGTTGTAATTACTCGTTTTTGTTTAATAAGAAAGATTCGAAACTTGTTAATGAAGGATCAGCAAGATTTTGGTTGCTTAAAATAGGTGTATACGCGTGCAAAATAGGGTCGCCGGAAAACGCTGAGGTGGCCGGAACTTGGTGCTGGCCGGAAAAACGAGAAGAAGGCGCAGGGGGGGGGGGGGTTTGGGTTATATAATTTTTCAGTTTCAGTCCTTGATCTTTTATGTGTGTTTATTTATCAGATAAAAGCTTTTAATCAAAGTTTCAAAAATTACATAACTGGCCCAAAGTTAATTTTATAGCCATATTAATTAACTAACTTAACTAAATAAATTTGTAACGTTTATAGGATTGACGTTTTTGTAGTTTTAGTTCGTTTACGTCATTAAGAGACTTTTACAAGATTTAAAGGCGGTTTTTGTTTAACGTTTTTAATAGTTTTCTTTTACGAGCCATATACATATATATATATATTAATATATATCTTGAGATTCGTCATTACAAATAATAATTATTTGATACACGTGAATATTTTGTGACATAAATATAATTATTTACTTGGGACGGAAATAACGTAGAATTCGTTATATTTATTCATAACCATAACGAACGTTACAATTGAAGAATAAATACGATTACCATTTAAAAGATAACAAAAGAATCTTCGGGTTCGAGTCGGGCATCCGGATTCGGGTTCGGGGCAGATGTCACATCGGGTAATCGGGTCGGGTAAACGGGTATATGAGGTAATCCCATACCCGTCCTGTACCCGCGGATTTTTATTTTTTTAATCCCATATCCGACCCCATACCCGTTTACCCATCCCCGTACCCGTCCCAAATGTCACGGGTTTCAGATTTCCCATCGGATTCAAGTTTGATTGTCATCCCTAGGGTTGCTGCTCCCTCACAAACTTTCAAGATATACTAATTATTATTGAAGATTTAAGAAGAAAAACATATTTGGCTATGAGATATTAGTATTACCCTCTAATCAAATATTAATTATTTTAAAAATCAAAATTGTAATTTCGAAATTAAAGTTGTCAAAACTTTCCGGGACTATAAATTAAAAATTTAAGGAATATTACCACTAAAATGGCTGTCATATAAATAAAAATTTACAAAATTTACTCTCGTTGATCAAAGAAAAAAATAAAAACAAATTAAAGCCCTAAAACCTTCTTTACTAAAGCTTATTCCCAATGTTTGGAGCTACATTAGTATGTAATGATCTTCTATGTTAGTATGTACTACCATACTCGATATATACTTAATAGTTAATACGATGTTAAATATATGTCAATTATGTTTGTCTCATTTTGCCCCTCATGTTTTGTTGCAACATCAACAATCATAATCAAATTATAGTCCATGTTGATGACATAGCCCTCACGCCAACGACACATCGTTTCCGAATCATTACATTGACCCCCTCGACAAGCAAATTTCTCCGCCAAGGACCTGCTTATTCTATGTTTGACCCATTATATTTAGTAGACCCATACTTCACGAAACTTCGCTCTATAGTCCATGTTGATGGCATAGCCCTTACGTCGCGAAACTTCGCTCAATATTAAGTAGATTTTATAACAGTGATCTATGTTTGACCCACTATATTTAGTAGACTCATATAAACCTATCATGCAAACAAAAAATACTCAAATGAGCCCATGATGCAACCAAATCATTTAATCAAAACACACCTGATCAACCAACAATACTCAGATGACTAATGGCACATGTTGATCGATAAAGAAAGCTATCATTTAATTTTGGAAACTTATAATGTTACTACATGCATATATAGACATGGTATATATTAAACATCTTATGTAGTTTCATAAACAACTGCTTAAAAACATAAACTTACTGATAAACTGCATCTATTCACAAAAAGTTTTGATGTGCGAAAAAGTCTCGGGATTTATCATGAATGCTCATATCAACAGTAGGCCCGTCACTTCAATATCTCACCGTTTTCAGAGATATCAAACAAGAACCTGGGGAGAGAAGCTATGCGGGGAAGCTGATGCACCAACTCAGAAAACGAGTCCTTTCTTGAAATGCCCGATGCCTCAGGGTTAGAATTGTCATTTCCATCTTGCTGTACCATCTGACTGGAACCAGGAGTAGAACTGATCATCAGATTTTCTGTTGGTGTTGCATTAACAGGCATGAGAATAGATTCAAGGGTAGAACTGTCATTTCTAGCTTGATGAGGGATTTGATACTGATGAGGGATAGAACTGTTATTTACAACTTGCTGACCATTTTCGTAATCTTGAAGAAGGCAGCAAAGGGAGTTGACTCTTGACATGAGAGTTCTCTCATCTGAAGCTGCTGTCAACTGGTTATCACTAAGCAGGATTTGTGAAATGTTTTCTAGCATATCTTTCGGGTAACCCTGCACAGGGGCATTATTGGAAAATGGTAAATTCATGGAGGAATTTTGCTCAGAGAGGCTGTTTCCGATGTGGTTGACAAGATCAGATAGTGAGATGTTTGGCTGAACACCGGGTGCATACTGTTGTCTCGTATTGTTTTGCCCATCAATGTCCATAGAAATACCTGGTAGATGAAAATCAAATGGAAGTACAAGGACTGAATCAGAACAAGAAAAAAAGTTGAGTGACTTCAATAAAAGAAAACGAGATAATTGTTTGCGGGTCAACAAAATCTTGTTAAAGTGTTACTAAGTAAACCCAACCCAAACCAGCCTGGTTTACTTGTGCTAAGAGAATGAGTAGTTTCAACCTGAACATGTTTTGACCCGTTACACAACGTGCCTCACCCGCCCATCTTGCACCTCTATGACTAACCTATGTCCCCGGTAGAACATGCATATAATTTGGACCTGAGGGAGTGGTTTTAAAGCTAGCTTACTATTCTATCAACAAACTTTTTGGTAGAAATGGTACCTGAACTTGATGATTGGGCCTCTTTAGACTTGTCTTGATGGATCATACCAAGAGAGCCAGACTCCATAGTTCTAGACGAATAAGGAAGTAAAGTATTTGGGGAAGCCATATGTGAGTTACCACCATATATTTCTGGTAGGTAAAAAACACTGTTCCCTGACATTACTTGATCATTAATGGAAGTATTTGGCGGGAAATATGGGAAGTTTAAAATAATATCTTGCTGCTGGCTCAAAAAGTTTAGTCGCGTATCACACTGGATCAGCTTTTCATAGTGCTTGTCTAGCACGCCTTGTTCACATTGTAGTAAATGTTGCCTACAGAAACAAAGGTAAGCAAGCAAAAGAATGTTAAAGCGGTGGCAAGATGGGAAGGCTAGACGGATCTGGTAACGGGAAAAAATAGTTTGGGTTTAACAGGTTGTTTTTAGTATTTGTAAGTCATAAATGGGTTAACAATAGTCTTACAATAATAACTAGACAGAAATGATTTACAAGGTTGTATGAATTAAAAATAGACTTTGGTCGATTTTTAACCCACTTGACCAATTCCCCTTTGACATGTTTGAGATTAAGTGCAACCCAAATCGACACATCGATAAATAAGGTCGGAATTTTATATTTGAACAGTTTATCCAAAACATGTTAAACGTCTCTAAATAACTTGTGTATCAAATATGATTACGAATATTATTATATATTTTCAACCATAATCAATACCTTTGGGTGCTTGCTTCTCCATCTGTAAAGTCTGAAGTGGACCGCCACTGTGTGTGTTTTCTGGGCTGCGGGTTGATTTCTTTAAAGAAGAGCGGTGGTTTATCAAGCTGATGATAAAAAAGTAAATGGTGAGTGCAGATTAAATGGGATAAAAATCTTAAAGGATACAAGAGTACAAAGAGAGAAAATTTCACCACAATAGTCAAACTTCCAGGCCCATTAGCTGCACAGTTTGCCTTCAGACCCACGATATCCGCCCAGTTGATTTCAAACTTTTTCTTTAGTCCACCATCAAGAACTTCCCATACAATCTTATGCTTTGAAAAGTAACATTTTGCCACTAGATCACCTTCATATTTCGACACATACTGCCACAAAAATAAATTTTGACTTCAAAATCTTTTTAAGCATTCCTGATTTACAAGATAAATCATAAATGTGGCAAGATGGGTGGGTTGGGTGATGGGTCAGGTTGGAACAAGTCATTTTTAGCATACGCTGGTAGTGTTGGTAGATCCCCATGCACCTTTTTTCTTATTTATCAACAAAAAGAAAAACTATAAAAATTGCAGTAATGATGATTACAAAATGTATATATAGTTTATGATAATAGGCTAGATATTTGAGCAAAAAAACTAGGAGGCTAAATACATAAAAAAATAGAGTTGCGTAACTTTTGAAATTGTTCATTTGCCCTGTTTGGAATAGAACACAACCCAAATCAACCCATTCATAAGTAAATGGGTCGAAACTGCAACCTCTAATTTATAAAGTAAGACCAAATCAAATACAAATACCTCCCATCGACCGATCCTTAAAAGTGAAGCCGGAAAATGAGAAGCTTTCAACTTATCCATAGAACTTGAGGCCCTGGCCCGAGTTTTTGCCTTCAAATCTCTCTTGGTTTCTGCTTCAAGGTTTTCAATAGGCACATCATCCTTGTTAGTGTTGCCTTGGTTGAGCCTCTTTTGAGCTAGCTCTAACAATGATGGACTCTTTCTTAACCGCAGACCCAAGGGGCTTGGTTCATTAAGTGGGTTATAATGGCATTGTGGGACCATAAGCTCGTTGTCAAGTCTTGGTTGCTATACAAGACATAAAGGCAAAAGAGTCACAAGACAAAGGGTAAGTAGCATGTCAAAATTAGCCTATTATACTTCTCTTTCAAAATGTAATGTCTTATTTGTTATTTAAAAGTACAAATGTCAAACACAAAAACTTTTACATTTTATGCAAAAGTAGCTTATAACATGCAGATCAATTCAAACTTATAATTTAACTATTTCAAGGAAGCAAATAATTCACATTAAAAATAGCTATTCTTAAATACATAAAGCATTTGATAAAAATGAACGGATAAATAAAATTGAACGAGTTAGTTTCGGATGACGACAGTTTCCACCGATTATAAAGCAACCCTCTTACAAGTGTCATGATATAATGAATGCTTACTATACTAGTTTGTTCGTGTAAAGTTAATCATACGACCATGACATGACCCACCGTTCACAAAGCGGTCACGTGACTTGTGACGTGACGTGTGACGATATAATGAGTAACTAGTCCACATAGTCTTTCCTTACACGACTCCAGTTGTAGAATGCCATTCATCACCACCGCCAAAGAAGCGGTGACTTTATTGAATCATTAAATTCTAGTGACTCTCACAACTAATCTTTTGATCGGAACAAATCTTAAGATCATAAACTATGAGATAAATACGAGATCATAACACATAATCCAATACAATAATGTCATGTTAAATTCTGCAACAAACTCTATATGGAACTTGTGCAAAAGTAGTAAATTAACATGAAAAATCAAAATGCATCTTAGCATAAACTTTTCCAAATGAACATAACAAAGCTCTCATTACAATTCTATAACATCCTTAAACTGCATTAACTTTAAAATAACACCAAATTATCAACAATTGTTGCAAAATTTGTGAAAGATATCTTGTAAAATCTAGTTCTAAATTAATTGTAAACTTCATTTCAAGATTTGCAACACAGCCTAAGTATTTGAATCATTCAACTTTACTACATCATATATTATTGTAAATGCAAAAAAGGTTCACCAAATTTTATTTTTTTGTAGTATTACATTCTCACATTCATTAATCATTTTTCATCAAATCACCTCACATAAATGGTCAATAATGCTAAGAAATATGTAACTGAAACCTTGATTATATTGCTCTTCACTACCTCCCATCATTCCAGTTCGACCATTTAAGTCAAAATAATTGGATTAAATTCAAAAGTAAACCATGTAATTGACAAAATTTAAATTAAAAAAACAATGATAATTATAATAATAAATAAAAAAGATTTCATGAGATATACAAGTAAGCAAAACAACGGAAATTAATTAATGGCACAAAGATATGACATAAATGCGCAATAAACGTTAATCGTTTAATAAAAAAACCCCAATCTAATCTAAATTAGCAACAGAAATGAACCTGATCAGTAGCCATTTGAGAAAAGGATGACTTCCACCGTTTAGAAAACGGTTCGTAATCGCCGGACTCATTGAGGTACTGTTCTCCGGCCAACAGTTTAACTTCCGTCTCCGGCAATTGCCACACATTGCTGTTCTCCGACGACATGAAATGGACCATTAACAAATTATATAGCGGTGAATTCTGTAAACAAAATCAAACAGTTAGTGAGAAGAGAAACGAATGCAAAGACAAAGATTTGAATTTGAACGAAGAACATGAAGTGAATCAAATTCGTTCAAATGCATATGGAGAATATGAGAAATCGAGAATGAAAAGCTGGATGAAGAGTTTGGAAGAGTGTTGCTACGTGTAATATACCGAAATTTGAGCGGGTGAATTTACGAAAATGCCTCTCAAATTAAATATGTGGGTCCCAAATACTTCTCATATTTGCTTAAAATAGTTTCGAATCACTCTTAATATTCGAGTAACTCTTTTGAGACAGGATGTTAGTCGTGATAGAGATGACAAGGTTTAAAATCGAGGCACAAGGTGCAACCTAAATAACCAGTTGTACAACCCTTTATGCACCAAAAATCAGCATGTACAAAAAGTGCATGTCTCATTTACGTCTTAATTTCCGCTTCAATATGTTTTTTTTGCGTTTTATCTTCGTTTTTTTCAACACCTTAGCATCTTAAATAATCAAAAGCATAGTCTTTTGGACTTAGAGATAGTTTTGCACCTAGATGTGTTTTTTAAAGCCAAGATTTTATCACAAAGGCTCAATTATATCTAAAATGGTTTAAGATACAACGTTATAATAGTTTAGATGTATCATTAATTATAAGGGACGGAGTGGGCTAGGGGTAGAGTGGGGGTTGCTTAGGGGCTAATGGGAATAATGTGGGTCTCTTACCCCCCAAACGATCACTTTCTAGTTTTATATTATTTTTTAAATTTTAAAAATGGATTGAAGTGCTCCTGGTAAATTGAGGTAAGTCAAAGGTAGATTGAAAAATAAGAAGTAGACTCCTCTCACCCGTATAACTAATTGTCACGCTAAGTGTCAGACATCGACAACTTGAATGCTTTGTTGACCCAATACACTTTTATTGTCATAGGTTTAATCACACTATTTAAGAAAGAGTTAAGTGTAAAACGCACCCCTGTGGTTTACACTCAATAGCACTCTACAACCTCGCTTGGGTATTTAGACATTTTGCAACCCTAAGCTTTCTAAAGCGAGTCATTTGCATCCTCCGGTTAGTTTGATTGTTAATTGATCTTCCAAAAAGTTGTTAAATTACCTAATTACCCAGTACTTATTTATTTAACTATTTATTAAAAAAATCCACTTAGGCGTTGTTTATTTACCACCGAATGGGAAGGCACCTCTGACCGATTCAAAGGTAGGAGCGTTCAGAGTTGGCTGTAGCTACTGAACGAGATGATGCTGACCGATTCAGAGGTTGAGGTGCTGAATCGTTCAGACTTGGGGCATTGCTGAACGGTTTAGAAGCTGCGGTTGAACAAGAGAAGAGTGCAGAGGCTCCGACTGAACGAGAGAAGAGTGCATGGGCGGCTGAACGAGAGAAGAGTGCAGAGACGAGCGAAGAAGGAAGAAAGGAAAAAAACGAAGGGGAAGAAAGCAGGGGAGGCTAGGGTTGGAAGGTTGAAGAAGATGTTATATATAGTTTCACTATTTTTTTTTTTTGTTTTTTGAGAAATAAAAAAAAAAAGATTAAAAACGTGTCTCGCACGGACCTGAGTTTTTGGAGAGCTGCATTCGTGTCCGCAGGACGTGCGGGCGTCGCATTGTGTCAAAGAAATCGAACCAAATTTGCACACCCTGCTCGTGGGTAGATGATAGAGTAAAACATAACATAAGAACTTAACATGTCATGAATGGTTGCATATATAAATATAACATGTTTTTGTTCCCACACCAATGCAGGACAAGATAAATGAAAGAAAAATTTTGAGATTTGTTTGTTAGTTTTGGAATCCCATTCAGATGTTCAACCAAACAGACTCTCTCTTAACCATTTAGCACTTAACTATTCAGACCTTTTAACTATTCATACTTTTTAACCATTCAGCACTTAACCATTCAGAAATTGCCAAACAGCTCCTTAACAAAACCTACCTCATCTTCACTAACATCTCGTTTTGTTTCCTTTATTCAAATGATCAAGTAAATTACATTTTTTGGCCTTTGTAATAGGCCAGATTGTAGGTTTTGGCCTTTTCTTTAAATTTTTACACTGAACGACCTTTGGTTAAACTAAAGGGGCGGTTTTTTACCTTTAACTTAACGGTCGTTAAGTTTTCCCGTTAAGTTTCCTCATGTGCCATGCACATGAGGGCGTTTTGGTCATTTTACACTTAAAAAGACAAAAAATAAATTAATTATATCATTATATCCTTCATCCCTACCATATCCTCTCCATAACCACAACCATCACAGTACCACCTTCAATCTCCAGCCTACCACCACTGACGGCTGTAACAGTTCGCTTCACTCCGTCGTCCTTCTCCGTAACAAGCTTCTTTTCATCAACCATCGTGAGCAACATCTTCTTCTCTGTTACATGATCTGTTACACCCAGCCACTAACATCCACCATTGCCATCACCACCGTAACTTCTTCTCTTCACCACCTCTACCGACCACTACCCTCGAAGCCTTGCAGATCTCTTAAAATAAATAAAAAAAAACCATGCCACCATTGAAGCCTTAATAAAAAACTCCACCACACCATCGCCCCTGTTGCTATGTTGCTTGAACCACCCACCACCGTCGCCACTAATAGACGCCTTAGATCCGACCCTAATCACTTCTTTAATCTCTAATTAGGTTGACTAACCACCATGGCACCTGTCACACCCCACTCCTAGGGTATGACATGTCGTATCATTACTGGCCATTTATAATAATATAATAAGTACAAATACAGCGGAAGTCTTTATATAAGACCACAAAATACAGACCAAATTCGAACTTAACAGTTTTTACATAAAAACAGACACTTGATAAGAGCGATGGCATCAAAACATCATTTAACTAGAGTCATTGCTCCCAGGCGTCCGATTTGGTCTCTATCTCCTCTAAGGAGATTACTTTCTTATTACAACCGGCTAAGTCTCACGACCCAACTAATACCTTTTGTTACAACCTGCACCTGTATCATGAGCTAAGACACGTCAACAACAACGTTGTTGGTGAGTCATAACCATATATAAAACATTCATCATAATTACATACATACATATTATTTCCATGCAAAATAAATAAGTTAATTAATTAATCATAATACAACTCAACTCTTCCCTTCACGCTCGACGTGGCAGTGCCTGTTAACATATATGCCACTAGAGGTATAACAAGGCACCGGGACTGACTCCCGCATAAATAGCCCTCAGGGCTAACATAATGACCATCGTGGTCTAACAGGTCCTCAAGACCCAACATGTGTGTCATACCTGACTAGTGAGACTTTCTACTTAGATGGATCCAACTAAACGCATATACATCCCGAGGTAAATATCATTGGTCCCTCGAGGACCTTACCTTAATAACTTGTCTTGTGGTGTAGCATATGTCCTTCTTGGACTTGCCCTTCATGGGCCGGTTCCTCGAGAACCCACCATGTGATTAACACAACCATGAGTTTGACGAACTTGAACTATGACATGTCTCTCATCAGGAATATAACTAATTTTACATCCAACTTATACATAAATCATCTTTATTCATAAAACATACATATATATAAAAACGCTTTCAATCATATAGCATATTTCATAGCTCAGATACAGCCCCAAAGCATAAAACATAAAAAAGAGGCGGTTAGACTCACCTTGACTTTTCAGTATTTCTGAGACAGATAAACAATTTCAAACTTTGGTTCCTGGTCAGATTTAAAATAAGTTTTAGCTACTAAACAGGCAAAAAAGAACAGATGTTATCTAATCATTACCCAATACCCATCTTGATTATAATCTTAAACTAATAATATCTTTATGTTGATTAGATCCGTTAGGGCATAAGGGAAAACATGATTAAAGTAATGCGTACCTGGTAATCCGGTCATGATAGTTGAAGACTTAGACGATGACATGATCGGTTCCCGTTGGGATGCTCGTTAGGATGGAATATTCGGTGTAAGGGGCAACCGAATAGATTAGGGGAAGACAGGTTGGTACGTAAGTGATGTTAGGTTAAAGTGAGCCACCTGTATTAGCCTCCCTATGTTTATATTTATAGCAAATCCCATGGGAAACCCTAATAACAATAATTACATATTACTCCCATCAAGTAATTGTATGTTAACGTTAATGGATTTATTATTCTTTGATCAATTCATTAGTTAGTTAAATGATAATGAGGGCCACATTTGTAAATTCATTCCAACATTATCCTACTTGGCCAAGTTATCATTTAATATGAATATTAAATTAGCCTGATCAGGGGTTAATATTCATTTTAGCCTTTAGATCAGAAAAGTAGCAGAGAAATACAGTCATTGAACCGATAGTCAAATTCAAGACCCCCATTAATCATACTACAATCCCTATTTAAGACTTAATTAAAAGTTAGGATCAAAGAGGCAAATTAGCCCTTGACGTTGATTTGCACAGTTATTTGTCTATACGTCCTTTAGGCATGAATGGTCATATTTAGAGACAAGCAAATCTTAAACGAATGAGGAAAAGTTAGAAATTAATAGTTAATCATTCATAGTACGATATGCGGTTGTATATGGTCATTAGTTAACCCGTCTTTATTATGGGCCCTTAGAAAATACTTATGGGTGAGAGACCTTCAGTTATCGGATCCATAAGCATAACATGAATGTATTCGATACAAATATTTAGTTTCCTCTACTTGTTCATGAATGAACAATAATAATTTTGTATCGAATATTAATGCAGCTCCTCTCGAACTAGTACTGATCGAGAAAACATGGTAGCTGGCTTTATCACAATAAGTCTTCAATATGATGTTCAAATAGAACTAGAACTGTGAGTCCACTAGTAAACTTTCCAACAACATTTAGTGACATTGCGTTGTAATCAGCAACATATAATGTCATTATAACTTATGTTGTTGTTAACAATATCTTATGGCTCTTCCATGATATAAATTTGTCTGCTGACATAAGGATATGCCCTATAGTTGACATTTTGTTTTCTTTGAGTGCAACAAAGTTAGAATAAGGATAGTCAACTACTTTTAAATCTTTCACTTCTTCTACAATTTAAATTATAGTCTTTCATTTCTTATAGATATTGCGATAATTTCATATACACTTTATGATTCTCTAAACTGGAATTGCGTTTATCAGTCTAGGTGTTTAGCAATTTAGGCAATATCTGAATGATCACAATTAAATGTGCACAAGGCTTCTAATTTATGAAGCATAAGGTACCAATCTCATTTAATTATTTTAACCTATGTTATTTGTCTCCTTTAATTACTGGAGTTATTGACTGAGAGCAATGTTGCATGTTATAATGTGTGAACACATAGTTAATGTAAGCCTTACGAAACAATCTAATGTCTCATTAGGTTAATCTTGGTGTACGTTGATGCTTATGGTGTTAGAAGCATCTCCAAGGTTCTTTATGTCAAGTTATGTGAGATTAACCACTTTGACTCATGCAACGGAGAGAAATTAATACTTGTCTAAAAGAATGTTATTTGTATAAGAACAAGTATTGTATTAGTTGCCCCCACTCATCTTGAGGTAGGTTAATTAATCCACTTAATTCTTTAGGTCACTGATATGCTTGCTTGTTTTAACCCTCATGATGATTTATGAACATGTCTTATGCAGATAGCATTAAGGGAAAGAGATTTAATGTCCATAATTTGCAACTCTAAATCATAAATGAGTAATTAGGACATAAAGATCCTTTAGTAAGACAAAATTCTTTAGGAAAAGAACTCTTGATCCTCTTATTTGATTATGACTTGTAACAATCAATCATGCTTATATAACGTTTAACTAGTTGTTGAGACCCATCGGGTAATTCAACTAAATTACAAATGTTATTCTGACTTAGGGAATTTGAGCTTAATAGTTTTATTCCATTCAAAAGATTGATCATTGATAATGGTTTTTTTCATAAGAGGTCGGATCAGTAAGCTTTCCAATACCTATATTAGCTTTATTGAGGTAGGTTGTATATTCATCAAAAAATAATAGGCAAGTTATGCCATGATGACCTACGAAGCTGGATTTTAGGGTTTTCATATATTTTCTTTTGTTCATTTAAGTCAGGTGTATTGGGGGTTGTATTATTTTCTAAGTAGGGTGAAAGTGGTGCAATGTCATTAAGTGCAGTTTGGTGTGCAAGAAGTGTAACCGGAGTTAAATACAGAGTGAAATTTAACTTTGTCTCTCCCCCGCTTCTTGTACATCATGCAAGTTATTATAAGGACTTTTACTGCTCCCACTGATCTTAGAATTCTCTTAGAAACTTAGCATGCTTAATGGGAAAGTCAGTAAAATCTAAGAACTTAAGATTGCCAAGTCAAGTTTCTTACATTCAGGATTTTGAGGTTCAATATTCGGCTAACAACTAAGGTTATCGTGTGATTTATACTTAGTTTCCTTCATGTCCAGATTTTCAAAATGAAATTTAGGGACTTATTTATAGGAACCTTGTTCAGTATACGAATTGTTGTCATTGTAAAGCCTTGGTCCACGGAAATAAAGGTAAAACTTTGATGACTAACATGCTTCTTATCATGTCGTTAAGGGTACTTTTATCCTCTCAACTAAATGATTATGTTGAGCGGTACCAGACATGGTTTATTGGTTAACAAACTTATAGTCCTTTTAGGTTTCATGAGGTAGACTGGAGTGTTACCAATGCTTTTATGTTAATCTTAATGTTTACCTACTATTGTCTCACAACTTTTAATTTATGATCGAGTTGATCTTAAAAGTTTCAGGTTATTAACAGTTTCCTTATGTTGAATGCAAGAATATATAAGGAGAATAATCGTTTATGTAAGTGATAAATTGCTTGAGTCTAAGATATTCCACTTTGGGATAAGATCCACTAACATTAGAGTGTATAAAGCTTTAGAACTCTTAGTGATATCTCGTTTATTCTCATAACACAATGTGAAATGTATCATCTAGTTTTAAGTAATTGAAGTTTCCATTACAACTAAATAGTTATAACCGACAACTTTGAGATTTTAAGTAAGAGTGATTATGTTATGGCACAAGTCCCCATAACTGTAAATGTCTAATTTTAATGTTGATACTAAGTTCCAAGTGATTTTGGAACGTGCTAGGTATCATAAAGTTTTGATACAAGAACAGTCTTCATGGTGTTTACCGCCTTAAGCTTGTCACTAACTCTCATTATAGTTGTAGTTTGGCTTGTTTCTAGTGAATGAATTTTAAGCAACTTTTAAAACTAAATTCAATTTGTAATGTGTTATTTGGAATACTAATGGATTCAAGTATCATTAATGATTATTTTTCTTGGCCAACTGTTCCTTTGAGGACAAAGAGTTGAAAACATTTTCTTGCATTTTGTTATTGAACTTAGAACTATCAATCATGTTATGATTTTCCCTTTGTGTTTATCAAGGCTAGTGTATTAAGGTAAACAGTTCTAGTTTTCTAGTTTTAGGCATCCTACTTCCTCTTTTACGCACAATGTTATCAGTCGACTCATTTTTCACTAGTATATGAGAGTGCGGTGACTGATTTTGAAGAGCATTATATTGTGTTAATATAGGAATTATTATGAGATGCACTAGAAGACTTTTAATGTAAAACATGTTAGGCCCTAAGGACAAAGACAATGTATGATTTCTGTACAATTATCATTATCTTTTTCTTTTTCGTGCATATAAGAAGTTTATTTGAATCTTATCCACCAACTCCCCGAACAACAATAATGGAGTCTTGATTATCATAAGACATTTTTACTAAAATTCTACCACTTATAATGCTCTAGTTGTACACATATTAGGAAAAGCGATGATAATGTCTTAAGAGATAATCAAGACTAATAAGGGAAAGTTTTATACAAATTTTATCTAAAGCAAATTTCATAGTATTCAGTGATATTAGGTTTAGATTTAGAGTGAATAATTTATTGAGATGAGTTAATTAGAAGAAATTATAGTGATGTATTTCAAGGGGTAATCAAGTTAGGCAGACAATATTTTAATTGAAGCACATATTCTTTATTACTGACTTTTCGTGGTTGATCGCACCAACAAGAGTCGGTGCTTGTGAGTAGGAGAACATTCTTTATTGTAAGATGCTGTTATAACACCAAAATAACATACTAAGTAAGTCCTACTTAAATGAATGGTTTCGCGTTGGTTACTAGCAGTCATTTAAGCATTATGGATAATTAGTTTTTAGTATGTGATTTAAGTGTGACATCAGCGTTGGCCAGAAGTATGACACTCAAAATCACATGTTTAGTTTCGTAATGTATAATCATTTCACATCAGCTTTGGCAAGAAGTGAGATGTTCATGCATTTTAAGCGAGTGTCATGAGAATGTCTTATCAGCTAAGAGACATTTATTGACAATGCTTAGTTAGACTTAAACAGTTTTGACTTGACTAACACATCAGCATTGGCCAGAAGTGTTATATTATCGTCTTGTTTAAGTTAAGCAAATTTATTTAGGCTTTGAAAACTTGACATTACGGATTTATCAAGACAAAATATCACGGATAACATTAAGTTTTATGCGTGTGAGTACTCAGATAACAATATTCGCATTTTAAGTTCTCTATTTAAGTACTTCTAAGGGAGTTACTTGTATTTAGGTACTCTCAAAATTATTTAATACTAGTATTTGCAACGATATAAATTTACAATTGATGTATACGCAAATATCTAGGAGTTAATTTTAGGGACATTATTTTAAGATATCCATTGATTTTAAAATTTTTTTAGGATATATGAATTAAATTTCGGATGATGGGATATTATTTATATCCAGGATTAGTTTGCGATTTTAAACATATTATATATGAGTCATCCTATTCACACACCTCATATCCTATTCACACACCCCATGCTTTTATTTTCCACACCCCCAGGCGCCGCACATAAACCTCGGCGTCGCGCCTGGGTTACTTCTTATCCCAGACATATCCTCGAACGTAGTCAATCACGCTTCAACACCTTTATGCGCCGCGCATGGCCCTCGGCGTGGCGCCTGGTTCATATATGCGGCCAACAACATCATCGGCGCCTAGGTCATATATGCGGCGCATATGTCCAGGTTTGACCGAATTCCACCTCGTTCACGACATTCATCGGTTGACGTTGACAGAAAAGTGACTCAGGCGTCGCATCAAGGCCTATCCGTGACGTCTGGTTTTAAAACAGGTGTGTGGATAGAATTTTAGGGTGTGTGAATAGACAAGGCCTTATATATTTGCAAAACTTACGGATTAAGTCTCATGATTTTAGGAAACACTATCACGTTTAAAATCAAACACCAAATTATATGATTTCATTGTAAAGTTAGAAGGACATCACAAATTAAAAGAATCCATTGTTCTTTTACGTCACACTTGGAAGTTTTCAAAACCACATGTTGTGTGCCAAAGTTATTTATAAAGGTTTAAATTTTTTCATAATTATCTTTCATGCGCAGGGAATTAATTGAAGCTGCACATGACCATTTATGATAACAAAATCAAAATAGTAAAATTATTCTACTTATCATGCATCAATCGGAAAAACTAAAGTGACCAGATTGATTGCTAAATTATCAAATCAAATGTTTTTGGAACGTGAGTTTTTCCAAGTTTTAGTTCCTGATCTAAGAGAAACTAATGGGGATCTAATTGAGCAACATCGCTCTGATATCACATGTTGATTAGATCCGTTAGGGCATAAGGGAAAACATGATTAAAGTAATGCGTACCTGGTAATCCGGTCATGATAGTTGAAGACTTAGACGATGACATGATCGGTTCCCGTTGGGATGCTCGTTAGGATGGAGTATTCGATGTAAGGGGCAACCGAATAGATTAGGGGAAGACAGGTTGGTACGTAAGTGATGTTAGGTAAAAATGAGCCACCTGTATTAGCCTCTCTATGTTTATATTTATAGCAAATCCCATGAAAAACCCTATTAACAATAATTACATATTACTCCCATCAAGTAATTGTATGTTAACATTAATGGATTTATTATTCTTTAATTAATTCATTAGTTAGTTAAATGATAATAAAGGCCACATTTGTAAATTCATTCTAACATTTTAGTCTCAACATCTTTAGTTAATATTTAAGATAAAGAACTAACTGTTAATTATATATTAAACCTTAAATTTATAACTAAAATTTAAGTGTTAAATAATATATAACAAAACATACCAGTTGTAGCGTAAGACAGATATTTGCAAATGAAGAGTGGAAATATTGAATAAATTATGATACCACCTATTCTATATTACTCTCATTACTTCTCTTCTTTCTTTTATATATTGATTTCAAGCTGGTAAAACATCTGCCCACGTGTAGAAACAAATATAGTGAGTCACTCTTTTATGCGTTCCTTCCCACACTTACAAACACATGGATGCAGTGTGTTCACACGTATTCTCATTTTAAGAATGAAACATATGGTTTTTAATTTATTATTATTTTATTATTATAATTAATTTTGCTCAAATATTATCTTTCTCTTATAACTTTAAAAATGTAACGTTTTATAAAACTATACTTATGCCATTAGGACGGGCTCATCATTCTCTACGTATCAACCTAAGTTTCATTAAAAACGGAGTAGGGTTGAATATAATATATATTTTATTATAATTAAACGCTTTCTTAAGATAATAGTAATCATCTAAATGTTTGATATTTCTAATTGCCAGATTACATGCTAACTACTCGCATGACAATATATATATACATATATATATATATATATAAAGTATAACGCTAGGTATTTATTATGTATTAAATTATTACCTTAAGGTGCGGGGTAGTAGAGCACCATCCTGACCTAATCAATGTTTTAGATCAAAATTTCAAGCTTTTGATTTGAGGTCTAACTGAAGGTTGATTTTGAGTTTGTTGTTGGGTTAAAATGATTACTGGTGAAGATGTGTTGAAGGAAGAAAAGAAATGGTTGAAGGAAGAAAGAAGAGGAAGAAGATCAGAAAGAAGTGTGTGTGGGTGAGTGGGTTGGGTTATTTTTTTATATTATTATTATTATTATTATATTATTATTGTAAAATGACAAAACTACCATCATGTCTTAAGCACGTGAGCAAAGTTAACGGGACAAATTGACGGGCGTTAACTCAAAGGACTAAAACCGATCCTTTAATTTAACCAAAAGACGTTCAGTATAAAAAAATTAAAGAAAAGGTCAAAACCTGCAATCTCCTATTACAAAGGCCTAAAAATATAATTTTTTCGACTTGTCATTTCATTATCACCATTTTCTAATTCTCTAATATCGAACGTGTGTTGACTTATTGATTAAACAATTAAGCTAATTTATTAATTCATAATGAGGTTCAAAATTTCATTTGCTTCCCGTCTTCCCGATTGCTCACCAAGTTATGCTTCCAACTTCCAACCCCAGTTCTACTTTGCAAGCCCATTGATCATTATAATTCTTTCAGCCACTTTACACCTATTATTAACTTCACCCTTGAACAATTTCAGGAACACCCCTTTGAGCGGCTCGCTTAATAACCACATCTCTATCCAGGAACTGATGTTCATACCCAGGGCCGGACCTGAGAAATTTTGTGCCCTGTACGAGTCATAAAAAATAGCCCGTATTGCGTTTTGGCGGGGGTTGTGGCGGCGCCACTGATAGCAACACCCATGCATAATGTAATTTATTTTTGTAAATAAAAATCAATTAAAAGTTCTTTTTAGATATTTATTAACTTCATCCTTCAACAATTTCAGAAACACCCCTTTGAGCGGCTTGCTTAATAACCACATCTCTATCCAGGAACTGATGTTTATACCCAGGGTCGGTCCTAAGAAATTTTATGACTTGTACGAGTCACAAAAAAGGTCTCGTATTGCGTTTTGGCGGGGGTTGGGGCGGCGCCACCGATAGCAACACCCATGCATAATGTAATTTATTTTTGTAAATAAAAATCAATTAAAAGTTCTTTTTAGAAATTAAATGAAGTTATACTCCTCGAACCGGTTGCGGAACCAAAATTTTATAACATAAAGAGTCAAGATATATATATATATATAGAGGAGAGTTATCCTACATAGTGTTGGAAATCTAAGAAGGCTAAGAAGGATTTATGACCTTTAGATCTCTTTTTTAATGGTTGAGATCAACTTGTAGGAAAAGAAATTGGTGGAAGGGTACATTAGTCATAGCCACTTTTGTTGACTTTCTCTCTCCACATGCAAGGCACATGCCAATTCCCCCACGTTTTTTAAAACTTTCATAACTTTTGGATACGATATTATTTTTTAAAAAAAATTACACAAAAAAAAACAAGTGTTTTGTTATCTTTAAATTGCGTATAATATTGATATATAAAAAATAAAAAAAAATTTCGGCACTTGTCTAGTCCTTGTGTAATATCATGTGATTGTGTTTTATTATAACTAGTAAAATATCACTTTTATCGGTTCATTCTTAAGTCATTATATAATATCATCTTATTATAAATATTTGTTGTGTCATATTATGTGTTTAGAAATTATCACCGTGTCACAAATTGTTAATATGTGTTTGAGAAATGTTCAAAGACAACGTCATTTTTTGTTACAAAGTGTGAGAATGACACAATGGTAAACAAAGACACAATGACACTTTTAAAAAAATTATAACTCAAAATATAAATCAAATTTGAAAAAAGTGGTTCGGAGACCTTGTTCCCCATGTATTCCTCTTTCAGAAAATAAATAAACGAAAAATTAAAAAAAATTAAAAAAATTACAGTTTTTTTTATTTTTTAAATTAGACACAATGAAAAAAGACACAATGAGAAAAGAGTAGTTTTTTTAAGTTTTGTTTATTTATTTTTTAAGGAGGATGATGTGAGAGCAATATCTTTGAAATACTTTTTGTGTTATTGTGTAATTATTATTAGATCATTGTGTAATACTTGTCAAATAAGATTACACATTGACCCGATGAATGACACAACAACCTTACGGATGACACAATCACACAATGACCTGATGAAAGAAACAATGACCTGACGTTAGACACAATGAGCTGAAAAATTGTGAAAAAAAAGTTCGTTTTTTATATATCAATATTATACGCGTTTTAAAGAGAAAAAAATTCTCGTTTTTATGGTGTAATTTGTTTAAAAAAATAATGTCGTATGTAAAAGTTATAAACGTTTTAAAAAAGTGGGGGAATTGACATGTGACTTGCATGTGGAGAGAGAATATTTAAAAAAGTGGGCATGACTAAAATACCCCCTCTCTTAATTTTCCTAGATGCCACATGTCAATCTCTTATTGCTTCTTAGCCTTCTTAGATTTATAACACTATGTAGGTGAATCTCACTCTATATATATATATATATATATATATATATATATATATATATATATATATATATATATATATATATATATATATATATATATATATATATATATATATATATATATATATATATATATAAAGGAGAGTTATCCTACATAGTGTTGGAAATCTAAGAAGGCTAAGAAGGATTTATAACCTTTAAATCTCTTTTTTAATGGTTGAGATTAATTTGTAGGAAAAAAAATTGGTGGAAGGGTACATTAGTCATAACCACTTTTGTTGACTTTCTCTCTCCACATGCAAGGCACATGCCAATTCCTCCACTTTTTTTTAAAACTTTCATAACTTTTGGATACGATATTATTTTTTTTAAAAAATTACACCAAAAAAACAAGCGTTTTGTTATCTTTAAAACACGTATAATATTGATATATAAAAAATAAAAAAAAAATTTCGGCACTTGTCTAGTCCTTGTGTAATATCATGTGATTGTGTTATATTATAACTAGTGAAATATCACTTTTATCGGTTCATTCTTAAGTCATTATATAATATCATCTTATTATAAATATTTGTTGTGTCATATTATGTGTTTAGAAATTATCACCGTGTCACAAATTGTTAATATGTGTTTGAGAAATGTTCAAAGACAACGTCATTTTTTGTTACAAAGTGTGAGAATGACACAATGGTAAACAAAGAGACAATGGTAAACAAAGACACAATGACATTTTTAAAGTGTGAGAATGTCAATCTCTTATTGCTTTTTAGCCTTCTTAGATTGACATGTGGCATCTAGGAAAATTAGGAGTGCGTGTATTTTAGTCATGCCTACTTTTTTAAATATTCTTTCTACATATGCAAGTCACATGTCAATTCCCCCACTTTTTTAAACGTTTATAACTTTCACATACGACATTATTTTTTTAAACAAATTACACCATAAAAACAAGCATTTTTTTCTCTTTAAAACGCGTATAATATTGATATATAAAAAACGAACTTTTTTTTCATATTTTTTCAGCTCATTGTGTCTAACGTCAGGTCATTGTGTCTTCCGTCAAGTCATTGTGTCTTTCGTCTGGTCATTGTGTGATTGTGTCATCCGTAGAGTTGTTGTGTCGTTCATCGGGTCATTGTGTAATCTTATTTGACAAGTATTACACAATGATCTAATAATAATTACACAATAACACAAAAAGTATTTCAAAGATCTTGCTCCCACAACATCCTCCTTCAAACATAAATAAACAAAACTTAAAAAAACTACTATTTTCTCATTGTGTCTTTTTTCATTGTGTCTAATTTTATAAAATAAAAAAAAACGGTAATTTTTTTACTTTTTTTTAATTTTTCGTTTATTTATTTTTTGAAAGAGGAATACATGGGGAACAAGGTCTCTGAACCACTTTTTTAAAATTTGATTTATATTGTGAGTTAGAATTTTTTTTAAAAGTGTCATTGTGTCTTTGTTTACCATTGTGTCATTCTTACACTTTGTAACAAAAAATGACTTTGTCTTTGAACATTTTCTTAAACACATATTAACAATTTGTGACACGGTGATAATTTCTAAACACATAAGATGACACAACAAATATTTAAAATAAGATGATATTACATAATGACTTAAGAATGAACGGATAAAAGTGATATTTCAATAGTTATAATATAACACAATCACATGATAATACACAAGGACTAGACAAGTGTCGAATTTTTTTTTATTTTTTATATATCAATATTATACGCGTTTTAAAGATAACAAAACGCTTGTTTTTTTGGTGTAATTTTTTTAAAAAAATAATATCGTATCCAAAAGTTATGAACGTTTTAAAAAAAGTGAGGAAATTGACATGTGCCTTGCATGTGGAGAGAGAAAATCAACAAAATTTGTTATGATTAATGTACCCTTCCACCATTTTTTTTCTCTACAAATTGATCTAAACCATTAAAAGAGAGATCTAAAGGTCATAAATCCTTCTTAGCCTTCTTAGATTTTCAACCCTATGTAGGATAACTCACCTCTATATATATATATATATATATATATATATATATATATATATATATATATATATATATATATATATATATATATATATATATATATATATATATATATATATATATATATATATATATATATATATATATATATATATATATATATATATAGGGGAGGGTTCATTTGAGAAGAGCAAATATTGCGAGAAGAAAAAGAAATTGCTAAATTCTTTATTTTTTTCAACCAAAAACGTTTTTAACTTACAAAACAATGATAGAAATGCAACATTTATTCATTAACTTTGATATTCAATAAATAAAATTTAATAAATTTCGTTTATTTGTTAAACCTACACATGTGGAAGTCATGTGTAGATTAGGTTACTTACACATAACATACACATGTGTAGGTAAATTTAAAAGGTTTTTTTACATATTTCCCCTTCCTAAGCACATCAATTACATATTTACCCAAGCCTAAAGTTTAATTACATATATCCCCTTTGACATAATAAATTACTAATTTACCCATTCTTTTACAAAAACCATAAGAAAATATAAAAATATATTTATGAAGATTATTAAGGGTAAAATAGTAAATCAAAAGGCTATTTTAAAGAAATTAGGTAAATATGTAATATATGTGTTTAGGAAGGGGAAATATGTAATTGAATTTAAGGATTGGGTAAATACGTAATAAATGATCTTATTAAGGGGATATATGTAAATGCCCCAATTTAAAACGCTAAAAATACATACGCAAAAAATATTTTAATGATTTTTTTTAGTTTATACCTTACACATTTGTATGTTGGAAGGGAATTTATTTAAAAAAATTAAACAAATGAAAAGTTTTTTTAGTGATTTAGGTTTCTTCTTTTTCTTCTCGCAATATATGAGTCTTCTCAAATGAACCTCCACCTATATATATATATATATATATATATAGATTGGGGATTTTCTAAAAAGGCAAAAAACTCTAGGAAGTGTAGGAACCAATCAGCATCAACTATTTGTCTAATACTTAAAAAAAAGGCGGAGGGGTATTGAAGTAATTTGACCCGATGCATGTTGTTTATGGTAACAGCGTTTTGCATGCATGATGTTTATTCTGTTATATCGATTTCATTATTGTGTTTCGCTAGGGTTTATGTACCGTAGTTCATAAATAGTTATATATCATTTGGCGTTTATATTTGGCGATTAGCAGTTTATATAATCCGTATTTGATCAGTTTTTTCATAATCTCTCTTCAATGGCGGATACGATTGTCGATGATCGTGCCGTTTTCACATGTAAGTTTGTCGTTGATGTATTCATGAGTAGTTATTGTTAATGCGTTTGATTCTTATGTTTTAATTCATTTGACGTAATGATTAAGCGTTTTATAGATCATGATGTTTTTTTCGTTTTCAATTAACGTTATGACGTTTTTATCGGTCAATTGTTATGATGTTAGGTTGCGTTTGTAGTTATAATCGTTTTCAATTAACGTTATGACGTTTTTATCGGTCAATTGTTATGATGTTAGGTTGCGTTTGTAGTTATAATTAGTTAATTCTAATGTGTTTCATCTGTTTCGACGTAATCACGAAGCACATTTGATTTTTTGATAACGAACATGTAATAGTTGTTTAAGTCTAAATAATACAAACTTTCTGTTACGTATGGTGTTTTGTTGGATTGAATCTCAATATAATCCATTGTTTGATAGGTATTGAAGCAATTTGTTACAGTTTGTAAATGTAAATGTAATTTTCAGGCAAAAAATACTGTTATGGTGTTTGTTACAATTTGTTAGTTATAGATCGTATAAAAAAGCATTTTGCATTTTTTTACAATGTGTTATGGTGTTGTTTAATGCTTTTAAGGTGTTTGTTATAGGTTGTTAGTTATAGATCGTATAAAAAAGCAATTTGTTTGTTTTTCTTTGTTTTATGGTGTTGTTTCATTGTATGGTGTTTGTTATAGGTTGTTAGTTATAGATCGTATAAAAAAGCATATTTTGTTTGTATACAATGTGTTATGGTGTTGTTTCATGTGTACTATCAAATATCAATCTGAATAAGAACCATGTTTGTCATTGTTTTTTTATATGACGTTTTGTGTTGATGTTGTTGTTGTTGTACTTTATAGGTTTTGATTCATTAACATATGCTCCTCGTGGAATAGAAATTACCTTACCAAATTCATCTGAAAAGCATTATATTCCTGATGTGTTGGAAGAGTTGAAGCCTAAAGTTGGGATGACATTTGACAATATGGACCAAGCATTTGCATACTATTGCAATTATGCTGCAGCATCTGGTTTTGGTGTTCGTAAAGGTACTGATTCAAAAACCAATAATGGCGTTATAAAACTGAAATACTACTTATGTAGCAAAGAAGGTTTTAATCAGAAGAAAAAAGTTGATACATTAGAAGAGAATGCTAAACAAAAGGTTGTTAGGGCTAACTTTTCAAAGAGGACTGGTTGCCAAGCACATATTCGTGTGGAGCTGGTTCAAGATAAATGGAATATATATAAATTTGTTGAAGAACACAATCATTTTTTTGTCAATGAAGAAGACATGCACTTTCTGGCTTCATCCCGAAAGTTGACACAGTTACAGAAGCATATGATCCAAAGCATGGCAAAAATTAATATTGGACCTGTTAGGGCGTTTAATGTGATGAGGACAATATTTGGTGGTTTTGAGGAGGTTGGTGTTAGTAAGAATGATTGTAAGAATTTCAAAAGGGAAATTAATTTGTTCATTAATGAATATGATGCTGAAATGATGGTTGGAAATCTGATGAAGAAGAAAGAACATCTTCCTGATTTTTCATGTGAGTATTTTACTGATGAAGAGAATTGTTTAGTTGGATTGTTTTGGTCAGATGGAGAATCTAAGAGGAACTACCAAGTTTTTGGTGACATTATGTCATTTGATGCTACCTATAGATCTAACAGGTATATAATTGATGCTATATGTTGTGTGGATAAATATAATTCTAATTGTACATGTACTCAATGGTGTTTGATGTTATATTCTGTGTTTGCAAAATTTGGCGTTTTTTCAGGTACTCAATGGTGTTTGTTCCATTTATTGGGATCGACAATCATAATAATAATGTTTCCTTTGGTGCTGCATTACTGGCTTCTGAGACGGCTGAAACATACAAATGGTTACTGAGATGTTTTTTGAAAGCATTTGGTAAACAACCCGATGTCGTTGTAACTGACCAAGACCCAGCCATGAAAAAGGCTATTGAGGAGGTTTTTTCTGGTAGTCGACATCGTCTATGCATGTGGCATGTGATGCATAAGCTGTCAACCAAGGTGTGACAGATATTCTTGTTTTATGTAATATATTTGGTGTTTTTTATATACTTATGACGTTTTTTTAAATATGGTGTTCCTGTAGGTGGGCGTGACGCTTTGTAATACAACTGATTTCAAGCAACGTATCTGTGATATTGTTTGGACTGATTCTCTCAGTCCTTCTGAGTTTGAATTAGGTTGGCATTCTGTCATTCAAGATTTTGATTTGAGCGATAATAATTGGTTGGGTGATATTTATGACATGAGGGAATCATGGATACCAGCATACTATAGAGATGAGCTTATGTCTGGGTTGATGCGTACGACTTCAAGGTCAGAAAGTGAAAATCATTTCTTTGGACAAGTTTGCAATGTAAGGTCTACATTGCTTGAATTTCTTACCCATTTTGAGACTGCTATTGAGTCCCAACGTCACAATCAAAGGAAGAATGATCATGATACTCGCTATACTCGACCACAATTAAAGACAGATTTTGTTCTTGAAAAACAAGCTTCTCAAATATACACTAAAACATTATTTCTGGACGTTCAAGTCGAGATTGTAGGTATTGAAAAATGTATAAATGTGAAGCTCGAGAACATTGACGGATTTACCAAGTTTTTTATCAAAGACTTTGATCAGTTGTGTAACTCATATTTCGAGGTATGGTGTTTTTTTGCATAGTCAGCTTTTTCCATAGTCAGCTTCCAACTAATTTTATAGTAAAGAAATAAAACTCATTATAACTAAATGCTATGAGTACGTTGTATCTATGGTGTTTTTTAAACATGATGTTTTAAGCAGGGTGTTATTTTTAAACATGGTGTTATAGTGCTGTCAACCAAGATATTTCTTATATAAAAGATATTTTACTATTAATTTCTTTGTTGTTTTTAAACAGGTTATGTTTCGACCTGAAGACACAACAATACATTGTTCATGCAGAAGGTTTGAACAATTTGGATTGCTTTGCAGACACATCTTTTATATTCTAAAGTTGTACGATGTTAAGGAGTTTCCTAGGAAGTACATTCTTAAACGTTGGACAAGAGAAGCAGTTCCTAATATTTTATACCGTCAGTCTAGCCATAGTGGTTTTTATACAGATCTTTATGATCGTAATCAATCTGTGGTACGTGAGATTTTCACTGCTCAAGAGTACACTTTGAGCCGTCTTTACGACGACATTGAGGCGTTGTCTTTATACAAGGAGTATGTTGAAGCATACAAGACGAAGGCCGATGAACTTCAGTATGTTGTTCCACCTCCTTCTAAGAGGGACAGGGCGTCTGAGTTAAATGGTACTTGCAAGTACAACAAACGTCCTGTACGAGTACCAGTTGGATACAAGAGTAAAGGATCTGGTGTCCACAACAAACGTATTAAGTCGAAACAGGAAGAGGCAATTGTAAAAGCAGGGAAGAAATCAAGGCAGTGTCAAAACTGTAAAGAATATGGACATTATGCATCTACTTGTTCCAAACCCCCCAAGAAAACCTGAGTTAATACAAAGGAGAAAACTTTTGACACCATGTCTGCTGATAGCTGAATCCTTGGTATAGATTTGTAGTAAAATTTGTAAAGGAATAATGTTTTGACGTTTCAGATATATTTCTATGTCTATCTCAACACCAACATTTTATTTTTATGTTATGACGTTTTGTTTGTATTTTTATGGTGCATTTTAGTGTTTTTGTGTAGTTTTTTTACAATCATCCTATTTTTTTCCTACAACGATTACCCATTAGAAGTAGATAAAATATATAACAAAATAAACCATTCATTGTTTTCAAACATCATCAAAACAAAAACATATAAACACAAACAAACTAACCCTAACAGCATCAAGCATTGTTTAGGGTTTCCACATCATCTGAGCTTTTCTTCTTCAGCTCCTCCAACTTTTCCACAGCTTCCTTCACCATCACAGTCAGCTTGCTGTTCCCACCCACTTGAGTCTTGTAGAACTTAATAGCTTCATCCCTTCCTGGTGTTTCTTCCAGCTTCATCAACTCATCGATCATTTGCATGCTATGGTCCTCTATCTCCCTTGTCAGAGATGTCACATTGTTTAACGAACGAATGCAAGCATCCCTTGTTATGTCTTCCTTAACTTTTATTAAGGAACAGATTTGCATAGCTTTTTCTTTAGATGATGCCATTGTTGCAATGTATTTTGCTGCTTTTTTTATTTGTTGTGTGTGTTGGATTGTGTTGTATGGGGTTTAATATTTATAGGGAAGGTGGGGTTGGTTTTAAATGTGTAGGGTCATTTATTATACTTCATGGCGTTTTATTAATATTTTATTCACTTGCTGCGATTGAGATTTCGAAATGACGTCAGATGCCTTTTCACTGACACGTAATAAATGTATCCATCTGATATATGGGCAATCCAACGGTTGAAAATAGCCTTTATTTATTGCGTTTTACAGCTGGGTGCAACCACTTCAATTAATGCTTTTATTATATATACCGTGGTGTTTATTCATTACTCCTACATAGACTGATATCATTACTTGCTCCTATACCATCAAATCACTAGCTATGGCGTCTGGTTCGGCTACAAATGAATCCGGTGAGAAACTTTACTTATTTGATTTGGTTATGAGTCAATACAAAAAAGACGTTGCTGTGGTTAATCTTATAGGTTCTACCATGAAGACCATAAAAGAATCTGTCAAAGAACGAGACGAGATAAACAAAGAAATTAGTCGACTTCCTGCAAGCACCATAAGAGATCTAGCCATGAAGTTTAACCTGGGTCACTGCTCAGATGACAAAGAATTGGTTAAAAAGCTCTCGGATATAATCAGGTCCATTGAATTGGACATGAAAATCAAAATGGACTTTATTAAGTCTCTGTTTTAATTTTATGGTGTTGTATGGTGTTTTTTTGGCATGTAGTGTAACTGTTTTCGACCCCCATGTGTTAGGTGTTATTTATGTTTTATTAAATAAAGGTTGTCTACTTTATTCCTTGTTGTTGGTGTTTTATTTATTAATTTAACAACATGTGTTTGGTGTTTTATTTATTAATATAACAACATGCATGAATGCTTAATTTAGTAATCTAACACACAATATGCATAAATGTTGTTTATTTGTTTTGCGACATTCTAATAAAGCTAAGTATTAATTGTCAATTCAAAACAAATGTTTCATAAACTACATGATTGTAATGTCAAATGCAAAGTGTTCACAATGTAACTCCATGGTGTTTTTTTACCAAAGAACAATTTTCCAACTCAGTCTACATGTTTTGCCATCCTTCTTGATATTCTCTCATCTGCCTTTTTTTCAATCTCCATCTTTTTCTGTTTGTTCATCTTCATGAAAGGAACTGTACTTTTGATAAAAGCCTCTTTATCATCATTTAGATAATGAAGTGCTATTTTTGTTGCGTATTTACGCCTCAGCTTCTCAAGCTGGTTCTGTTGATTGTTTTCCTTGTCATTTTCAGAGCAAATACCACAGTCCCAACCATCGCATACACCATGATAAGTCTCCATATGTCTCATCAGAAACACACCACAATCCACTTTGTTTGTGGTTGTCCTGCATTGCTTCTTTAAACGAATTGGGGATGCTGTTTTGATTTTCATGCCATTTATATGTTTAACAGAAACCAAATAATCACCGAATGTTGTAACCTATACAATCACAACATTAACTCATCAGACCCAGCTGAAATTAAGTCTAAAACATGTTTAAATATAATATAATATCTTGATAACTTACCATTTTATCAACCCATCCTGAATATTTTACAGTGACAGTCTCGTCCGGCTCGGCTGCACTGTTGTCAATTACTTCAACGACGCTTGTTTTTAGATTAAAGCACATCAAGTAGTAATGACGTTGGTATAAGATTGGGATGAAAATCAGTTCAAATTCTTCAATGCTATTTGATTCTGCACGTTGAAGCACAATTTGCATGTGCCTTTTAAATTCCTCCAATCTTTCATGCTCACTTTTGTCATAGGTGTCCCTATGCTACATTACCATAAAAACAACCATAAAACATAAATCTCATAGTCGTACGATTGTTGGTGTTTTTTTTATACATTGTTACATACCAGCATGATCTCGGTGCAGAACAATTTATTGAGTGGCACCTCACTTGTTTGGCCTGCTTCAGTTGGGCTCTCGGCAGCCTTCTCAAGTTTTTTAACCAATTCCTCATGATTCAGTATGTGACCCCATGCTAGGACAACATTTATGTGTATATATTGGCCTGGTCTCAAGCTTTCCATTAGCACTCTTGTCACATCTATTTTACCTTCTATGCTGAAGACCACACCCCAGTATTCACGAGGTATGCAGTTAAAAAATTTAAGAAGATAGTAACATGTTGTTTACATATAGTTAAGATATACATACCATTCATCCCCTATTCCTGCAAACAAATAGGCTGTTATATTCTTTTCCAAGGCTGTCACTTCATCTTCTACCTCAACTTTTCTATCTTCGTATGCAGAAACCAAAATCTTTGCCATTTGACTCAGTTTTCTCTTTGGTCTATGCTCTTTTCTCTTTGACACTTCATCTGGTACTACTGATATATCAACTTTGCTCTTTTGAACGTCAACTTTAGCTTCATCAGTTGCTGGCACCAACGTAGGACTTGGTGGTTGTTGTTGTGCACCAACACTTAGTATGGTGTTTTCTTCAATCAACTTTGTTATGTCCGGTACAGACACATTCTCCTCACCATCCACATCAGTACCAGTAACGTTTAAATCAAAAATTGGTTTCGTAACATTTGTTGATTGGATATCACTTTTGCCCTTCTCCTTCAACTGTTTTGCCCTTTCTTCACTTTTCTTTGCTATTTCTGAATTTTCAAACTCAGTCATGAATGTGCAGGTAAAAGTTTGAGTCAATGGAGGTTCACTCACAACACAGGCACCTATGGGTGTTTGATCAAAGACTGGGACCTTATCACCATCATCCTCAGTTGCTGTCACTACTGTCGTTGTTTGTGGTGTCTCATCATACACCGGTGCATTGTTTAACTTGTTGACGTCCATTGGTGTTTTATCATAAACAGGTGAGTTATTTGAATGATCATCCTCAGATTCATCTCCATCCTCTGATTCAGATGGTTCCATTTTCAGCATGAAGCTAATCAAACTTTTTTATTTACTATCTCTAGGCACTCCAGGTCTTGTGTTTAACCACATGATTCTATTACGATCTTTTTCTGAAAGTAACATCACCTCCTCATATTTCTTAAAAAACCAATGACTGTTGTCTTCCCGGATTATTGTGAAACAACTACCTTTGTAATCATAGAAAAATTTCATAATTTTTGAAGTTTGCTCACATTTTTCTTGTGACATAACAGTAAGTTTATGTTGATCACACATGTCCTTCCACTCATTTTTCTTAGCTTGTAGTACCATGCTTGTTGGATACTTATTTGATAACTCCTTGAATACCAATTCTACTTTCTTCAAAGAATTGTTTAACTCTTGTAACACATAACTCAATTCGGCATCTATCATATCATCTTGGCTGGATATATGACCTTCACATTCTTTATCAGCCTGCTATGGTTTTATCACCAAAGAACAATCAGTTACATTATGGTGTTTTGTTTGATAAAATATTGTATCATAAATTAATGATATACCTTCTTAACATCTTTCTCAGCATTTTGATTTCCACCAACCCCATCACTCTGCTTTATTCCATAGTCAGATTCCAACTAATTTTAAATTAAAGAAATAAAACTCATTATAACTAAATGCCATGATTACATTATAGCTATGGTGTTTTTTACTTTCATAAATGATATACCTCATCTACATTTTGATATACCTCAGCTACACCTTTCTCAGCAGTTTGATCTCCATCAACTCCATCAACCTCCTATTGGTGACAGTACCAAGTCAACCCATGAATAAAATACATCAAGTGTAAATTAACAAATTTGTGTTGTTACATGAGTTTTTTAAATGGTGTTTATATTCTGCTTCCAACTAGTTTTAAATTAAAGAAATAAAACTCATTATAAATAAATCATATGAGTACATTATATCCATGGTGTTTTTTTCATGGTGTTTTTTCATGGTGTTTGTATTAGCATATATAAATGATATACCTCATCTACACCTGTCTCAGCAGTTTGATCTCCATCAACCCCATCAACCACCTCCTATTGGTGACAGAACCAAGTCAACCCATGTATATAATACGTCAAGTGTAAAATAACAAATTTGTGTTGTTACATGCTGTTTTTTACATGGTGTTTATATTCAGCTTCAAACTAGTTTTACATTAAAGAAATAAACCTTATTATAACTAAATACTATGAGTACATTATGTCTATTGTGTGATTTTCATGGTGTTTATATTAGCATATATAAATGATATACCTCATATACACTTGTCTCAGCAGTTTGATCTCCATCAACCCCATCTATGGTGTTTTGTTCATTGTCCTACGTTGAAAAAGAAACATAATAAATATAACATTGAACTAAATACATGATGTTTTAACAAGTACCAAATGATTTACCTGATGTGGCAAGCTGTATTGCGACACCGCCCTGATCAACAAATGATTTCCTGATCCTGACACCTCAACAAGTTCCTCTTCAGCTTGTTTATAATACTCAATAATGTCTTCCAGGTCCTTATCTACCTCATTTTTCCAATCAACATTATCATCATTATATTTTTTTGCAGAATCATCATACACCATCTCACTATCATCATCAACATCAACATCAACATCATCTTTAGTTTGTTGTAATTCGTCCTCACTAAATGTTTCCTCATTTCCCACTTCTTCAGCCCTTATATCATCATAGACAGTTATTGATAGATTATTTTCATTTTCAGCCTCATCCACATCAATTTTCTCCTTAGTAGGTGGTTTTTTCTTCTTCTGACCACTTTCCTTCGGTCCTGTTTTCCTCAATTTAGCTTCAAGGTTGACTAACATCTCATTATTAACATACTCAACAGGGCACATATTCCTCACTTTATTATTCTCCTTTTCCAGCTCACGTACAAGCACCAACTACATATATTAAATAAAATTATGGTTAGTTAAAAAAAATTGACTCAAGAAGTTATAAAAGAGTTTTACGAAAGAGATCATACAGCTAGGACAAGTAGCGGCCCATTGAACTTAGTCTCGGGTGTCCAGGATGCCCTTGTCCTATTCAAACAGCTAATTAAGCAGTCACACCATTTAAAATCTGATATATCTCTGGGCGTGGTGTTTCTTTTGATGCTAGTCAAGAACCTCAAATTCACCACACTATTCTTATTTGTTTCACCAACGATGGTGAAAAAACCAACCAAAAAGTTGATCATAAAACATCTCCCACTCACATCCATTTTGCTGACTCTTTCAAAAAATCCCAGGACATAAGGCCTCCTTGCCCAATCTGACCCTCCAAATTGCTGTCTCCATTCATTGATAGCTTCACATCTCACGTGTGGCCTTCTATCCACAACATCTTTTTTCCCAATTGGGATCCCCAACACCTCGTTGATCAATGCTGGTGTTAATCTGATAAGTTTCTTCCCAATATTCAGTGTAGCATTTTGGTGATCATAATTTTCAACCAACCAAAAAGCTAATGCAGTGGGGACGTTCTCTAACTGCAAATATAACACCCTATCAAACCCCATCTCACCAACTGTTTTCCACTGCTCTTTGGTGAATGTTTCGAACCAGCTGGTAAGGTTGTTCAAAGCACATCGGGGTAGTATTCTTTCCCCCGAAAACCTTGAGTAACATTTAACCTTTCCTGCCTTATGTAATTTAGAACTTGTTGGTTTCTTAACAAAATCATCTTCATCATCACAACTCACAGCATGTGGTGTTTTTCTTACTCTCTTCTTTGATGGGCTTTTCATGTGGCTTTTATCCTTCATAACAAAATCATCATCATCATCATCTTCAAAACTAACTGTTTTTGGTGTTTTTCTCCCTTTCTTTGTCTCTTCTTTACTTATCATGGTGTTTTTCACCTTCTTAACTTCTGTCATCCTCGGTTTCATGGCACTTTCTAACTTTTTTCGTTTCATACTTTTCTCTTTGCCAAGACCACTATGGGTTGTTTTTTTGTTCTCTTCAATAGCATCTGCAGTACAGAATGATATATGTTACAAGAGTATAAACAATCTTACAACTAAACTAATTGTCCATTTGATTATCAGTATAAAAACACCATGAACAACAAGGTTACCATTATCATCTAAAATAATTGGATTCTCAGGTTCATTGGTCCATTTGAATGAATTGCCAATGGCTATTCGCTCACTCCTTCTACCTGTCATATGTTTGAATGACCAACAAGGTTACATTATCATCTAAAATAACACCATCCTTGATATGCATATAACACCATACTTTAAAATAACACCATATTTCAAAAAAAACAACACCATCAGGTAATCAAACACCATATATTATAACACAAGCGATGCCATGCACATAACCATGCCCATATCATACAATAATTTCCGATAAAATCCACTTACTATAAACAAACAGTGACTTATCCATCTCCTAGTTGTTTCGTTGATTTTTCACCGGTTGTCAAATCTACAAAATCCACAGATACTATGATTAAAACTCACGAACAAAACAATAATATATACAAACGCATATGAATGATGGAATAAACGCCTAATGTTTTCTCGTCAACAACCATTGTTATAACCTAAAGTAAATACGTAAATGAACTAATCGATTGTTGTTGAAATTACCTTATGTCGTTGTTTTCCTTGTTGAATGTTTGCAGTCGAATTGTTCTTCAAGTAAAATGACGACCTAGTTTTTAAGCGACGTGCTGTTCTTCAAGTAAGGAAACAAGCGCCCTATTTTTAACGAATCGCCTAATTGTAGGTGTTGATTGAGAAATAAACGGTATGTCCCAAAATAACGCCCCAACCGCTTAATATTAGTATTTTTGCTTTTTAGGTTGAAAACGCATAATGACTAATTTACCCCAGAACTATATGACGCGTCAGCAAGAACATCATAATATTTACAAAAACGCCACCGCGTTAATCTTGGCCCTTGACGTCCAGATCCGACGCCCCAGGATTGTTCTTAGCCTTTTTAGAGTTTATAGCCTTTGTAGAAAATCCCTCCCCTATATATATATATAGAGGAAAGTTATCCTACATAGGGTTGAAAATCTAAGAATGCTAAGAAGGATTTATGACCCTTAGATTTCTCTTTTAATGGTTGAGATCAATTTGTAGGGAAAAAAAATGGTGGAATGGTACATTAGTCATAGCAACTTTTGTTGACTTTCTATCTCCACATGCAAGGCACATGTCAATTTCCCTACTTTTTTTAAAACGTTCATAAATTTTGAATACGATATTATTTTTTTAAAAAAATTACACCAAAAAAACAAGCGTTTTGTTATCTTTAAAATGCGTATAATATTAATATATAAAAAATAAAAAAAAATTTCGACACTTGTCTAGTCCTTGTGTATTATCATGTGATTGTGTTATATTATAACTAGTGAAATATCACTTTTATCCGTTCATTCTTAAGTCATTATGTAATATCATCTTATTTTAAATATTTGTTGTGTCATCTTATGTGTTTAGAAATTATCACCGTGTCACAAATTGTTAATATGTGTTTGAGAAATGTTCAAAGACAAAGTCATTTTTTGTTACAAAGTGTGAGAATAACACAATGGTAAACAAAGACACAATGACACTTTTAAAAAAAAATTCTAACTCACAATATAAATCAAATTTTAAAAAAGTGGTTCGGAGACCTTGTTCCCCATGTATTCCTCTTTCAAAAAATAAATAAACGAAAAATTAAAAAAAATTAAAAAAATTACCGTTTTTTTTATTTTTTAAATTAGACACAATGAAAAAAGACACAATGAGAAAATAGTAGTTTTTTTATTTATTTTTGAAGGAAGATGTTATGGGAGCAAGATTTTTGAAATACTTTTTGTGTTATTGTGTAATTATTATTAGATCATTGTGTAGTACTTGTCAAATAAGATTACACAATGACCCGATGAACGACACAATAACTCTACGGATGACACAATCACACAATGACCAGACGAAAGACACAATGACCTGACGGAAGACACAATGACCTGACGTTAGACACAATGAGCTGAAAAAATATTTAAAAGAAAGTTCGTTTTTTATATATCAATATTATACGCGTTTTAAAGAGAAAAAAATGCTCGTTTTTATGGTGTAATTTGTTTAAAAAAATAATGTCGTATGTGAAAGTTATAAACGTTTAAAAAAAGTGGGGGAATTGACATGTGACTTGAATGTGGAAAGAGAATATTTAAAAAAGTGGGCATGACTAAAATACCATCTCTCCTAATTTTCCTAGATGCCACATGTCAATCTCTTATTGCTTCTTAGCCTTCTTAGATTTATAATACTATGTAGGTGAACCTACATAGTATTATAAATCTAAGAAGGCTAAGAAGCAATAAGAGATTGACATGCACCTACATAGTATTATAAATCTAAGAAGGCTAAGAAGCAATAAGAGATTGACATGTGGCATCTAGGAAAATTAGGAGAGAGGGTATTTTAGTCATGCCCACTTTTTTAAATATTCTCTCTCCACATTCAAGTCACATGTCAATTCCCCCACTTTTTTTAAACGTTTATAACTTTCACATACGACATTATTTTTTTAAACAAATTACACCATAAAAACGAGCATTTTTTTCTCTTTAAAACGCGTATAATATTGATATATAAAAAACGAACTTTTTTCACATTTTTTCAGCTCATTGTGTCTTCCGTCAGGTCATTGTGTCTTCCGTCAGGTCATTGTGTCTTTCGTCAGGTCATTGTGTTCGTGTGTCATCCGTAGGGTTGTTGTGTCATTCATTGGGTCATTGTGTAATTTTATTTGACAAGTATTACACAATGATCTAATAATAATTACAAAATAACACAAAAAATATTTCAAAGAACTTGCTCCCATATCATCCTCCTTCAAAAATAAATAAACAAAACTTAAAAAAACTACTATTATCTAATTGTGTCTTTTTTCATTGTGTCTAATTTAAAAAATAAAAAAACAATAATTTTTTTAATTTTTTTTAATTTTTCGTTTATTTATTTTTTGAAAGAGCAATACATGAGGAACAAGGTCTCCGAACAACTTTTTTAATATTTTATTTATATTGTGAGTTATAATTTTTTTTTAAAAGTGTCATTGTGTCTTTGTTTACCATTGTGTCATTCTCACACTTTGTAACAAAAAATGACTTTGTCTTTGAACATTTCTCAAACACATATTAACAATTTTTGACACGCTGATAATTTGTAAACACATAAGATGACACAACAAATATTTAAAATAAGATGATATTACATAATGACTTAAAAATGAACCGATAAAAGTGATATTTCACTAGTTATAATATAACACAATCACATGATATTATACAAGGACTAGACAAGTGCCGAATTTTTTTTTTTGTTATTTATATATCAATATTATACGCGTTTTAAAGATAACAAAACACTTGTTTTTTTGGTGTAATTTTTTTAAAAAATTAATATCGTATCTAAAAGTTATGAACGTTTTAAAAAAAGTAGGGGAATTGACATGTGCCTTGCATGTAGAGAGAGAAAGTCAACAAAAGTGGCTATGACTAATGTACCCTTCCACCAAATTTTTTTCCTATAAATTGATCTCAACCATTAAAAGAGAGATCTAAAGGTCATAAATCCTTTTTAGATTTATATATATATATATATAGGGGTGGGATCCATTGAAAACACAGTTATAATTAAAAACATTGAAAACCAAAAGAATTCATTTTTTGTGGTGGTTAAATTTAAATAATAAACTTCTAATTAAAAGGATATATTTGTCAAGTCACAACATAATCCATTAACTTCTCAAAATTTTTGTTTCTCTCTCCTACATCCTCTTTTCTCTCTCCGTTAATTTATACATCTTGATTCTTTGTCTTAGTGTTACATATACGTACATGAAGTTCTTAAAAACATGGTTACATATATGTGACTTGTTAAATATACATATATATATATATATATATATATATATATATATATATATATATATATATATATATATATATATATATATATATGTAACTGTTAAACACAACAGTTTTAAATTTATAAAAAAATTGCACAACTCATTCATATGTAAGAATAAAAATACAAAAAATACCTAACTCATCCATATGTTTACACATGTGTAACAACAAGTTTACGTATACGCAAAAACATTTTACGTATACATAGATACAACTTTACGTCTACGTAACTGCAATGGTAACAACAAGCTTACGTATACGTATCAACAGTTTTACGTATACGTATCAACAGTTTTACGTATACGTATCAACAGTTTTACGCCATGTACGTTGTCTTTATTGTGACATCTGCCCCAAACCCGCACTCGAATACCCGACTCGAACCCGAAGTATTTATCTTTTAAATTGGATTCGTATTTACTTACGTTAAAAGTAACGCGTCGATATTAAATATATGTAAATAAATATCAATGGACGCTACGTTGATTCCCGTCTTTAATGCTTATCGACAAAATGTTTATCCAACGACCTACAAATAATTCCTAAGTGTAACAAATAATTATTATTTATATTGCATGAATCTCAAAAATATATAAATCGTATTTTATAAAAGAGATTTATATAAATTACTAAAGGAAAACGCTTTTAAGTTCAAATATAACGTTCCAACGTCAAAGATGTGCTAAGTATATAAAAACGTCAATTCTATAGACGTTACAAACTATTTAGTGAAGTTAGTTAGTTAATATAATTTATAAAACTAACTTCGTGCCAAAACTGCCAAGTCTCAAACTTGTTTTTAAGTTAATAACACAACTATTATTAAACTTAAACTGCAGGGACTGATTCGGTAAATATGTTATAAACCCAACCCTTGACCCACTTTCCCCCCCCCCTCCCCCGTACTTCCGGCGGTGATGCCGGCAGCCTTTTTCTGGCCAGCTCCTGTTCCGACGAGACCCCTTTTTACGCGATTTAACAAATTCAAATCAGCCGAAACCTTCCAAATTTATTTTCTTACCAAGTTTCGAAACAGTTAATGCCCAAAACACGCGTTTTACAGCAGTTTTATCGCGAATTGATTTTGTAATCAAAATGAAATTTACCACTTTCGTTTTAGAACCGTAATAAACGATTAAACATTTCCAAATCCTTCCTATACACTCGACTTACACATACCAATCACCAAAAACTACTCCTTGACTCTGCAATTCATTAATCGATCGACCAAAAAAAATATAATTCCGGCGACCTAGTGTTCATCATCTTCAGAGCATCAATTCGGGTAATTTTTGTATCCTTTCTAATCCTCTATTTCATCCATAACTCCCTAAACAACCAATTTCATCTCTTATCATTTAAGATTCATAGAAAATCACCAAGAACAGTCGAGTTCTAGGCCTCTACTAAATCCATATCAAATCGTCATCAATCAGTAAGTTTAATATATCAAAATGTTCGTGAGATCATGGGGATTAAAAGCCCTATGATCGATTTGGCTGATGATTAACAGATTGAATCAATTGAATGGTTCTAAACCTAGGGCTTGAAATGAGAAATGGGTTTTGGTGGTTATTAATGGTTAAAGTAATTAAAATTCAGAACATTTAACAAAAAACACATCTGGTCGAGTGGTAGATGGCGTTTGTAAATCTGCAATGGTCATGGGTTCGAGTCCCACCCATGACCGCTTTCTGTTTATTTTCTTTTTACACAATTAAACATTAATCCATACATTTAATCATCTTAATAACATATCTTAAGTTAACAATGTTTTAAAATAATAATGTTACATAATTATAAATATTTATTTCGAATATTATTTCGCGAAAACTATAAATGGATTCGTATAAAATATATAATAGGAAAATATAATAATGTTTCGTATAAATTCTCAATTCGTATTTTTAAAACCCTAAAACCCAAATCCGAAACCCTAGGTCTTGGATTTTTGATTCTTGTTACTATTGTTTCTTTTCTAAATTAGGGTTTTTCCCAATTAATTAGGTGGTATTAATATTTGGGCAACCCTCGGTTCTCTTTAGCTGCGTTTCTATCGGTTTGATTTCATTTGCATTTCAAGGTGAGTAAATTTACTCCCCTTTTTACTTTTACATTTTGGGGCTGAAATATGTTCAATTACTATACAATGTTTTCAGTTTTCTATTTGTTTCTAAAAGAGATCATAAAATATGTTAGTCTTGACTCGCGACAAGATGCAATCCTTATGTGGTAGTTTAAAGTAGTATTGTTACTTAGTAATCCCACCGGTACAATGTGAGCGCTAATGGTTTGACAAACCCACTTGCAATTATTTCAAAACAGGTGATTTAAACCCGGCCATTCAATTTCAATGTTACAAGTTACTATGTTACAAGTTGCTATACGATGATACAAGTTGCTATGCTATGTTGCTACGTCCCTTAGATGCTTAAATAATTATTGATAACTTATATCGAGACGGTTACGTGACGGTTACTAAAAAGGTTATCTTTAATTAATAACATGAGTTGGTTCCTCATGACAAACGATTACAAGATGCTATACAATGATGTTGTTCAATGTGTTCAATGTGTGTTCAAGGTGTCATGGTCGAGAATGATATGAAATAGCTATGCATGTAAGGTTGCGCAGCATATTATGATGATCTCGGATTTCTATATTATTATGTATTCAATTTGTGGTTTACTCACTAGCTTTAAATAGCTAACTTTATTTTTACATATTTCAGGTGGTGTTTTGAGACGTTTATGCTTTCGAGACATTTAGGATGCTTATTGGACCTAGAATAAATCGGAATTAAACGCTATTACTTGTTGGCTTTTATTTCTATTTAATGCTATTTAGTTCTCAGTAATGTCACAACAATTATTGCTTTAATGATATTAAAATATGCTTTTAGTGTGCCATGTGCTTTGTACTATTGATGTCCAATTCCCTTGACGCGCCCGGTGTTTCCGCCGCCGGGCGGGGTGTCACATTTATCGTGTCTAAAACCCAATGCTTTGATAATTGCTTGACTCATCATCATATTTAACGCATTATATCTTTGACCTATCATCATCTTTTGTTGGACCTGAATTGTAGTCTAATATTATCAACACAGTCAAAGTCAACAAAAGTCAACGTCCGGTCAAAGGCCACGTAAAAAGTCAAATGGCGCGTTGGAGACGAAGAACCGAGTCAAGACGTTGAAGTTGTTTTATGTCTAGGATCGTTAATGTAATAAATATATTTTGTGTCAACAAAATATATTTAATCTAGCTTTAGACATGTTTTAGCCTTTTAACTTGTTATTTTCTAATTAGTCTAAGTGTAGGGACTATTAGTGTAATTAGCATGTTATGCACTCACTATAAATAGTAAGTGCAAATAGGGTTTTGAGGTGGCTTGAATGAGCTAGAGAATTGGGGTTTCCATGTAAACAACATCTTATGCAATTCCATATTGATCAAATCTGACTTTATTGAGTTTTCTTCAAGTGTTTATCCAAGTTCATATATTTTTATGTCATTTGATCCAAATCTTCACCAAATTACATGATTCAATAGTGTTTTGGGACCAACATCTTTAACACATCTGCTTCTTCAATTCGTCATGAAAACTTGATCCATCTCTAAAAAAGAAACATAAAAATTAAGATCTGACAACAAAATTTAATAAACTTCGTATGCTGTATTTAATAAACTTTGATATGAATATTTAAATTTACAACAATGGAGTTTTAGTTTTTATTCAAAAATAAAAAAGTAATTAAATATGCATAAACAATACATTTTGTGATCTGTAGCATCGAAAAAAACAATATTATTCTTAAATTTGTTAGCTTTAATACTTTTTCAAAATTTTTGAACAAACTACATGATCTTTACCTTGGATTTCAACGGTGAGCTAATTAGTTATATTTTTCTGCAACTATCTAGCAACCCATTTGTTGTTTACTAGAATGCAAAACTTTGTGGGATTGTGTTGGTGGTGATGGTAGTTGGACTGTTAATATAAACCAAAACAAAGGTGGTGATGGTCGTTTTTGAAATCTTCAAACCGTAGCAGTTGACCATGTAATATGGGGGATGCAGGTCATGGGCAGTTGACCATGAAGATGACAACCATAATTGATGACCACCGAACGGGGGTGACGGCGAACGAGTGCGATTGTTGTGTTCGCCGGCGAGAATGAAAAGGAGAAAGGTTGTGGTGGTTGTAGGCGTCCAAAGGTTTCGACGGGGTCTTCTTGGTTATGCACGATCGTGATGTCGAAACCGGATGGTAACCAACGGAGAAGATGATCGGAGATGGTTATATCCATGAGGGGAGGTAGGGCGGTTAATAGATGAGTGAGGGAGATTAGGGTTGTATTTTGTTAAATTATGCTATTTAATGATTCTTTTAAAAACAAGAGCCAGTAACGAATTGAAACATTCAAGCAGTTAAGATTTCAAATTATAAATTCCAATACTACCCTTTTTTAATTTTATAAAATTAAAAATAGAAAAAGTTAAGTTTCTTTGGTTTTTAGTGTTTTTAATTATAATGTTTGTTTTCAATTGAACCTAACTCTATATATATATATATATCAATCGTTTTACCATAAATTGTTTTACACATGTCGGTTACATACATTCATCACATGCATTTATATACATACATATCTACGATTCAATTTACATAACTCCTACACCCATATACAACCAATACATATATACGGAACATCACAATTCTCATAATACATACATACGGAACATCACAATTCTCATGCGTACAAGGTGTTATTTCACAATACAATACAATCACACACATACATCAATCATATGTATACACATACATACGAAACATACACTGTAACACCTATAGATATACATGAGATGTATAGTATGTAAACTCATATTTATTGGGAAAACCCTGTAAACCTTACATGTGGCTTAAAATATGCCACATCCACATTTTTCTTTTGTTTTGTCTTTTAGCACTTGTGGGTATTATTGGCATTTTTGTTTGCAAACATCTAGTCTATCTCCCACCCATGTGACAAGACTTTATTTATCTTAAATATACACTCATACCTCATTCAAAATTTCTCAAAATCCTCACTCTCTCTCTCTCTCTCTCTCAAATTTCTCAGATATGTTTATAGGTGAAAAATGGCGCCTTGAACCTAAATATGGTGTTCTCAAGCGTCGTTGAAGCACATCGTCGGATAGCAAAAAAGAAGTTACAGCGCCTGGAAATGATTTCGATGGTGGTGACCGGAACAATCGCCTGTAAATTTCGATGATGATGATCTTCAGTCATTTTTTTTGTTACAGATCCATTCAGATTAAAGTAAGTTTTACTCCAACTCTGCAAAAACGACATCGTTTCTTCCTCATCCCAGATATGCAAAAACGACATTGTTCGATAGTTTTTTTAATGTGTGATTGTTGGAGATTGAGAAAGGATCTCGGTAAGGGATGATTCACATCTGCTATTTTTCGCGCAGATCAACAACAACAACAACGACAACGTTGCTATCTTCATTACCACCGTTACTGACGTCATTGTCACTGCTCCGGTACTCACGGATAACGTTAACCGTTGTTCCTCCGTCACCACCACGACCGCATCAGCTAATAGGTATGTTGTTTTCAATCTGAGCATTTAAGGAAGAGTTTTGTGTATTTGAGTTTCTAAATTATGCTTGAAAGTTGTTAAAATGTAAATAAACTAGAGAAAGAAACAAAAGTGAAGGAAGAAACAGTGTAAATGTGTCTTTTAAGGCTTGAATTACTTTTGCCAGATAGAACCTAAAAAATTATAATATTTTATTATTTGTTGATTTCTTCTCCATGTTTCTTTCCTGTTGTGTTGTCAAATCAATATCAATATTAATTGGTTTTGAATTAAAATAAACAAATGAATGTATTTGGTTTGATTCTACTAAACATTAACATTAATCAGATTTTGCCATAATAAAAAGCTAATTTACGATGTAACAATATGTAAAAAAATTTATTGATATTTGATTTTTTTTAAATCAAAATATGTAACACGATGTAAATATGTAACACTGTGTAATAAATGTGTAACATGTTGTTTTCTTTGTAACACGATGTAACATGTATGACTGATGCTTAACCATCTAGTTTTGTTTTTAATATACTATATGTAACACGATGTAACAAATGTACTAGTTATTTTTTCAATTGTTTTTAACCATCTAGTTTTGTTTTTACTGTTCGAGTACTTGACATATGTACCAATTAGTTTTCAACAGGTTGTTCAAATCTCAGTTAAATATGTAACAATATGTAACTTATGTAATTTTGCTTTATTGTTTTTTAAATTTAAGTTAAGTATGTAACAATATGTAACGAATTTTATAACAACTTTCTATAAGTATATAGTTCCAATTAAAATATGTAACACAATGTAACATATGTAATACTATGTCAGAATTGACTATGTAATGTTTTCCATTTTTTAATAAAATATGTAACACGATGTAACATGTCTAACTGAAGCTTAACCATCTAGTTTTGTTTTTAATAAAATATGTAACAAGATGTAACAATAAAATATATAACACGATTGAAAGTAGTTAATTAAAATATATACACAATTTAAACTTTGAGATTTTTTTAAATGTTGAAATTGAATTGAAGTTAAATATGTAACAATATGTTACTTTGTTTTTTATTCAAATATGTATACGATGTAACATATGTAACTTTGATTTTTTTTAAGATCCAAATATGTAACACGATATAACAAATGTACTAGTTATTTTTTCAACTGTTTTTAACCATCCAGTTTTGTCTTTGCTGTTTGAGTGCTTGACGTACGTGCCGGTTAGTTTTCAACAGGTTGTTCAAATTTCAGTTAAATGTATAACAATATGTAACTTATGTGTAACAAGATGTAACAAAATATGTAACACGATGTAACATATGTAACTTGTTGGATCGGATTGGCACTTAATACATCTAGTTTTCTTTTTTGTAGGTAAAGGAACTTTTGTATCAAAGATGAAGAGATTATCAAGAATCGAAGCATGTATGAAGCATGATTGAAACTATGTAACACTATGTATGAACTAACATGTATTTTTTTATCAATTTTAACAAAATATGTAATACGATGTAACAAGCGTAATCCATACAGTTTTGTTTTTAAGATATATGTAACACGATGTAACAAACGTAATCCTTCAGTTTTTAATAAAATATGTATCACGTTGTAACATATGTAAAACGATGTAACAAATGTAGTCCATTCCTTTTTGTTAATATGTAACAAGATGTAACAAACCTATCAACTAGTGTAACAATGTGTAACAAACGTACCAGCTAGTGTCAATGAAATAAAAAAGTAAGAGAGAGAAATTATAAAGTAAGTGAGAGAAATTATATTAAATAAAAAAAATAGGAGAGAAAAATTATATTATATTAAAAAAGTATGAGAGATAAAAGAAAGTTGATGGTGATTTTTTGTACTTGAGAGAGATTTGTTCCTATTATGCCCCTGATTGTACTTTCTCTCTATTAAATAACCAGTATAGGTACATGGCATTAATGAGATTGTACTCAATCATCCACATCCATTGATCTATTATAATCAACGGTTATATGAAGGTTTTTAAGGTTTTCTTAATATACATGGATTTTTATTATATCCACCCCTAGATATACATACCAAAATGCACACACACATGAATCATGTTATATACATATACTAGGTGTAAGACCCGTGTTACACACGGGTTGTACACGATCACACATGTGGGAAAGTCTATAACAAAAACTACAAAACATGGCAGAATTTAGCATGAGAACAATGCGGCATTTCAACTACAAATATACTTAAATTTGACTGCTAACAATGCGACGTTTTAACTCAAAAAACTACAACATATGTTTTATCAATAATTAGATATATGTTTTGTAAGGACCTACTAAATATTTCTAACACTTATGTTATAGTCAAGTTTTAAAGTAGTACATGACTTGAAAAAAAAGTAATATTATATGCCACAGATACTAATGTTAAAAATTCCCATGCTTTTAAGCTTTAACCAAGAAAATGAGTAAACCGATGTTATCGATGTAGAACTGCAAATGCTTAAGCTATATCATGAATAATTATTAGAGAGAACAATAATCTTAAGAAATTGAAATCTCTTTCTAACCTTAAACAAATGACCTCCCTCGATAGTTTAGATATGTGTGATGTACCTGCGCAAAAAAGCAAAGGTCAGGGGTCTTTGGTTTTTTTCTCATAGCTCCATGCAGGAGAGAAATGCTATCCCCACTCGGACCAAGACAGAACTTTTACTTGTTCAAATAACAATTAAGGTGAAGCAGGGTCAGGAACGACGAATCTCTTTATGATAAACAGATCAGTTTTGCAAGTTCGTTATTACGGGTAGTTCCTACAAAGGATCAGACTAATGACGTATACAATACTTGAATTCTCGGTGTAGATACTACATAGTTGGTTCTCATCCTTCAGAGACTACGAGTGTAATAGGAGCATCCGTCGACAAAAGGATCACCCTAAGATGATCATATTAATTAAAACATGTGCTTTATTGTTCTAACCTAATTAAAAGGAGCATTGAAAAATTCAATTCTTATATGCTTATAGTTGCTAAAAGTAATTAATTACCTTAACACAGGCCTATTTTCTAGCTGTCTAAGAATTTTGTACATGACGCATGCTTAACAAACCCCAATATTACTTTGTGTTGTTACACTGGATCAATGCTTCCCTAATTGGAATTAACGACATCCAGGTTCCCTTCCAATATGCATGCAGAAACTTTTTCCTCCAACTCTGCCTCTGTGCACCTTCTTTAATGCTTTGGAACTTTTCTTCCCATGATCTCATATTAACTTCTGATCTGTTAACATATGTTGAATGCAACAGTTGTTAGTTAACTCAATCACAAAAAAACATTGAGTATTATGAATTAATTCATCATAAAACATTAAGTTATAGTAAAAATGATCATAAAGAATTGAATAGGTCAAAAGTTGTAGCAACTTACACATCTGTTTCTTTGATATGGTCCTACAGCAAGAAAACCTCTTTCAAATATGAACTAAATCTGATTTTTTAATAACCAGATTGGGCATGTAATTTTTTTACACACGAGTTTTAGATAAAAGCAATACGCTATAAATATCTACATTTTCAACTCATAAACACACAATATCAAGCACAAAAGAACAAAGAATATGATTTAAAAATTGATAAGAAAAGAGGGGAATTATCACAAGTGTAAGAAACAAAATAAAACTAAACATGATAATGGTGGAGATGAATGTAAGAAATCAAGAATAAATATGAAGCACAAATTAAACTTAAATCTGAGGTTTGTTTCAAGTATCCGTGAGAGATATAATTCAAAAACATGGTAAACACATGAGGAATTACAACGAAACACAAAAGTATATGATACTAAAAAGCAATCGAGAACCTAAATGTAGGAGATAAGTTTAAGAAATCAAAACACCAAATCAGCAAAAAAAAAAAAAAGAATTATGGATATGTAAACAACAAATCAATTACAACCAAAAGACATGGAAACACATGATCTAATATCCAAATCTAACATCAATAACAGTATGAATTTCAATATTGAATTTAAAAAGACAAATGTATTCAAAAGAATGTAGTTAGTGTTGGAACTATTTTATTTAAAAACAAAATAGTAATTATTTTGTGAAAAAACAAAATAAAAAAGTTGAATTGTTTGTTGTTTTAATTTGAATTCAAACCTAAGATGTTACATCTTTGACTTGAATTCATTTGATTATTCAACTTAACATCAATTAGATGTTACATCTTTTGAGTAAAGATGACATTTATGGTTCAACTTCTAGGCTCACTATAAATAGTAGGATGAACCTAGTTGTGAGACACACTTGAACTCACTAAAAAACATTCACTTGTTATCTCTCATTCTTCTAAAGTTCTTATTACACTCTCTTCTTCTCAAAGTGCATTTTCGGGTGCTAGAGTCCTCCCCGGCTGTACATACAGCTTCGGCCGTTGTACCCTGGGAAACATTCGAGTTCTCTTGGGAGACTCGGAATTTGTTTTAAGGGACCCGTGTCAATACACGAAGCCTCGGTCACTTGTTCTTTTCTCCTTTTGTACTTGTTATTTCCTTTATTTCAGTTGTAATTATCGTATTGTAATTTACTGCTTTATTTGATTTTTGTATTGTAATTGAATCAACATAAGTATCTTTAATTTTTTATGCGAACGGTTCCTACAATCTTAAAACAAATTTTTTTAAATCACCGTTCGTATTTAAAAAAAAAAAACAAAAAAAACAATAAGTCATTGTTCGTATCTCAAAGTTGGACTTAGAGAACTTACACGTGACTTCTTTCTTATTCTGATTTTTATTTTCAAATAAAGTGAATTATATTTTTCTTACCTTTTGTTGTTGTTGATCGTATGTTCATATGACTTGAACTTAATCACTTTGAAAAATAATATTCGACTTCGTAACCTTGTGTAGGTTTGAAATATATATTTTTCTTTCAAATTGAACTTAATCTTGTTTAAGTTTCAAAGAAATGGCAACACCATCAAAGCGTAATGTTAATGCGGTTGAAGACGATGAAATAAATTCGATTGCCATAATAACTGAAATTTCCGCGTTTATTGCGGAAGTCAATATTGTGGGTGAGAAACCACAAGGTTGGTACGTAGACACGGGAGCTACCCGTCACGTATGTGGTGACAAAAACCTCTTTAATATGTTTAAAAGAGATGACGGGTAATCAAAAGCTCTACATGGAGAACAAAACGACCGCTAACATTATAGGAGAAGGGGATGTGATCTTAAAGATGACTTCCGAAAAGAAAGTCACCTTGAGCAACACTTTGTATGTTCCCGAGATTTGCAAGAATCTTGTTTCGGGATGGTTGCTCAACAAGTTTGGTTTTAAACTAGTGTGACCAAATGTGGTTTTATAAGTCAAAAGTAGGTTTCAAGAATATTTTCTTGTTAGTTGACTCATAACTCATGTAATAAATCAAAAAGAGTTTTGGTTTCTCTTAAGTTCATAATTAATTGTGATTAATACAACTTTAAATATGGAGTTGTGTCATATTAGTTATGACTAATAAAAATTAAGTTATGAAGTTGTATCTTCTTTTCTTATGAATGAAATATGGACTTTAAGATTCATTATTATTAAGTTGTACATATAGATCACACATTGGAAAAGAGAACAAACGGTTTTTGTAATCGTTTATGTCGAGAATCAATTGGCAAATGTTTAGTTTATATAAACAAACAAAACATTAAAATGATTTTTGTAATCATTTATATCTAACAAATGTGTTAGAAACATGTTTATATATATATATTAAAAAAAAAACAACACTTTAAAATGATATTGTAATCATTTATGTGTTTTGGAAATTTGGAAGGAAATTGATTATTTTATAATCAAACAAAATTTCATGAAGTATGAAATTAAATTAAAACTCATTAAGTATGAGATTAACTTGGGTGTTTTATAAACACATAAGGCTTAAAAATGGTTTTTGTAACCATTTCTATCTAATTAACCATCATGTTAGAAATAATCTATTGCCTAACAATATGAAGCTCTAAACACGATTTTAAGCAATCGCTTAATTTCTAACAAGCGTGTTAGACCCGATTTAATTTACATAAATCATTCGGATGTTATCCGATAACTCGAAAATGTGGGGGGAGGTCATACTTGTGGTCATTTATCTTTTAAATAAGATACCACATAAGAAAAGGGATGACAACCCTTATGAGATATGGATGGAAAGAAAAACCATCATAAAATACTTGAAAGTGTTGGGATGTCTAGCAAAGATATTCATACCGGAGCCCAAAGTTCAAGAGATAGGACCTAAAAACTGTTATGTAAAAACAATAAGGTACGACAAATACTCTCAACGGGGTTATCACAATTGACTATGTGAGGTCAAAAGATAATATTGTGAACCCACTTACAAAAGGCTTAAGCAGGGAGTTAGTATTCAAGTCGTCAATTGGAATGTAGCTAAAGCTCATGAGATAAGTGAATGCGAAGGAAAACCTAACCTATGTGACTGGAGATCCCAAGATCTAGGTTCAATAGGACAACCTAATTGCATAAACTACGGTCACTGTGGGGGTTCCCCAAACTCAATAAAGGGAGTTAACCTTAAGACTTCCTAGCCCATTCCAATAATGACCAGTGACATGATGTGAGGTTAAGTATAACAAATGGTTATTGATTTAGTGAAATAATTATAACCTTAATGCTTTTAATGATTTTGATAATCACCTATGTGAGAGAGAAGTGGGGTCGCTTCGAATGGATTTGTGGGGAGCGCAAATCCTAGAGCTCTTGCAGAACCGGGCTAGTGATCCACGACCATAATGGACACGACTATGAGGGGTTGACCAGACCAGGAATAGTATTGTGTAATGTGTATTGTCGTCTACACAAATGGTGGTTGGTTCAAAGACATCGCGTCTACCAAACCACTAGGAGGCTAAGTATGCATCACAACGGAGGGTTCAAAGCTAACCACTACCTATCCGGCAATATTAAACCGCTGAAATTGCATTTTGATACTGAGAGAGTATGAATCGAGATACATTGTATCTTGCTATTGAGAATATATGAAGTATTAGAAAAATGTGTGAAAATGTGTTTTCACTTGAGAGAATTGAAATTTGTTTTTTCATGTGGGGGGTTGTTGGAACTATTTTATTTAAAAACAAAATAGTAATTATTTTGTGAAAAAACAAAATAAAAAAGTTGAATTGTTTGTTGTTTTAATTTGAATTCAAACCTAAGATGTTACATCTTTGACTTGAATTCATTTGATTATTCAACTTAACATCAATTAGATGTTACATCTTTTGAGTAAAGATGACATTTATGGTTCAACTTCTAGGCTCACTATAAATAGTAGGATGAACCTAGTTGTGAGACACACTTGAACTCACTAAAAAACATTCACTTGTTATCTCTCATTCTTCTAAAGTTCTTATTACACTCTCTTCTTCTCAAAGTGCATTTTCGGGTGCTAGAGTCCTCCCCGGCTGTACATACAGCTTCGGCCGTTGTACCCTGGGAAACATTCGAGTTCTCTTGGGAGACTCGGAATTTGTTTTAAGGGACCCGTGTCAATACACGAAGCCTCGGTCACTTGTTCTTTTCTCCTTTTGTACTTGTTATTTCCTTTATTTCAGTTGTAATTATCGTATTGTAATTTACTGCTTTATTTGATTTTTGTATTGTAATTGAATCAACATAAGTATCTTTAATTTTTTATGCGAACGGTTCCTACAGTTAGTTGACAATAACAAAAAAACAAAATCAAACCATTCTAAAAAAACAATAAAACAACTAATAAGAGTGAATAAACAAACCAAAAGTTTTAAAAAAAGCTGATAAACAAAAAAACATGAAAAGGATGTTGTTAGTTGACAATAACAAAGAAACAAAATCAAACCATTCTACAAAAACAATAAAACAACCTAACAGATTTAATAACGAAACCAAAAGTTTAAAAAACAGGGAAATATCCAAATATAAAATTTCACCTAACCTTAAGAGTATGAATTTCATCATCGAATGTTAGACCCATGTTCCTACACGGGTTGCTCAAATACTTTTACAAACGACATTCACCAGTTTTCTTATACTTTTAAAAACATATAAATTTGTTAAAGAGTGAATTGTTTTTTGCGTCCCTGTGTTTTGTTAATTTTAGCGATTTGCGTCCCTATGGTTTCAAAACCGTAACTTGCCCCTTATTGATCTATTATAATCAACGGTTATATGAAGGTTTTCAAGGTTTTCTTAATATACATGGATTTTTATTATATCCACCCCTAGATATAGATACCAAAATGCACACACACATGAATCATGTTATATACATATATTTATCAACCTGTTTTCAAATCACAATCTTGTATACATACATACTGATCATACATAAATGCGACTTATACTCACAACACATACTGTTACACACACAGCATAATATACATACATACATATATATAATCAACAGATCATACGCACACACATGTACAATACATATCGATCATACACAGGCGCATATAACTACAATCAACACACACGGTCGATTAATCTACGCTCGCGAAAACTCACCGAGATTAACGGAAAAGATGATCGGAAACAACGGAGTTTTCGGCTGCTACTTCGGTTCTTTAATGGAGACGGCGAGGGCCGCTAATGCTGCGTGTTTACTTGACAGAATCGAATGATGATTACGTTGCTGGTTGCTACTGACGGAAATGTTGGGTTTCAGTGGTATCTTTAGATTTTAATTGTATCAAAACGGGTTTGATAAATATAATAATTAAACCGGTAATTATTAACGCATCGGAAAATTAACATTAAAACCTATACCAAAAGTGAAACCGACAGGATCCGGTTACAGACATGCAAATACGGTTAAAAATAATTAATCTACTGATGAGATGAATTATACCTTTGGTTAATAAAATAACCGTTTGAGACACCGAGGTACAACGAACGAATGCTAGAAACAAACATGAACTAGTCACCGTAATCAAACGCGGATGAAAGAAGATTTAATTGATTCTTGTTCCAATTCAAAAATCATAAAAAGGACCTTGCTTCTTTTTCTTTGATCATGCGTTAATTCAAGAAACAAAAGCTAACACCTTTTGTTATTGTTGTGCGACGGCTGTGAAAGGAAAAAAAGGGTGAAGAGATTAATTTCTCTAATGATCCCTTTTAACCTAAAACTAATATTAGTTAGTGAGTCCTAAGCCCAGTTAGATTAGTTTAAGCCCAATACAACAATAACCCTTTAATCATTTAATTAAGTTAAATGAGTAAATATAATTTATAAACCGTATAAATTATAAACGTGCCTTTTGTTCGTGATTACCAATTAAACAAGTTAAGTGGATTTTATGTTCGTTGCCCTTGGTGTAACTCTTGCGGGTCACAACTCGGTTAGCCACGTTAATTTATCGGGTCCGGACATATTAAATCCAACAGTCTCCCACTTGGTTGGACCACGATAAAATCTCAACGCAAACAGTCAGCGGCGCTCTAGCTACACATGACTGCCCCTAACAAGTTATGATACTTTAAAGTCATTAACCAAGCAATATGTTAATAGTAACAACTTACTATGACAAGAAATAGACTTATGGTAATCGTCGTCATTTATCCTTTCTGTAAAAGACATCAATTGAAACAAAGAGACATGGATTAAGTTCATTCTCATATGGGTTCAATAATTATAGTTCTCGATCAAGATTCAAAATGGTCCATTCAAACACACAGTCTGTTTGGGTAAGGCCTTACACTTCTCCAGTTTGAATCAACGAGGGCGCCAAGATGTCTAACTGTTACATTGCATGTAAGAGTACAGAATCCCTTATTGACTACATACAGCTCCCACTGAACTTCAGAATTATTCCTAATTAAAGCCTTTATGACTGGCAGTTACGCGACAGTGGTTGACATTAATTAAAGAATATTTCTTGGGTAAATAGGAGTTCTAGTATATATCTCAGGTCAGAGGATACTAAATGAGTATACCAATATATCAAAACATCTTATGATCACAATCCATGAAGATGATTTGAAACGAGTTACTTCCAACGTCATTCACAATGAGGTCTGTGAATTTGGATGTCAACTACTTGAGCCCAAATTCAGAATAGTCTTAATTCAGAATCATTCCCATGAGTCTGATCGACTACGGATAATTTAGAATACAATATTCATGGATTAAACGTATTAAAATCGAACACAGTTATAAACTTTAGAATTCAAAATAAGAAAATTCAAATGAATTCAGAAACTGTTAAAATGTTCGTACATCCAAATACTAAATCAAAACTCAAAGTTAGCTATTCTAAGCCCGATGGCATTCCTATGCTCATCATGTTTGTCCTGTGTCATGGGCTTAGTAAACGGGTCTGCTAAGTTTTGATCTGTGTTTATTTTGCTTATTATGATGTCTCCACGTTCCACAATTTCCCGGATCAAGTGGAACTTCCTGTGAATGTGCCTTGCCTTTTGATGAGATCTGAGCTCTTTGGCTTGGGCAATAGCACCAGTATTATCACAAAATATCTCGATTGGTTTTCGTATACACGGAACCACATCGAGATCGGTTATGAATTTCTTCATCAACACTGCTTCCTAAGCAGTGTCTAAGGCAACAATATATTCGGATTCGGTGGTTGAATCAGCCACTACACTCTAGTTGGAGATTTTCCATGAAACAGCTCCTCCATTTAGAGTGAACACGAACCCTGATTGAGAGCGAGAATCATCTCGGTCAGTTTGAAAACTAGCATCAGTGTAACATCTTACAGTGAACTCTTCTTCCACTGTTCCAAAGATTAAGGACATATCTTTAGTTCTTCTCAAGTACTTAAGAATGTTCTTGACAGCAGTCCAATGGGCCATGCCAGGACTTTGCTGGTAACGACTAGTCATGCTTAAGGCACACGAGACGTCAGGTCTTGTACATAACATTGCATACATGATAGAACCAATCGCCGAAGCGTATGGAACTGCTTCCATTCACTTATTTTCAATGTCCGTAGAAGGAGATTGCGATTTGTTTAGCACAGTTCCTTTAGTCATAGGAATATCTCCTTTCTTGGAGTTTTCCATCTTAAAGTGTGTCATCATTTTGTCAATGTATGTGCTTTGATTTAGCCATAGAAGCCGCTTGGATCTATTTCTGTAGATCCTGATTCCTAGAATGTAAGCTGCTTCTCCAAGATCTTTCATTGCAAAACAAGATCCCAACCATTGTTTAACTTCATTAAGCATAGGGATGTTGTTTCCAATGATCAGTATATCATCTACATACAAGATGAGGAATGATATAGAGCTCCCACTAGCTTTCCTGTAAACACAAGGCTCATCTTCATTTTTGACAAAACCAAACTCTTTGATTTTTTGGTCAAAACGAAGATTCCAGCTACGAGATGCCTGTTTAAGTCCATAAATGGACTTATTCAGTTTGCACACCCTTTTAGGATATTTTGGATCGACAAAACCTTCAGGCTGAACCATATAGACATCTTCAGAAAGATGTCCATTAAGAAAAGCTGTTTTGACATCCATTTGCCATATCTCATAGTCATAGTATGCAGCGATGGCAAGCAATATCCTGATCGACTTGATCATAGCAACGGGCGAAAAGGTTTCTTCATAATCAATACCCTCAATCTGAGTGTAACCTTTCGCAACTAGCCGTGCTTTATAAGTGTGTACCTTTCCATGCATGTCGGGTTTTCTTTTGAAAAGCCATTTGCTTCCTATTGCCCGAGATTCGGGAGGTAACTCAACCAAGTTCCAGACTTGATTTTCACGCATGGATTGCATCTCAGCATTCATGGCTTCTAGCCATTTCGCAGATTCTAGATCTGAGATAGCAGATTTATAGTTAGCAGGTGCGTCATCAGAGTCAGCTACTACCAGGACTTCAGCACCCTCAAGATTCCAAAGATATCTTTCAGGTTCCTTACGAGTCCTGCTACTTCTGCGAATGCCAGTGTTCTCGTCTGATTCATTTGCAACGACTTCTGGTGCATCAGACTTTCCGACTTCATCAGCGGTAGTTTGTGATTCTCGAACTTCTTCGAGATCCACAACATTGTTTCCTGTTCCTCGATCAAGGGCTTCTTTCTCGAGGAAGTGTCCCCTCCTTTTGATGGAAATAATGTTTGCATCAGGATGGTAGAAATATAGTCCGCTTTTGTTACAGTATCCGACGAAAACAACTTTTTCGCCTCGAGGATCGAGCTTGTCATCAGAATCGCTGGTGACGTAAGCATCACATCCCCATACTCTAAGGTAAGACAAATTGGGTTTATGCCCATGCCATATCTCATATGGGGTTTTGTCTACCTTTTTAGTCGGTACTAGATTGATAATGCGAGCGGCGGTCATAAGAGCATAACTCCATAAGGAGTGAGGCAAGTTTGTCCTACACATCATCGATCGGACCATGTTTAGCAGGGTTCGATTTCTCCTCTCGCACACGCCATTGAGCTGAGGTGTGCCAGGTGGAGTGGGCTGTGAAGTTATTCCACGTTCCTTTAGATGATTGAGGAATTCTGAACTGAGATATTCACCACCTCGATCTGATCGAAGTGTTTTTATAGTTTTGCCGAGTTGGTTTTCTACTTTGTTTTGAAACTCTTTGAACTTTTCAAAAGTTTCATGCTTATGTTTCATCAAGTAGACATAAGCATATCGACTGTAATCGTCTATGAATGTAACAAAGTATCTTTCATGATTTCTAGACATCGTTCTGAAAGGACCACACACATCAGTATGTATGAGTGCTAGCAGATCGTTAGCCCGTTCACCTACATGGGTGAAGGGGTGTTTAGTGAGTTTGCCAGCTAAGCAAGACTCGCAGTCATCAAAGGAGTCAGGTCCAGTGGATTCAAGAATTCCATCAGATTGAAGCCTTTTCAAACGTGCCTTGCTTATATGGCCAAGTCTACAATGCCATAGATAAGTATCATTCGTACCAGATTTGGCACGTTTAGAAAGATTATAAATGTTATTGTTTGTATGAACATCTACCTCGTAAATACCATTTCGAGGTTTAGCCTCAAAAATAAAAAACATCATTCAAGTAAGCAGAAATAGAAATCCCATTAAAAGCGTACTTGAAACCTTGTTCAAACAATAAAGAAACTGAAATAATGTTTCTGGTTAAACCAGGTGCAAACAAACAATTATTCAAAATAACCACAAGGCCAGAAGGACATGAAAGATGATATGTTCCAGTTGCAAGAACTGGTACTCTTTTCCCATCACCAACGATGAGCTCCATGTCGTCCTGTTTCAGCTTCTTCCACTTTTCAGGCTCCTGCAAGACATTAACGATGTGGTAACCACATCCAGTATCAAATACCCATGTGTTGCTAGAGACAGTAAAAAGTTCAATAACATAAATAGAAGTACCTGAAGCGCCTTCTCCGGAGGCCTTCATTTTTCTCAGCTTAGCCAGATATTCAGGGCAGTTTCTTTTCCAGTGCCCCGACTTGTTGCATTCAAAACACTGACGCTCTTCAGGAGGGGGTGGTTTTGGTTTTGCAACGACCTTGTTATTGTTGGTGGCGCGATTGACAGCAACATTAACTTTGTTCTTGCCTTTGCTGTTATAACCCCTTTTCTTGGGGTTGGGCTTCTTAACACCACCAGATCTGACCAACAAAACTTGGTTCTGCTTTGGGATATTCATCTCGGCTGTTTTGAGCATACCATGTAGCTCGGCAACAGGCTTTACCCATGCATTCATGTTGTAGTTCATTACGAACTGGTCGTAAGAGCTAGGGAGGGAGTTCAAGATGAAGTCACCTGCCATTTCATCTTGCATAGGGTTACCAAGTTTGGTCATCTGGTCAATATAACCTTTCATCTTAAGCACATGAGCGCTAACTGATGAGCCCTCTTGCATTTTACAGCTAATGAGCTGTTTCATGGTGTCATGGCGTTCTTGTCGGGCCTGTTTCTGAAACATGCCTTTAAGTTGCTCAATCATATCAAATGCATCCATGTCTTCCATGTTCTTCTGGAGATCAGGAGACATGGTGGCTTGCATAAGGCAGGCTACCTCAACGGCATCCTCGTTATGCTTATCCCAGGCCTTACGCGCAGCAGCGGTATTAGCCTCGGGCTGATCAGGAACTGGGGCTTCCAGAATATAGAGCTTTTTCGCAAACTTGAGAACTATTTTCAAGTTGCGGTGCCACTCGATGAAATTGGTGTTATCAAGTTTTTCTTTCTCAAGTATAGACTTGAGAGCGAAGGAGTGATTGTTTTCAGAAGACATCTGACAAATAAGCAACATAATATAGTTAGTATTATCGATGTATTATTCCTTATTTAATTAATGACCCATTAACAGTAATAAGAATAAGGAATGAGAATCTAGCTATGTCAATTGCTAATGGCAGCTGGGACATACAACATTAGCAAGTGGGTAGGTAGACTGACAACGATTGTCAATTGTGAGAAATGCACAACTCTCCAATATGAGGCCGCTATGACAACTTTTGTCAATGCATTGATACGTTTAGCCTCATCTATGCTCACTTTTACTCTCTAGACAGCTGGGGCATGTAGCAAGAGAGGAAAAATAATAGTCGTCCTAGAACTAGGTACGCGTGGAAGGGTCCGGATGTGTCAACGAAACCCTTGCACCTTGAAAGGATACAACTACACATCAAATGCGGTGCTGTGGCTCCAAACATTGATGTTTCGCTTTATGCTTCAAGTGTTCCTTATAATAGGATAGCATAGACTATTGAATTTAAGTATGGGTTTCAATTTTAGTAATTACCGAATAGGGTCAAGATCCAGTTTTACTAAATTAATTTGTGACAATAAGATGAACTCTTTCATCTCTCAGGACACTTAGTTTAAATAACCTATTAAAACTAAGTCTTGTCGCGACATAAATAACCGATTAAAAGTTAATAGTTAAACTATTAAGTTATAAGTTTTAGAAAGTCAAAATTAGTTTAAGTTTCCAAAACGTGTTGGTTATTATAATTATAAAACAAATTAGTCGTTTTATAAAACTTTTCACAAGTTGTAAAAATATGTTTAGAACTTGTTTTAATTTGATTGTGAAAGTATTTTAAAACTCTTTTAAAAATTGGTTTGGTATTAGGTTGGTATGTTACAACAATTATAAAATAAAGCAACCACAATAGCAAAACAAATTAATATGTAAATCTTTATGGCCAAAAGATTTGTTTGGTCTTGCTAGAGCCTTTTAGCAAGATCAAACTAGGTCACGGGGTCACAACACATAAACAACCACAAGGATGGACTTGAGTGCATCTTGTTGTCTTGAGCTACTCCCACTGACTCCTAAATCCGTGTTGTCTTCAGTCTTGTCTTCGGGTCTTTAATGTTACAATTTTTCAAAAAATATAAAATAAAAGAACCCTAATCTATTACAACTTTGAACCATCAAAGTGGCCAAAACCATAAAACCAAAAACTGAATTAAAGAACAACACAACCACAAGGTCTGGCCAGATTTACATATTGAATAATAATCACAATAATCAATCGGGCAATTTATTGGTCAAGAATAATAAAATTATTGACCATAAATATATTGCCCCAATATTTACATAGATTAGAAACTTTAAAAAAAAACTTTAAAGTTTGTAATCTATAACCGGTTAAAAGGAGACCGGTACCGATTTGCATGTTGTAAGCAAGGCTCTGATACCACTGTTGGGTTTCAGTGGTATCTTTAGATTTTAATAGTATCAAAACGGGTTTGATAAATATAATAATTAAACCGGTAATTATTAACGCAGCGGAAAATTAACATTAAAACCTATACCAAAAGTGAAACCGACAGGATCCGGTTACAGACATGCAAATACGGTTAAAAATAATTAATCTACTGATGAGATGAATTATACCTTTGGTTAATAAAATAACCGTTTGAGACACCGAGGTACAACGAACGAATGCTAGAAACAAACATGAACTAGTCACCGTAATCAAACGCGGATGAAAGAAGATTTAATTGATTCTTGTTCCAATTCAAAAATCATAAAAAGGACCTTGCTTCTTTTTCTTTGATCATGCGTTAATTCAAGAAACAAAAGCTAACACCTTTTGTTATTGTTGTGCGACGGCTGTGAAAGGAAAAAAAGGGTGAAGAGATTAATTTCTCTAATGATCCCTTTTAACCTAAAACTAATATTAGTTAGTGAGTCCTAAGCCCAGTTAGATTAGTTTAAGCCCAATACAACAATAACCCTTTAATCATTTGATTAAGTTAAATGAGTAAATATAATTTATAAACCGTATAAATTATAAACGTGCCTTTTGTTCGTGATTACCAATTAAACAAGTTAAGTGGATTTTATGTTCGTTGCCCTTGGTGTAACTCTTGCGGGTCACAACTCGGTTAGCCACGTTAATTTATCGGGTCCGGACATATTAAATCCAACAGGAAAAACGATGAAGATGATTCGGAACAGGAGGTTGTTGCGGCTGCTGCTGATTTCCGGCGACCAAAGAGGTTCATCTGAAAATAGTGTTTTGGCAATTTACTCTTTTAAAAATAGTGTTTTGTTCATCTGAAAACGATCTCTAAACATCCTTGCGTTATATTTCGGATCATCTGAACAATAATCAGCAAAAAGACAATCATGAGACTCAGCACGATCGTCTCTTCTAATGTAGGTTCTTTATGAGCTTGTAATGTCCCAAACATCGGTAGATAACACAAAGTTGGAGACCAAAACGATATATGCAATGCTTCTTTCACGGGTTTCATTCGAGTCTTCGGAAGATGATGAAAACGAACCCGTTGTTGAATTCTTCAAGTAATAAAGGATGCAACATTTTTAGAGTAAAAGACTGTTATGCGTGTAAGTTACACGTGAAAGCCATCAAAACGACGTAATTTTGATTAAAAAATATATTATATTCCAATCCTTATTCTTCTCCATGGCAAGTCCCGAGATTTTTTCTTAGATGCCCTCCCGGCATTCAACCCTCATCTTCTTCAATCAAGCAATCAATGTTTGTAGTTGTTCCATAGAAGGCTATGATAAGGTAATCAAAATCGATGTTTAATTGATTTATTCAATGACCGTTTGATAAACTCCCCTACGAATATACATAACAAAACTTTACAATATTACAAAAACAATAATAAAACTGGGTCATTATATTCAATCCAATATTATCACTATGTATATCAACTAATAATTCATTTAAAAACAAAGGGGTAAATTTATAAAAACATAACCAAGTTTTGATTTTATTTCAATTAAGTCACTTAAACTTTGTTTTGTTTCAATTATATAACTTATCATTATGTTTTGTTCCAATTAAGTCATTTAAACTTTTTTTTATTTCAACTAGATAACTTATCTTTAAATTTTTTTTCCAATTAAGTCACTCAAACTTTGTTTTGTTTTAATTAGATAACTTAAATTTACTTTAATGTTTCAATCCTATATATGTGAATATTAAATTTTTTTAAATTGACAAACATTTTTAATGAATAAAAATTTATAAAGTTCAAAAAAAGTTTAAAAACTCACAAAAAAAAAAGTTTTTGAAGTATAATTTGTGTTAAAAAGAAATTTTTACATGTCATACAAATTAATTATTTATGATAAAAACATATTTCTAAAGTCAAGTTACCTAATTGAAACAAAACTTAAATATAAATTATCAAATTGAAACAAAACAAAGTTTAAGTGACTTAATTGAGACACAACTTAAATATAAGTTATCTAATTGAAACAAAACAAAATTTGAGTGACTTAATTGGAACAAAATCAAAACTTGATTATGTTTCTGTGACATTTTTCCCAAAAACAAATAACAAACTATAAGATGTTGGTTTCTTGCGATCGACCGACCAATATGAGACAAAACCGGTATGTGTTGTGCGATGGGTTGACGATTTTAAGAAAGAAGATATCAGTTTCCTCTTTTTGGGATCTAGATTTCATACACCTATTTAAAAGTACATTTTTTTGTAAACTGCAGTTTACATGAATAAACTGTTGATTACTATATAAGTGACAGTTTACTCATTGTAAACTACAATTTACAACCATATGAAAAAAATAATTAAATGGTCTTGATGTTTTTGGGTTTAATAATTAAAATGTGAATTAATAAAATAAAATATATAATTTATATTAAATAAATTAAAAAGTTCAAACCGAGAATATAACTTGATATGTATATAGTTCAAAGTTTTAGTAGAGTTTTCATTTTGAGTATGTAACTTATTAAACATATTTTACTATCTTTACGTATCTTTATAATATGATTTTAGTTAATCATCATTTTAGTTTTTGTATTTCTTTTATGTACAATCATGATATGACTTTCCTTTGTTATTTCAATCCAAATATATGTTATATATATTTCATCGATAAGGATTATTATAAAATATAAATGATTTCATTAACACATGAATATTAGTTATACTAGATTATATCACATGTGTTACACGAGTTAAATAACTAAAATTATTATCGAGTATAGTAAACAAAAAATTATAAATCATTATCATCTTGGGTACGTTATCACCAACAAAGACTATAATGCACTGAAGTTTCATTAAGTGTTCCAATCTTATATATTAATTTTATGAATATTTAAATTTTTTAAAATTGAGTTGGGCAAATGATACATGTATAAACTTTGGATACTATTTAGTAATTATTTTTATTCAGTTTGACTTAAACTTAATAATTTTAAATCCTTGTTATTAAGTTGCAAAGTCTTTTTCTTCACTAAAAACATTCACTTTTTAGTATCGTAATTGATACATGTTTCATTTGCCCAACTCAATTTTAAAAAATTCAAAACATTCGTATAACTATTACATATAATTGGATCACTTAATAAAACTTTAGTAACGTTAAAGAGAAGGTAGTTAATTAAAACGGTGAGTAAACTTGGTTATATTTTTATGATAGGTGCGAAGTAATTAGCCTTATTTGTAAAGTAGCTCTATTCCTATTTAGGGAGTAGCTTTGAAAAAAAAAAGTTAATACAAATCTATAAATACTTTATTGTAACATCGTAATCTTAACTAAAAGTTATTTATTGGAGCGAAGCCCGTAAGTGTAGTAAGTGTATTTGTCCGCGAATTATGTAAAAGATTTGAAAATCTTTTAATCAATTAGTTAGGAAGTGAATTTGAAAATTCCTTATTTATTAGAGTGCATTGTTGGACCTGAATTGTAGTCTAATATTATCAACACAGTCAAAGTCAACAAAAGTCAACGTCCGGTCAAAGTCCACGTAAAAAGTCAAATGGCGCGTTAGAGACGAAGAACCGAGTCAAGACGTTGAAGTTGTTTTATGTCTAGGATCGTTAATGTAATAAATATATTTTGTGTCAACAAAATATATTTAATCTAGCTTTAGACATGTTTTAGCCTTTTAACTTGTTATTTTCTAATTAGTCTAAGTGTAGGGACTATTAGTGTAATTAGCATGTTCGGCACTCACTATAAATAGTAAAGTGCAATTAGGGTTTTAGGGAGGCTTGAATGAGCTAGTGAATTGGGGTTTCCATGTAAACAACATTTTATGCAATTCCAAATAGATCAAATCTGAGTTTATTGAGTGTTCTTCAAGTGTTTATCCAAGTTCATCATTATTTTACCATTTTGATCCAAAATCTTCACAAGTTACTGATTCAATAGCGTTTTGGGACCACCAATTGGTATCAGAGCCTAATAGAGACCCAATTGAATCAAATTTTGAATATTGATCAATTTATGAGCCACTTTTGACATTCTGCAATTTTTGCATGTTTGGGAGTGGAGCTTGTCAACAATGATTCTTTTGAACACATTGCGACTTATTATTTGGGAAACTCAAATGGTTTAGAGCTCCAGGTCTATACTGACGTATAACAGAGGAGATAAACATTTGAGCATGCTCGGTGAATCTTCAGGTCAATACTTCCGTATAGCAGAGAAGATTCACCAACTCCAGGTCAATACTTCCGTATAGCAGAGGAGTTAAGCACTTTGACTCAATACATTCTGAGGAGTTAACAAGTAACTCACTCAGAGGTTTTTCTGAAGAGCAACACTAGCAGCTTTTTATTTTGTTTTGCTAACTAGAAACTCAATTCAGGGCTAGGGTGAGGGTGATTTGGGATATTTGGGGAAATCAAGGCAAAGATTTGACGCTCTCAACCCATTTTTGTCAAAACTTATTACTTTGTGCAGGCCAAATGTCTGTGAAAGTACTCCTCATCACCGAGCTCTTTTTGAATTTAGTTTGATCACAGAATTGCTGTCTAATTGTATTCGGGCTGAGCCTATTGACACATCATAACACAAATCAACGTCCTCCTTCAGATGCTTTCAATACAAACCTGAAACCTTCAAAGGACACAAAATATTTACACAGAAAGGGCTTTGCAGTAATGATATTCAATCGCCGGGTGTTAAATTTTAAATTTTATGGGCGTTTTCGTTAAAGTCGTCATTAAAATTTAAAAAAAAAATGACGTCTTTTGGCCGGGTTTTTATATTGTCAGTTTTTGGGCCAAAGTTTGTTTGTTGAGACGAAAGTTTTATCTGTGGCCGGGACTTTTTAAAATTTATTTTTAGGCCAAATTTTAAACGGGTTTTCGATTAAAAAAAATGGCTTATGCAGAACTTTTTCAATCCTTCGAATCTGATGATCTCACAATGGCACAAAGCCGGTTTGATAATTTTGCAGTTTTAAAGAATGAAAGGATGCCTGAGTTTCTCGATCGATTTGTGATGGTGGCAAATAACCTGAAGAAGCATGATCCAGAACTCGGAAATCATGAACGGGTTAAGAGATTGCTTGATTCTCTCCCACCAAAGTGGAGTTCACATGGAAAATTGATGAGAAGAGAAAGAGGATTTACTGATTACAAACTGGTGGAGGTGATGAACAAACTAAAAGAAATGGAGTTGGATATCAAACGTCGTGAGTACGATGAAGCGATGTCTCTGAATTCAAAGATCACCTCAATCTCCAAAGAGAAACCAGAAGAGATATCAGTTTCTACCTCTAATTTCAAAGGTTTACCGAAACCTGAAATTGAAAAGCTACAATGGGAGATTAAACAGACATCAGCGGGTAAAGATGGAGCAGAATTAAATGATAAAGCTTGTGATGCTAAGAAGGAGGAGGAACAAAAGACAAATACCAGAGTCTGCAACTGCGAGAAGGCTCTTGCTTCTGAACAAATCATCATGGAGCTTCCATACGAGACAGTTCAGGATATGTGTTCTTCTGATTGCAGAACTCGTTTATTTGGTATTTATGAAGCTAACAAATTGTTAATCGAAAATGAAAAATATTTGACTCAGGTAAATAAAGAACTTAAACTTAACGAGTCAAAATATTTTGTCAAATTAAGAGAAGCTTTGAAAGAAAATGAACATTTGGAAACAAATCTTTTGAAAAGTAATGTGGAAGTCAATATGCTAACTGAACGTGTCGCCCTGGCTGAGTTTGAAACCAGTAAGTTGCAAACGAAACTCGAAAAATGGACAATTTCGGGGATGAAACTTGAGGATTTAATCAAAAGCCAACGGGGGGCTCGTATTAAGACTGGGTTGGGTCATGAAGATAAGGCTTTTGTATATCCTCCTCCCAGCACTTACTGTTACTCTCCTACACCAACTCCACACCCGACCAATGAGTTGATTCATGAAATAATTAAGAAAGATACTGATAGTTTGTATGCAGGATTGGAGAATGTGAATCTTAAAGAGGTGCGAGATGATTATGATTCTTCGACTGGCATGGGATATAGTAAAACGGGTACTGACAGTCAAGCTAATGATTGCTCAGTTCCTGTTGTTTCTAATCCTGTAACGGTTGTTACTTCTAATTTCTTTGATAAGTTTAAAGCAGGTGAAATTCCTACGTTTGAGCCTGTCAAGAGTGAGAAGGAAGAGTTAATTCAGGAATCAACTAATCATCAAGCTGTAACTACATCTACACACTCAATTCCCATCAATCAAGATCCGTTGGAAGCAGAGGTACTTATTGCAGACTGGACAAGTTCAGATGATGAATCAAAGACAAAGGAGAGTCATGGAGATTCAAAGATCAAGATGTCATCTGCAACTGTCAAATCTGAAATGCTTCCAAAACCTGAATCAAGACAAATCCGGATCTCAGTCCCAGCTGCAAAACAGGCAAGCCATCGATCAAAAGCTCAAAAGAAAAAGCCTTCACCTCTGTCCATCCTATCTCAAGTTTGTAAAAGACTTGAGAACAAACAAGTGAAGATCTCATCTCCTATCCAACAAAGCAAAACAAAAATCAGGCAACCACCCACAACTCGACAAAAGACGCCAAAAGCTTCTCAACAAGTTGCATCAAGCTCGAAGAAAGCCCCACCCCCAGCTGCTCCACACGGGCCAATCAAGCATCAAAAGCCATTCAAGGCTTGCTTCAAGTGTGGAAAAGGTGATCATGTGCTCAAGAAATGCCCAAAACGACATGCTTCGGACGGTAAAGGCAAAACAATTTGCTTCTCCGGATCAGTGTCTAGAAAGAATCCTCCACCTGGTAAAGGCAAACAGGTTTGTTTATTTGAATTTCAAGGTAAAATGCATACATCTTTGAATGGTCGGATGACGAACATTCCATCCCCACCTTATCATGTGAAGCCGGTTTCACATGATTCAAAGATGAATGTGACAACATCACCAAAACAAAATTCTTTCTCCTCGGGACTTAAACAGAAAATGATTTCCAAATTTAACTTTTTCAAATCGAAAATGTTTGAACCTAAACAAATTTGGCAAATTAAAAAGAAAGAGGAAAAGATAAGTGATACAAGAACAGGTTGTGTGCATAGACAAGTGTCTTACACTGATGAAAAAGGAACGCCCAGGACTACGATGGCCTGGGTTCCCCTTTCTAACTAATCTGTTGATGAGTGTAGGAACATTTCAGGAGGACTGTTAGTAATCCGGTTTACTGACAGAGAATGTTCCTTATTTAAATTCGAGGCGGAACAAACAGGTTACGGTTCTGGTATCTTATCCACAGTCTGGATTTTTCTCTGATATTCACATATATATTTTCACAGCCACTGCATTTTTCTTGATATCTCATTTATAATCTTTTGATAGAGTAATATGGAAGGCGTTTCTTTCGTAATTTCTATTTTATATATTGTAAATAGTTAAAAACAAACAAAAATTAAAAAAAAGGGGGAGTCTAACATTTTTACTTGTATTTTTTATCAAGTTTTCTCATCCCTTTAAGGTCGCTCTTGAGTCTTTTGAAAATTTCAATTTTGTGCTGAAATAGAAATTTTGGGGGAGTAAAATCTCAAATGAAAATGAATTGAATATCATTACTGCAAAGCCCTTTCTGTGTAAATATTTTGTGTCCTTTGAAGGTTTCAGGTTTGTATTGAAAGCATCTGAAGGAGGACGTTGATTTGTGTTATGATGTGTCAATAGGCTCAGCCCGAATACAATTAGACAGCAATTCTGTGATCAAACTAAATTCAAAAAGAGCTCGGTGATGAGGAGTACTTTCACAGACATTTGGCCTGCACAAAGTAATAAGTTTTGACAAAAATGGGTTGAGAGCGTCAAATCTTTGCCTTGATTTCCCCAAATATCCCAAATCACCCTCACCCTAGCCCTGAATTGAGTTTCTAGTTAGCAAAACAAAATAAAAAGCTGCTAGTGTTGCTCTTCAGAAAAACCTCTGAGTGAGTTACTTGTTAACTCCTCAGAATGTATTGAGTCAAAGTGCTTAACTCCTCTGCTATACGGAAGTATTGACCTGGAGTTGGTGAATCTTCTCTGCTATACGGAAGTATTGACCTGAAGATTCACCGAGCATGCTCAAATGTTTATCTCCTCTGTTATACGTCAGTATAGACCTGGAGCTCTAAACCATTTGAGTTTCCCAAATAATAAGTCGCAATGTGTTCAAAAGAATCATTGTTGACAAGCTCCACTCCCAAACATGCAAAAATTGCAGAATGTCAAAAGTGGCTCATAAATTGATCAATATTCAAAATTTGATTCAAGAATTTCAAGCAAAGTCAATCATATTGCTCAATAAACCTTGATGATAGGACAAGTTACTTTGCTAAATGTCTGTGAAACCAAGTCGCTTGAGTTTCTTCAAATCGAACCAAAACATGATAAGATCGTCACAGGTTGTTTGTTGAAAGGAACAAGGCATGGGTTTAAATGGACAAACATATTGACAATCTTGCCAAGTCTATGTCTCTCCAGATGGTCGCTCGAAACGCATTATCTGATATCCTTTAGTGAAGTTTTTATTTTATTTTATTTTAAGTTTGGGTTCTTGAGTCTTGTTGGTCGTGTGTACCTTTATAGGATGTGTTCTCTTTTTCAAAAATATTTGTGATCTTGTCGGACTCGTCCTCTCATTTTCGAATTTTTTAATTTTTAATTAAAAAAAAATCTAAAAAGATTTTAATTTCAAATTATTTTCAAGTCTTCCATATTATGCTATTAAAATGTTATCATTTTCACATGCATTTCACGGGAAATTGCATACACAAACGGACACAGGTTCATTTGTTTTCATACACAAATAAACACGGGTTTATTTTGTTTAATGAAATGATCTAATGAGAAATCTCGAGATTTTGTTTGTGACTGTGTTACAGATATTTGCTGTAAGTGATGGCCGATCATCAGTTGAGCAAAGAATCCTACCAGAGAACCTGTTCCTCAAAGTTTGTAGAAGATACCGAGCTAGGAATCCTCCTCCTACATCTTCTGAAGCACTCAAGAAAAGATTGTTGGAAAGCCGTTCCAGATTTTACGAAAGGAAGCACAAGAAATGGGGGAGCATACAAAATGGGGGAGATTGTGAGATAAAGATCTTCAGCAACATAATTTGGCAAGCATAAGTCTTGGGGGAGTTTTGTTGGATCAAAAATTAAGACTGAAGCTTACCAAATTGAAGATCCAACAGTATTGACTTATCGGTGCTGAACACGATGCAAGACGTTGATAATAATAGACTATGGGGGAGTATTGTTGGACCTGAATTGTAGTCTAATATTATCAACACAGTCAAAGTCAACAAAAGTCAACGTCCGGTCAAAGTCCACGTAAAAAGTCAAATGGCGCGTTAGAGACGAAGAACCGAGTCAAGACGTTGAAGTTGTTTTATGTCTAGGATCGTTAATGTAATAAATATATTTTGTGTCAACAAAATATATTTAATCTAGCTTTAGACATGTTTTAGCCTTTTAACTTGTTATTTTCTAATTAGTCTAAGTGTAGGGACTATTAGTGTAATTAGCATGTTTGGCACTCACTATAAATAGTAAAGTGCAATTAGGGTTTTAGGGAGGCTTGAATGAGCTAGTGAATTGGGGTTTCCATGTAAACAACATTTTATGCAATTCCAAATAGATCAAATCTGAGTTTATTGAGTGTTCTTCAAGTGTTTATCCAAGTTCATCATTATTTTACCATTTTGATCCAAAATCTTCACAAGTTACTGATTCAATAGCGTTTTGGGACCACCATGCATGCATGGAAACTATATTTTATAGATCCTTGAAAAAGTCAATATGAATGAAGTAATGTATGTAAACGTAAATATGAGATCATATATTTTTTGGCGGGAATTGAATGCCAACAGTAGCTCCATTGAACGACATGTGTCATCTAAAACCCTCTTTTATTAGAAGGTATAGATATAGATATTTGTTTATTAAACATTTATTTAGTAGTCTTTTATTAACATATATCTAACCCATAAATAAAGGCTCGATTTTGAAAAAAAAAAGTTATAAAGTGCAGTTTACTATTAATAAACTGCCTTTCAAAGTGTAAACTGCAGTTTAGTATTAGTAAACTGCAGTGTTCAGATTTTCTGTAAACGGCAGTTTACAATAGTAAACTGCCGTTTACAGTTGTCTGGTGTAGATTCCCCATTTTAAAGTGTATGAATCCTGGTTGCCTTGTGGATTACGTAGGAAACTTTGAAATGGATATGGAGAATGATTAACGCAGGCTACACGTACTTTGTCACTTTGATAATATTGATATGGGACCTTGATAATATCTATCTAATAAATTAGAGTTTTTAGGGGGTAATATTTTGGGGGGAAAACATAATTTATTTTAAAAAAGGAAGGCTGAGAGGGAAAATTTAGTAAAAGAGTTAATAAAGACAAAATTTTGTGATTAATAATAATTTACAAAATTATTTATACATTTTTAAATATAATAATTATAATTTTTTAAAAATATTTTTATTCAACCCGTGTGTAATACACGGGTGTTAAACCTAGTATATTGATATGGCAGGTACTATTTTGATGGAGGGAATAAGATTAAGTGCTAAAATAAACATATTTAGTTTTTTTAATCAAAACTATGTCGTTTTGATGAGTTTTACGTATAAATTACACGCATAACGACCAAGGAGAAAAGCTCAGGATGGAGACACCAAATTTAACCCCCCCAACACACACACACACATATATATATATATATATATTATATATATATATATATATATATTATATATATATATATATATTATATATATATATAATATATATACATATATATGGACCCTCATTTCCAACGTTCAAAATTCTTGGGGAAAAGCTCGAGGTGGAGACACCAAATTTAACCCCAAAGTTCGGGTCCGATAGGGGGTGGAGCGGTGTTCCCGTGTGGGGCCACATCGGGGCCGCATCCACCCCGAGTCCACTTCACCAACTCTAAGGGAGGGTATAATGGTATGTTTACTAATATTTGGATGGTAACTAACCCTCAATTTAATGAAAGTAATGAAAGGATGCAAATGACTCATTTTAGAGAGCACGAGATTTTAAAGGGTCTAAATTTTCGAATGGGGTTGCAAAGTGCTGTTTATTTTTAAAAAAATAATTTTCTTAAAAACGACGGTTGATACAACGGCCTATAACCGAAGAAATTAGAGGTGCAAGGACCGAGATCGAAACCTCGCCTCTAACTCGAGTAAGTGTTTTTCGTCGGCATTGGGGCTCCCTATTACTGTGAACGCAGTAGAGGCTCACCACAACCCTCCTTATGGGCCAAGTAGATCGGAGTCAAAACTCGTCAAAAAACTATTGTAGGGAAAAACTGGACAGAAACCTTTAATCATGCCACATAAAACCCTTAGGTTCTGACACGAACCGGATGGTAGTCTAGGACGAGCTTCATTCTGAATATCCATAAAAAAATGACACTAATGGGGTTGAACTTGAATCTCTTATGAAGAATCCAAGCCATCTTACCACTAGGCTCAAGTAGATTAAACAAAATTAAATGGTCATTGACTTTACTAATTAGTACTTTAGAAAATAGAACTAGTGCCTCAATTACCATTCGAGCTTTTCAAGCAAAGCAAATCAAAAAAGGTAAACTGAAAAATTTCGGTTTCTGTGGTTTGACATCTTTACGTTTAGTCTTATTTTAACTGTTTTGGTCCCTGTGATTTTTATTATTAACATAAATGATCAAGCGTCCTAACTCCGTCCATGTTTTCGCTAAACTTTCCTCACGTGAGGGGCAAAAAAGACATTTTCCTTCGTTTTAGTTGAACTTCCATAGAGTTACGCGAGGAATGGTTAACAGGAATATGGAGGAGTTATGCCACAAGACCATTTGTGTTAAGAATAAAAATCAGAAGGACAAAAACTGTTATGATAAGACTAAACATATTAAAAATGTCAAAACACATGAACCAAAACCGCAACTTACTCAAAAATATAAGTTGTCTGTCATTTTGTTACCGAGTTTTGATGTGTTGTCATTTTATTTAAAGTATTTTTCTCTTTAAGAGACCTTACTTTTTTGTAAGTACCCCTAACTAAACAAGCACAAGACTGAATTTAAGGGTGATTATTTCACGGCAAAACCGTAAAACCCGCATTAAAAGCCCGCCCGAGACCGTATGTAACCGTTAATATATAAAAGTCGCGGGTTTGCGGTTTTCAAATTCTACCATTCACAGGCTCGGTCCGGTCTCAGGCCCAAACCCGTGAAAAGACATATGAAAACCCGTTTATATGTTTTATCATTCTTATTATTTATAGATTTTAGGTTTAATTATGGATTATATTTTGTAAAAATATAATATGATTTTGGTTGAAAAGTTCAACCATATGAGAATGACCGGTAAAAAATTTAACGAGGATATGGACATAATATAAACGAAGACGAGGATTTTGAAAAATTCAATTCGTTTGCAAAAAAAGTTATGGTGTCTTGTTTATAAAATTAAATATCCATATTAAACGAAGAGGAGGATTTTGGAAACAATAGGTAAATATATTAGTTTTGCTAATAAATATATGGTGTCTTGTTTATAAAACCAAATATCCATATTAATTGTTTTAGATGTTTTTGAGAAGAAAGAGATGATTGAAAAATAAAGATTAAAAAACAATTACTTTTCAATGGAAGAACTATTTTGTAGTTGTTATTATTAATAATTGGATTGCCGTAAGATTATTTTATGGTTGGTATTATTTTATTATTGTATGTTAGATTGTTTTACAATTAGTAATATTTAAATTTTGGTATTATTAAATGTGGTTTATATTTTGGTATTATTGAATGGTCAATACTAGCAAAGTCAAATACACTCATATCACTTTGCATATGTGAGAGAAACTTAACTTTTTGTCAAATATGCTTATTTTGTGGGTTAAGTAACAAAGCCCGTTAAGACCAAACCGTTTAGGCCCTTTTAAACCAGAGATGCTACAAATTATATGGTCGGTTACGTTTTTTTTTATTTATACTAATCGATTTTCGGTTCGGTCTGGGTTTTGACGGTTCGGTCCGGGTAAGCCCGTTTGCACACTCCTAACTGAATTATCAACGATGGATGAAAATGACCGTTTCAGATAGTCAGGCCCCTCAAGCTTGATTCAACCTCACTCGCTGCTCTAATCTTAAATGCGAACAACACTGAACACTAAACATCTACAAACATTAACGTTATAGAAACTCAAGAAATACAATATGTGTTTTTTTGGAAGTTAACCAAAAACTAAAGGTTAATTATCGGCAACCTTGGATATGTAAAGTATGATATAAGAGCACAAAGGGACAACAACAAAAGCGGCGATTTTGAGATAGTCTTCGTTCTCGGTTGAAATCACTCCTATTCTTGACCAGTCTCCACTGTATCTACACTTTTATGACAAGTATAAATGTCTTAAAATTTCGTAAACTAAGAGAAAAAGATTAGGGATTTGTAGATGAAAACCATTTTTTAATAAATAGCTGTATTTTCAGCTGTATCCACACTTTTATGACAATTATAAATGTCTTAAAATTCCGTAAACTAAGAGAAAAAGATTAGGGATTTGTAGATGAAAACAATTTTTTAATAAATAGCGGTATTTTCAGGATCGGGACTGAACCAAACACAACTATGTTAGTTGGTTTTGTTTAAAATGACCGGCAACGGCAACCACAACCAGTGAAATCAGGAATGAGATTTTAGACTTTTATGAAATTTTCCTTGTTTTTTTCCTTTCAGGTTTTTATTTAAAAATACAGTTATTAATGAAAATATTGAATTTGTTGATTGAGGCCTGTACTTTTATTTTTTAGAACTACAACTTTCTAGGCCACCACTTCTTAAATGGCGACCCATGTTGTCTCATTTCTGATTAAACTATGTTGTGTTACTATGTTGTGTTAATCGGGTCCGTGCTAGTTTTAGAGTTTGACTTAGGCATTCTCAAGAACTCAAACTGTCGGTTGGCACTTTGACAGTCGTTGTGTCACCACAAGATCAAAATTCTCTAGCGAAACACACGACAAGACAAAAATTTGGGTGGGCTCGGAATTCGAACGAACAACCTCATACAAATCCTAGCTCAATCCTTTATTACCTAAATCCACCAAAAATTAAGGATTTAACTTGGATCACATATTCAAATTTAAAATCATCTTGCCAGTTGCCACTATTTTATTCACACCATATATCCACACTAAAAAGTAATGTATTGTTTTAAAATAATTATGGCTTGGTCTGATTCGACCGGTAAACGAGTAATACGTTCGATCCAATACCCGGTCGGGGTTATGAAGACAACGACCTATACTAAATGATACAAAAAAAAGGATCACACCTCATCAAACTTTGAAAGTTGGGTCGGGTAAAAGATAATTGAACTTACCCAGCATCAATAAATCCCAGTGCAAGAACTGCAACAACAGCCTGAGAAACAAACTTTAGTGATGTTTTGGTCGTTGACTTAGGAGAAAAGTCATCTTTTTTAGACAATGAAACAATGCTTCTTGTTCCTCCATTGATGTTCTTCTTCACCTTCACACAGGTGCAGGAGAGAAGGTTAGTTGAGATAACATATTTTTGTGTGGACAGCATTTTGCAATTTGATGTGGTTTGTGGAAGAATATATGAGGTCAAGAAAATGTTTTGGATATTTGTACGATATGCATTGATGATTGGAATTTGTAATTACTAGTGTATAAGGGTATGCATGAAACCGAAAAAACCGATTCGAAACCCAAAAGATCGAAGAACTAAACCAAATAGAAACCATCGGTATTGGTTTTAATATATTAAAATCCAAACTTTCGGTTTGGGTTTGGGTTTTGTCAAAAAATTGATCCCGAACCAACACAATAATGTTTATTAGTATGTTAGATATCATATAAGTAAGGCCCATGACCCATGTACTCGACCCACATTACAATTAATCTATGATATATTGGTTGTTTTTCATTAAAACAAGAGAACATAAAAAACATTTTTTTATGGTTATTGTTTTTTAAGCAAATTTTATGTAGAAATGTGGTTGGTTTTAATGTTTAAAACTTATGGAAACATTAATTAAAATTTAATATAATAACATGTTTTCTTGAATTATTAAAAGTTTTGTTTTTAACATGTACTTAGTATTAAAAACAATAAATTTAAAGTTCAAGTTGAAAAAACCGAATCTAAACCCAAACCCAGTCTGAAAACCCAAAACCAAAAAAACCCAAAACTCATGGGTTTTAAAAACACAAAAACCAAAGTTTTGGGTTTCGGTTCAATTTGAGTCAAAAACCAACCCAAACCGACCCATGCAAACACCTACCTATAATAGTGTGAAAATCATTAAATTTTCTAGATATTTTTATGTTGCATCTTTAAATCCCTAATAGATTCTAGCTATTTTTATGTTGCATCTTTAAATCCCTAATAGAAGTGACGTGTTACTGTTACATAGGGGTGTGCATGAGACAAAAACCGATCTGAAACCAGAAAATCCAAAAATCCAAACTCAAACAGAAACCGTGGTTTTGGTTTTAGTTTTATTAATAACAAAAGTTTGGGTTCAGGTTTGGGTTTTGTAAAAAAACCGAACCGACCCAATAAAGTTTATAAGTTTGCTAAATATTATATATGTAAGGCAGATGACTCATGCATGTCAAAGCCCATATGGTGATACATTGTTATATTACTTATTTATGATTTTATTGTTTGTTTTTTGTTGAACTAAAATGTAGGAAAAGAATAATCAAAACTTGGTTTATAGTTATGGTTTTTTGAGCAACTTTTTCTTAGAATTGTAGTGGGTCTTTAGTGTTTAAAACTACCGGAAACATAAATATAAACTTTAGTCTTATTACATTTTTATTTTTTTGTTAAAATTTGTGTTTGTAATATGTACTTAATTCTAAAAACAATAAATTTAAAGCCCAAGTTGAAAAAACCGAACCCAAACCCAAACCGAAAACCCAAAAACCGAATTTCCAGGTTTGAGTTCGGGTTGAGCCAAAAGCCGACCCATGGACAACCCTGACGTTACAAAAAGAAGGATTAAATAACCTATAAATCTACATCTCCTAATAATTAAATAAGTCATCTAAGTACTTTGATTTTAATTTTCCACATAAAATTTTGCTTCGGTGTCATGCTCTAATTTAACTTGATAGAGAATTTCAACGCGAGTCATTGTATGTTTCGTATTCGAAATAACCCTATAGGAAATAAATTGATAGATTGAATTTTATAAAATTTAAATTTTTTAATTATCCTAAAGTATCTTCTTTATTTTAAACTAATTTGATAGATTGAATTTTACAAATTTAAAATTTTTTAAGGGTCATCCTATTCACACACCCCATATCCTATTCACACACCCCATGCTTTTATTTCCCACACCCTCAGGCGCCGCACATAAACCTCGGCGTCGCGCCTGGGTTACTTCTTATCCCAGACACATCCTCGAACGTAGTCAATCACGCTTCAACACCCTTATGCGTTGCGCATGGCCCTCGGTGTGGCGCCTGGGTCATATATGCGGCCAACAACATCATCGGCGCCTAGGTCATATATGCGGCGCATATGTCCAGGTTTGACCGAATTCCACCTCGTTTACGACATTCCTCGGTTGACGTTGACAAAAAAGTGACTCAGACGCCGCATCAAGGCCGATCTGTGACACCTGGTTTTAAAACAGGTGTGTGGATAGATTTTTAGGGTGTGTGAATAGACAAGGCCTTTTTTAATGATCCTAAGTATCTTCTTTATTTTAGTGTATGTTTTTGTAACGAATATATATTAAGTTTAAATAATGTGTATCCGATTGTAAAATATTTGTAAATATTCAAACAGATTTAATATGAGATGTGTTAAAAATAGATTTGACAGCAATCTTTATTTTATTATGGATGTATTAAAAACCTCATGTATTTTTACTATAATAATTATTGGATATGTGGTTAAAATAATATATGTTATAAAAAAACATATTACACCATGTATATGTAGTACAGAGATAGTAATCTAGTCTAGAATAAATGTTAGATTTGTATTAAAACATCGTTATCTCCTTTTGGGCATCTTCCGTTTTCAGAAAAGCCTCCACAACCTGTTATAGAGGGTAAAATAGGGAAAAAAAAAAAGGGGTCTAAAGGTGAAACTTTTGGTCAAAATGACTATTTTCATTTTTTTTCCACTATAAGCCTATTAGACATCAATACGAATAGTTTAACTAATACTATATACTAGTACAATTAAAAATAATCACATTGAACAAAATATATAAATCTAGCTAAATCTACCTACACTAATATAAAGGTAAATTTTTGACACGTGTCTTTCTTTCAAGAATAACATATCATTGCCACATAAGATATTATTATGTGTTAATATCACCTTCAATTAATAGTTCTACAATTTCTTATTAGAAATATCAATTTCTTTTTAGAGTTAATTTAACAAATAGGTCTATGGTTTTAGCAAAATAAGAGGTTTGAGCACTAAGGTTTTTTTGTAAAAAGTTCAGGTATTGTGATATCAATTTGTAACGTGTTTGGACATTACGACTAACAAAAGTCGGGTATTTTTATCTTTTCATATTTGAAACAATATTAAACTTGTAATATTTGAGAGACTTGTTTTACACTTAATAACTTTTTTAAACCACTTTTTATTTCTCTTCCCTAAGGTTTTCACTACACCATCCCCACCGCCACAACCACCACGCCACCAAAGCTCCTCTCCCTAGGCAACCACAACCACCGCACTCAACAATCACCCAATAACGCTTATCACGACCACTGTTGTCGCCAACAATCCTTGTCATCACCATCCTACTTTCTAACCCTAACTAGCCACCCTATTAGTTTCTTTTACATGTCAGAAAACAAAACCTCAATCCAGACGAAAAACTTAGCCTTCTCGCCAATCTCTTTCACCCATTCTAAATCCCATTAATATGGTTCCCAATTCATTATTTTCTAAATTGAATTTTGTTGTAAAGCACGTTTAAAAATTGAATTTCGTTATGTGTTTTGTTTAGATTTTTTTTACAGTAAGTGATGCACTTAAAGATGATGCCATGGTGATCAACAGTCTTCATTCTCTACACCAATCTCTATGTCTTCTTCCCAATCTTTAATCGAGATTTTTCTTCACTAGCAACGTCTCTTTAAAACAGTAGAGAACACCGGAACAACATCTTACTCTTTCAAAGGAAGTGATCACCTTATTCGACTACATTATTTCAAGATAGTGAGTCCCTACAAGTAAAATACAGTCACTATATCAAGTATGTGAATAAACCCAACACTATTTCAAGATAATGCTTTACAAGAACAACCCAACACTATGTCAAGTGTGTAAACAAGCATCAATGTCGCCAACAATCCTTGATTCCCTGTCATCACCATCCTACCTTCTAACCCTAACTAACCACCCCTCCAGTTTCTTTCACCTGTCAGAAAACAAAACCCCAATCCAAACCAAAGCTTAGCCTACAAACGCCAATATCTTTTACTCGTTCCGAATCCCATTAATATGGTTCCCAATTTATGATTTTTGAAATTGAAATTTGGTTGTAAAGCAGGTTTAGAAATTGAATTTTGTTATGTTTTTTGTTTAGATGTTTTTTTAAAGTAAGTGATTCACATAAAGATGATGCCATGGTGATCAGTAATCTTCAGTCTCTACGCCAATTCTATGTCTTCTCCCTAATTTTCAATCGAGAGTTTTCTTCACTAGCAACGTCTCTCTAAAATGATAGAGAATACCGATACAACATCTCACTCTTTCAAAGGAAGTGATCACCTTTTTTGACTCCATTATTTCAAGATAGTGAGTCATTACAATTAAAAAACTTTCACTATATCAAGATAGTGAATAAAACCAACACTATTTCAAGATAGTGCTTTACAAGAACAACCCAACACTATGTCAAGTGAATAATGAGAATGTTTTAAGTGCTTTGAATATTGCTTGAGAGAGTTTAGAGCAAAAGGGGTGAAGATAAATGTTGAAGAGTGAACTCTATTAATAGCCAAGTTGATAAAAAAGAATATTTTCTTCCTGATCAGTTAACGGTCGCTTTCACGATCATTTTCATCGACCGTGGAGTGTCTAGAGCTTTGTCTCCTTCTTTGACCATTTGAACTTTGTGAGATGTCACTTTTCTCCTTTATCTCTTTGTTCCAGATTTTTCCTCTTCCATGTAACATCTAAACTCTTCACCAACCCCCCATACAATGTTCAAAAGAGCATATTCTTTTTTGACTTTACTTTATTACTCAAGTTGGTATGGTTATGTCTTCAAAGCATGAATGACATTTGACAACAAGCTCTTTTGGTAATAATACTTGCAAGATATTTAACCATCATCAACCCACTAATTTTATATAAGAAGCATAATACTTTATAACTTGAAACATAATTTAATTACATAATTAAGCAAGTGTTCAAAGAACTTGCATTAGACATATATTATTCTTCAAATAAGTAATACTATTTCATGTTATTATTAAAACATGAGATGTTCAATAGATTTTATACTTATCCCAACAATCTCCCCCTTTTTGATAATGACAAAAATAACTTTGATTGACATGAACTTAGTAAGAGTTTATGTGAGGATTAATATGTTAACAATGTCACATACATTGCCTTAAATAATGATCATGACATTGTGTTTAAGCTCTTCAACCTTTTCTCCCCCTTTTTGGCATTGTCAAAAACAAGCTTCCATAGAATGTTGAGCATCTTTGAAAACATGTTGAAAGATCTAGCAAAAAAAGGGTTAGCATAAGAAAAATAGCCAAATGAAGGTTAGGGACCTTTTTGGTTATTTGACTTTAGAAGCCTACCCCCCGCCCCTCCTAAATGTTGATCCTCTCTTTGTATCTTGCAAAATAAAGTTAGTATAGACAAGCACGCTAGGCAAATCCCACATCGGCCGTGGGCAGGAGAGATCTGGGATTTATAAGGGATGTCCGACCTCAAATACCAACAACATGTTTTGGGGCTTAATATTAGTGGATGAGTACAGAACTCCACATTTAAGTGTGCTCGGATGACAACAATCTCAGGCTGGGTGACCATCCTGGGAGGGTTTCACCCGGGCAACCAAAACAAATCCGTGAGCTGTACTGTGGCAAAGCGGACAATATTGGTGGTATGAGGGGCCGGATGTTACACTAAAGTTCTTAACATGATTAACATAAGTCTACAAGAAACTTAAACACACCAGATGATCCTACCCGGACTACATGAACCGGTAACCTAAGCAAGTTTCATTGATTAGGGTTTCACAAGTTTAAAGCCTTAAGATGTTGATAATCATAAACTCTTAGTCAAGTGACATCTTGTTTTCATAAGAGCCACACCCCTTGGACATTCTTTTGAGTATCTTTTTGGATAACTTGGAGAGCTTTTCCGATGCTACTTCGAGGTGATTGACTTGAGTTTGAAGAGCCTCAATTCACTTCTTGTTACAGGAAGATTTGAATCATTTGAATCATATGTTCTTACACAAGGAGACTTCAATAGCAATATAAGAGGTTTTAGAACAAGTTTTGATAAGTCTCCAAGTTCATTATGAATTTGTTTTTTGTTTAAAACAAAGTTGACGGGATAATAAGACTGTGTTTTTTTTGTAGGGATAGGAACTCAAAGTGATTAGATAGTAACAACCTATGTTTCATTGGCTTGTTAACATGAAGAGGTGTGTTGCTCATGATGTTTGCAACAATGAAGCCACAATTACAAGGTTTAAGTTTGACGAGACAATAAAGAACATATGCTTCTAAGGCCAATACCTTGTTATAATAACTTGCTTTCATAAAAAGGTTATGACAGAAGATCTTATGCCAAATGAGGCATTGTGGTTTTAAATATTCAATGCTAATGTGGTTTAAATTTGCATTGTTGTTGCATATTGCTTTGAAATTTTTTTATGGAGAATAAATTGAGGAAGGGAGAGCCAAGAGATCTTCACTAGCGGTATTCTGACACCCGAGAATTTTGGATTAATCCCGTTACTGATATGGTCTTAAATAGACATATTATTTATTAATATTCTTTAAACTTTTGGGTAAAATATGGTCTAATTCTACTCCTATTCGGTTCATATTAATATTTTGATAATTTTAAGAGTCCATGAATGAAAATAAAGTATTTTGGCTACATGTTTGAATCATGTGTTAATTTATGTGGCAGGTCAAATTCGGGAGATGCAAGTGCAATTGAATTATTAAATGGGCTACATGTTTCTTAAGAGATAATATGGGCATATCAATTGAGAAATGGCCACATGAAAAAAAACCTAGTCTCTTGAATGTATATATATATATATATATATATATATGCATATGACGGCAGAGGAGGGGATATTAATTTTGGTTGGGAGCAATCATTGAGATATATTTTGGACGGCAATTATTGAAGAGGAAAAAGAAAAAAAGTCAGCCGCAAAGAAAGAAGAAAAGGGACCCACGGCACCAAGATCTTCTTTTAATTCTTTTTGGACGCACAAATTGGAGAAGGAATTGGGTGTGCGACGACAACACATAGAGTTCGAACAGAAGATTGGAGCTTACATACTAGTCTTGCTGGGAGAAGTTGAAGGTTAAAGCAAAGTTTGGAGCATAAGTCGGTTAGCAATCATTCGGTTACATGTTTCTAATTAATTTTTATAACTTGTTAACCATGGATTCTATTGTTTTTATGAGTTTTGATTCGTACTTATTGGTCATGACTAGCTAAACTTTTAGTACTACCTAGGCATGGATTGAACATTGTTGATAAAACTACTACTCGGTTTTTGTTTGATCACATGGTTGAATGTTATTGAAGTTTTTATTTATTATTAATTTAAGATGTGTTTGCGTACTAGTTATAAGATTTTCATGTTTGTTTTGTCTTTCTTGTGGTTTCGTTAGTGAACTTTGGGTTTTGATTAATAGACCGCATGCTAGATTCCTTACGTTGTTTTTGGATCATTAGGTGGTTGAGCTAGGAATTGTCAATCATAGAGATAAGCTTTTGTGTAAATCTAAACTAGTATTCTACCAACCTTGAGACCGGAAGGTGATAGGGTGTCGTTTCATCTAGTTTTTAGGTTCAATTAGGATAAGATTGCACGGGAGTGAATTTTACCTCTTTGACTTAGATTCTTGTGATTTCGTATTTTAAATTAATATAAATAGAATTATCCCTTTATCCCTAGAATCATAAGTTGGTTCTTAGGATAATGTATTATTGAGACCGGGAGGTAATATAATATTTGGATACCTTAGCATTTCTTAAGTTGGTGAGATCGGAAGGAGAACCAAAACCTTACCCCGGTGTGCTTTACACAACCCTTAGGAGTTGGTTAGGTGAGTTAGTGAGTCCTGGAGGAGATCTAGCAACCTTAAGTGATTTCTTGAGATAGTTGTATTTTTAGAATCCGGTACCGTGTGATTAAATAAACCGAGAGTAGTCGAGTCATCAATAGGATTCCTAGCCTATGTAGTCGTTTCTCCATATTTGATTTTTTCCGTCTCTTGTTCGCCGTTAGCTTCGTTCTTATTTTTTAGATTTAATTTAGTTTTTTTTATTAAGTTTATATTTTTATTTTTGGAGTAGTTCAAAGTAGTTAATATTAGTTAATAAAAAATCAACTTTCTTAAACCGGCTTAAACTCGACAACTTTTTATTACTGATAGCCGTCTAACGTGTCCTTAGGTTCGATATTCGGATTTACCTGGCTATACTACGCACAACCAGTACACTTGCTGTTTGTGTGAAGTAAAGTTAGATATTTCTATTTTTAAAACCGAATTGTGAAATAGCATTTTTATAATTAAAATATATATATGTTTTCACACATCAAGTTTTTGGCGCCGTTGCCCGGAACACGGTTTTAGGCGATTTTGGAAACGACCCGAGTCGGGGATTTAGCCACTTTTAACTTTTTGTTTCGTAATTTTCTTTTAGTTTATTTTTAGTTCTTTTTAAGAAAAAAAAAACAAATTTTTTTTTCCTTTTTAGTACCTTATTTTTTTTATTTTAATTTGTTCTTAGAGTGTTTAGTTTTTTTTAGTTTAAGTCGGCCTTTGCGTGCTATTTGCCACCTTTCTAGGATAGTCTGTTCTTCGTATTTAGGGTAATTTTATTTATTTGTTATCTCTAGTTTATGCGACATACGCGCTCTCACGACCCACCAGAGTTTGAACCGTTAGACGATCCTGAACTACTTTTTTATCGACTTCAACACTCGACCGACGAGAATCAGGAGGAGTTCGAGCCGTTCTTAGATCGCACAGGTGAGTACCGCGTTTTTGATAACCTTATTTTTGAGTCTGAGACCGATACAGATTCCACAACTTCTACGATGGGAGACGAACAACCCGCCAGGCGAGTCGTCGCTGATTACTCTCGGCCTACCCAGGCCAATGCTAGACCTTCCATCACTCGACCCACCGTTGCTGCCAATAATTGGCAAATCCCACCCCAGATTATCTCTTTGATCACGAGTACCGTCCAGTTCCATGGACTTCCGGATGAGGATCCCACTGCTCACCTCAACCAATTCGTTAGCATCTGTGATACCTTTAGGATCAACAACGTCACGGACGAAGCAATACAGTTGCGCCTCTTTCCATTTTCTCTCACTGACAAAGCACATCACTGGTTGAACTCTCTTTCGCTAGGCTCCATCACCACCTGGGATGATCTGACCAGAAGTTCATCAACAAATTCTTTCCACCATCCAAGACTGCGCGCCTGCGTGGTCTTATCTACTCGTTTCGTCAGGAGGCTGGAGAATCATTCTATGATACGTGGGAGAGGTTTAAGGAGTTGTTAAGGAAGTGTCCGCATTATGGGTTGGAAGAGGCGGCACAAGTTGAAATATTCTACTATGGTTTGATGTATTCGGAACGGGGGATGCTTGATACGACCGCGGGTGGAAATTTGTTACCTAAGCGGAGTCCGACTGAGTGTTTTGATATGTTTGAGGATCTCGCGACTAGTGGTTATCAGGCTCCTGATAGGAGGGGGCAACTTCGTCTCAAAAGGCTCCAAGGGTTTACCAGGTTGATTCTATCATTGCGTTAACCGCCCAGGTTGAGGCTTTGACAAAGAAAATCGACTGCCTACAGGTAAACAATGTGAAGTGTTGTGATGTTTGCGGAGGAGGACACAACACCGTAGAATGCCCACAGGGAGTTACTGATTTCCCCGAGCATGTAGACTATGCAGGAGGAAAATCCTTGAATAACTGGAACCAGGGAGGAGATTATTCTGGTGGACAGACCAGGTTCCAGAACACTGTTTTCGATAACTCGTATAACCCTAGTTGGAAAAACCACCCAGGTTTTAGCTAGAAGAGCGGGAACCCACCGGGGTTTCAGCAACGTCCCCAGAATTCTTTTCAGGGACAGAGTAGTGGTTCGTCTCAAGGGCAGACTGGAGGGGCACCTGTGGAGGAGAAGAAGTCAAGTGTTGAGGAGATGTTAGAAAAACATAACCAGATACTCAACCAACTTCTTGTGCGTGATGAGAAGAGATATCAGGAGTCCCAGAATGCGTTGCAACGTCACGAGACGTTGATTCAGGGACTGTCTGCTGCTTTACAGAGTCTGGAGAGAACGGTAGGGCAGTTGTCGAGTCAGCTATCAGAGAGAAAGCAGGGAGAGTTACCTAGTTTCGTAGAGGCTAACCCGAAAGCACATGTTAAGGTAGTCACAACTAGGAGTGGTAGAACCTCAGGTGTAGATAAGATAGTTCCAAATAGTGATGAGGTTGTAGATGAGGAGATTGAGATGGAGGCTCCTCCTGACAAGGTGCAACAGAGGCTGCGCCCAACAAGTATAGCACAACCGGAAGAGCCAACAACGAAGGCATCGAATACACCGCCGAGGGTGTATAAGCCTTCCCTCCCCTACCCGGGTAGGCTTGCGAGAGAGAAGGTGGACCAGAAAAATAGTAGGTTCCTAGAGTTGTTTAAGCAGTTACATATTAACCTACCATTTGTTGAGGCTCTCACCCAGATGCCAAAGTATACCAAGTTTCTTAAGGACCTCCTGTCCAACAAAAAGAAACTTGAAGAGTTGTCGACGGTGATACTCAGTGAGGAGTGTTCGGCGGTGCTTGAAAGCAAACTGCCTCAGAAGAAAACCGATCCAGGGAGTTTCACTATCCCTTGTCTTATAGGTAGTTTATCTGTAAGCAACGCCCTTGCTGACCTAGGTGCTAGTATAAATCTGATGCCTTATGCTGTTTTTAGTAGGCTAGACCTAAGAGAACCAAAGCCGACACGGATGAGCATCCAACTCGCAGATCGTTCCATCAAGTATCCGCGAGGAATTGCCGAGAACTTATTAGTGAAGGTTGACAAGTTCATATTTCCTGTGGACTTTGTTATCCTCGACATGGATGAGGACACGACTGTTCCACTCATCTTGGGTCGACCTTTCTTAGCTACCGCACGAGCATTGATCTATGTTTGTGATGGAAAGCTTTCTTTAAGAGTGGGTGAGGAGACAGTCACTTTTGATATACACCAGTCTATAAGGCACCCGAATTGCCAAGATGATTCCTTATACTTTATTGATACCATTATGTCACATGTAGGGGATTATCTGAGCTCCATTTGTGGGGGTGCATCTTCTGATTCAGATCACATGGATAGGGAGAGCCAGGACGTTGAGTCAGCTGCCATAGCTGACTCCTCTTCGAGTTGTTCGACTACCGAGCCTCCCACACACGCCATTGTGTCAGAAGTGCTGGATTAGAAGGATCCAGTAGATAGACCAAGTGTGGAGAGTCCGCCGTCCTTAGAGTTAAAAGATTTACTGTCTCATCTAGATTACGCATTTTTAGACGAGGCCGAGCGTTTACCCGTGATCATTCCGTCTGCTCTCACGGAGGAGGAGAAGAATAAGTTGTTAGAGGTTCTTAGGGCACATAAGCAGGCGATTGCTTGGAAGATCTTCGATATCAAGGGTATAAACCCTTCATTCTGTACACATAGGATTTTAATGGAGGATGAGTTTAAGCCTGTAGTGCAACCTCAGAGGAGACTTAACCCTAATATGCAGGAGGTAGTAGGGAAGGAAGTGATCAAGCTGCTCGACGCGGGTTTGATCTATCCTATATCTGATAGTGCATGGGTGAGTCTGGTTTAAGTGGTGCCGAAGAAGGGTGGTATGACAGTGGTCACCAATGAACAAAATGAGTTAATTCCCACCAGGAGCGTTACAGGTTGGAGAGTCTGTATAGATTATCGCAGACTAAATGATGCTACGCGGAAGGATCCCTTTCCTTTGCCCTTCATTGATTAGATGTTGGAGCGTCTATCTGGAAAACAGTTTTACTGTTTTCTAGATGGTTTCTCTGGTTATTTTCAGATCCCCATCGCACCAGAGGATCAGGAAAAAACCACGTTTACATGCCCCATCGGTACCTTTGCGTACAGACGCATGCCTTTTGGCTTGTGTAACGCTCCAGCCACATTCCAGCGTTGCATGGTAGCTATATTTCATGATATGATCAAGGTCTCCATGGAGGTTTTCATGGATGACTTTTCTGTTTTTGGGAGTTCTTTTGATCATTGTTTAAGAAACCTAGAGCGTATGTTAGCTAGGTGTGAGGAGACGAATCTTGTGCTTAATTGGGAGAAGTGTCATTTTATGGTTCGTGGGGGGATAGTTTTAGGGCATCGTATTTCACAGGCTGGGATTGAGGTTGATCGAGCTAAGGTTGATGTCATTTCCAAACTCCCACCTCCCACTTCAGTTAAGTCCATTAGGAGTTTCTTAGGTGATGCAGGATTTTATCGTAGGTTCATTAAGGACTTTTCTAAGATAGCTAGGTCGATGACGAAATTTCTAGAGAAGGATGCCCCATTTGCGTTTGATGAAAGTTGTGTGAGGGCGTTTGAAGTGTTGAAGGAGAAGTTAGTGAATGCCCCGATCATGGTTGCCCCAGATTGGACGCTGTCGTTTGAGTTGATGTGTGATGCTAGTGATTATGCAGTGGGGACGGTTTTAGGACAGAGGAAGGATAAACACTTCCATCCGATTTACTATGCTAGCAGGACTCTGAATGATGCTCAGGAGCATTATACTACTACGGAGAAGGAGTTGTTAGCGGTAGTGTTTGCTTTCGATAAGTTTAGGTCCTATCTTGTTCTGTCTAAGACCATAGTTTACACGGATCATGCTGCGATTAGGTATCTCTTTAGCAAAAAGGATGCTAAGCCACGACTTATTAGATGGATCCTTTTGCTACAAGAGTTTGATATAGAGATCCGAGATAAGAAAGGAGCCTAGAATGTAGCGGCTGATCACTTGTCACGCCTAGAGGGTCCAGAGAGTGTAGATAAGGCAGGTGTGTCAATAGATGATAGGTTCCCTTTCGAGAGTTTGATGGTTGTGAGCGCTCAAGATGACGGTTTTCCTTGGTTCGCGGACTATGTGAATTATCTTGTCGATGGATCCTTGGTTAAAGGTATGACATATCAGCAAAAGAAGAAATTCTTTGCTGATGTCAAGCACTACCTTTGGGAGGATCCGTATCTTTTTAGGATAGGAGCGGACTAGGTTATTAGGAGATGTGTGTTCGGTGAGGAAAGTAGGAATATCTTGAGACATTGTCATGAGGGACCTACTGGTGGTCATTATGGGGCTAGCTACACTGCAAGGAAGGTTTTAGATTCAGGTTTTTATTGGCCTTCAATTTTTAAGGATGCATATGAGTTTGTTAGATCGTGTGATGCATGTCAGCGTGTAGGTAACATCTCATCCCACAATGAGATGCCTCAGACTATTCTTCAGGTTGTAGAGGTTTTTGATGTTTGGGGTATAGATTTCATGGGCCCGTTTCCCGCTTCGCGTTGGAACAAGTACATCCTAGTTGCGGTAGATTATGTTTCTAAGTGGGTCGAGGCTCAAGCTTTGCCAACTAATGATGCTAGGGTTGTAGTGAGATTCATTAGGAAGTTGTTCAGTCGGTTTGGTGTTCCTAAGGCTTTGATTAGTGATAGGGGTACTCACTTTTGCAATGCGCAGATGGAGAAAGCCTTACAGCGTTACAGGGTCACCCATAGGCTTGCAACGGCTTACCACCCGCAAACAAACGGGCAAGTGGAAGTGAGTAACCGAGGTATTAAGAGGATTTTAGAAAAAAACGGTCGGATCACATCGCAAGGATTGTTCTGATAAGTTAGATGACGCTTTATGGGCTTTTCGCACAGCTTTTTAGACGCCGACCGGTTCCACACCGTTTCGGATGATTTATGGGAAAGCTTGTCATCTACCAGTTGAGTTAGAACATCGTGCTTCTTGGGCTTTACAAACGGTGAACTTAGACATGTCTAGTGCGAAGGATTACCGATTTCATCAGGTGCATGAGTTAGAGGAGCTTAGAGATCATGCGTATGCTCAGTCATACAGTTATAAGCAGCGCACTAAGGAGCTGCATGATCGACACTTGAAGGGTAAGAAAACCTTCAAGTGTGGGGATCAAGTTTTATTATATAATTCTCGTTTGAGGTTGTTTCCGGGAAAGCTGAGGAGTAGGTGGTCAGGACCGTTCACAATGAGAGAGGTATTTCCATATGGGACAGTAGAGATTGAGACAGAGGGTCGTGTGTGGAAGGTAAATGGCCATAGGCTGAAACATTATATTAGTGGGCCAGAGGTGGAGAGTGAGGTCGATGTCACACCCCGACCGACGGCGGAATCATCGGGGCGGACGCAAGTGGATAGATTGCTCGTAGCTCATGGTACTTAACAACGTTTAAATAGTATTAAATCCATATTCAGTTAATCAATACATGAATCAAATAGACCATTTAATCGAAACATAATAAATAACTCTTTTTTTAAACTAGGTCCATGAATCCTATGTTTGAAGCATCTTGTGGTAATCTACTAAGCTGTAACACCTGAAATCATGTGAAAATAGTATTTGTCAGCTAACGAATTAGCCGGTGAGTAAACACAGGTTTGCATACATATGTATATATATGTATATTTATATAATGATAAAAAAATAGTTAAAATGATTAAAATGAACAACGTGATTTAGTTCCATGTCATGTTACTACCTATCATGCAAAAAGTGTATCACATTAGATAAATCGAGTGCACAATCAAACCTAAATGACTGCAGCCACTTAATCACACAGATTAAGCCGTAATGAGCAAAAGCATATGTCGGTGACAATCACCACTCGAATGCCATATGGGGTGGGCTTGTCAGGCCAAATAGTACTATTATTGATAACCATTGGTTTGAATAAATTAATGATTGTGCTTGAATAATGTTTATCAACCTATGAAACACATAATTGCAAGTAATAACACACATGAATTGAATTGAATATAATGAATCAAATGAATAAAATGAATAAAATGATAAAACATGATTAAAAAGAATAAATAGAATAAAAATTGACATAGTTCACATGATTTCACCCCAAAGTATAAAAACGAGAAAAAGGGCTATGAATACTCACTTGATAGATCAATAATGCTGAGACTATAAAGCTCACGAGATAAGGCACCGAATAAACCTTCTTAGAAAATAATCTAGAGAACGGTGTCTAGTTAGATTATGAAACTTAGGATTTTAAAGATGATTTGGGAACTAGGGTTCTAATTGGGACTTGGGGTTTAAGTAAATAATTGATCTAAATAGAGGTAAAAATTTTATAGCGATTAATAAAATAACTAGGTAGTATATTTAATGAATTCTTTACATAAGTGATTAGAGTTATAAAATAATAAGTTAATAATATCAATACATACATGATATAACAACTTAATAAGTAAGTATTACTATTGTTGTAGTTATAGATAAAATTAACTTAGATAAATATTTGAACTAACATATAAAACTTTATATATACATTATATACAATCCATAAATTACTTAACTTTTATAAGATTCAAGAGTAAAAAGGTTTATAAGCTTTTTGTTATAAATTTTGTATTCTTATAAGGGTTCTTATTTTGACTAATAGTTCCTAAGTGAGTTAATGTTTAAAAATAATTAACGGGCCAACCGTGATTCGAACCCGAGGCCTTCTTTGCTATTATCCATTTAACTAACCATCTAACCAAGTTTGCTTTTGCTTATTTATTAAAAATTAAAACTAGTAAGTGTAGTTTTCACAAAAAGTCCCAATTCCATCATAAACCCTAAACCCAAATCATAAAAGCTTAACAATGAAAGTAAATTGTAACTGAAATCGAAGACATGATTCATAATCTACACAGCATAATGAGCGTAATGGTATATTTCATTACCTGATCTGATTATAAGATGACGTAGATTCAAAAGGAAACCGAAACCACAACCGTGCAGTTTCAAAGATGATCCAACTAAGGGGGTTCTGATAAAAATTGAAAGTGCTGGTACCGTTGATAACGATCGAAGAACAATAACCCCAACATAATTGATGTTAATAATATCTCCGAGGTGGTGTTCGAGTGATGTGTCGACGATGAAGAAGATGGAAATTTGTTTTGCAGAATGATAAGGAGAACGAATTGAAGGTGTTATATAAGATTTTCAAGAGGTTAACGGGTTGTAACGGGTCTCGAGTCGATTGTGGATGTAGATGTACTTAAATTCCCTGAAATTTCGTGTTTGGCGTTAATCTGACTCGATGTTCACGTTTGAATAGATTAGAGGAACAGATTAGATTAAGTTAATTTTAATTTTTATTCACAACTTGTGGATTTGAGTTTTAATTCGCCGGGATTGGCGGATTTTGGTTTGGGTTTGAAGATAAACAGCTGAAAATGGGTCTATGATTTCGAATCTTATTCCCAAACGAATACGGACGCTTTAATCGGACCGTGATCGATAAAAATTGAGGTTTGTGGTCTCACCGGACACTTCGCCGGAGCATGGTCGGAGATTGACGGACCTTTACCGGGAAATCGTGAAAATGGGTATGGTTGGTGAAAGTTTACAAGGATTTAATTAGATTTTACAAATTGCCCCCTATAGTTTTAAAGTATTATTATGTTTGTTTAAAAGTTTTTAATTCAAGTTCTTTAAATTACATTAACAACCCTCAAACTTAACCAATAAACTTTATATTTTATAAAATCAAACTTATAAGTTATAAATTTAAATTTAACGGGTACAAACAATGAATAATTTATATGTATTCCATTATAACTTGCGAAATTTAAAATGGATACCGAAACGGGTCGGGTTTAGATTTGGATCGGTTCGGTTCTGATTCGGGGCAAATGTTACAGTCGAGGCTATCTACCTCGATTCACCAGTTGAGTGAGATATGAAGGTCGAGTCTGGCTGAGGACTCATTAATAAACCAAGCGCTTTTGGGAGGCAACCCGATGATGTTTTTCTTTTATTTATTTATTTATTTTTATTTATTTATTTATTTATTTATTTATTTTATCTTTCTTTTTCCTTTTTATGCCGGGTATGTCTGTTCGTTCTGTGCTTACAGGTTATTGCTTCGAGTTCGAGAGTTTAGCTGTTTATGGTTGGTGGTCAGTTGAAGTGCGAGGATGGTGTGCATCGTGGAAGTGGATTTGCTGATTACTCTTGGTCAATGCACGCTATATTAGTCAGGGGAGTTTCAGTTTTCCATTTTCTCACTTAATGTTGATTTTCTTACTTGTTTCCGTTTGTTTAATTAGTTTTGAACATTAGGGACAATGTTCACTTTAAGTGTGGGATGGGGGTTAATTGCTATATTAGAGAAAACTGAAACATGTGCTAAGTTGAGTTTGTTAAAAATCCCCAAAAATTTCAAAATTTTTGACTCCTTGAAAAAGTTGTGCATTTAATGGAAAATGATAGAAAAATTGGGGCTTTGGTTTTCAAATGGAAAAAAATAATTTGGTTTAAAAAGCAAGAATGAGTCAAATGGTAATAAATTGGTGACTCAATTAGCTTTTAGGTTTTCTTTAAGTGTAATAATCGAACCTAATTAAATCAAAATATCTCGTGGGTTATCATCTTAGGAGAAATAGAAAGGCCTTAACTAAATAATAATTAGGCACCATTTTAGGCTTTAGAAGTTAAATAAGTTAAGGGTTAGTGCCATTTTGGGATTTATAGCACGCTTCTTGTGAAAAGCAGTGGCGCATCCGCAAAACAAATGTCCACAGGGTGTAGACTGAAAGCGCTCAAAGTAGCTGCTAAATAAAAGAGCTCAAAGTAGCCAAATTAAAAAAAAATGAAAAAAATAAGGCAAGTGATCCAAGACCTCATGTGCTCTACTTCCGGGATAGCGACTTGGATACGACACCCCTGGGTGAGGTGATCTTGTTTTATGAAAAAAAAAGAAGAATAAACAGTCTACGCCCATAAATTTCATCCATCCAATGTTCACCCTAATATGACACTAGTCTTTAATTTAGTTAAGTTCTTTAGGTTATTTTGGTAGGTAAAATCTATATGATTTAGCCTATGCCTTGTCAAGTAACCATTTAATCAGGCTAAACTGTGGTTTTTAAAATGTGAGACCTTATAGATAGATTGATATCACTTGAACTAAATCAAACACTAAAGGAAAACCGATTGGCTAGTGTTAGGGTTATACTGATTTTTGACTTGTTGCTTGTCTGAAAAATGTTTGTGTTATCGTTAAATGTTTTTTGGAAGCTATTGTCTCGATTATGATTCCATTGCATAATTTTTCAGGGACGAAAAAGGTTTAAGTGTGGGGATATTTGATATGGTCTTAAATAGACATATTATTTATTAATATTCTTTAAACTTTTGGGTAAAATATGGTCTAATTCTACTCCTATTCGGTTCATATTAATATTTTGATAATTTTAAGAGACCATGAATGAAAATAAAGTATTTTGGCTAAAGTTGAAACTAATAAATAAAGTTATAGATTAGGAATCAAAATTGATTTTAGTTGAACCAAGTTTGAATCATGTGTTAATTTATGTGGCAGGTCAAATTCGGGAGTTGCAAGTGCAATTGAATTATTAAATGGGCTACATGTTTCTTAAGAGATAATATGGGCATATCAATTGAGAAAGGGCCACATGAAAAAAAACCTAGTCTCTTGAATGTATATATATATATATGCATATGACGGCAGAGGAGGGGATATTAATTTTGGTTGGGAGCAATCATTGAGATATATTTTGGACGGCAATTATTAAAGAGGAAAAAGGAAAAAAGTCAGCCGCAAAGAAAGAAGAAAAGGGACCCACGGCACCAAGATCTTCTTTTAATTCTTTTTGGACACACAAGTTGGAGAAGGAACTGGGTGTGCGACGGCAACACATAGAGTTCAAACAGAAGATTGGAGCTTACATACTAGTCTTGCTGGGAGAAGTTGAAGGTTAAAGCAAAGTTTGGAGCATAAGTCGGTTAGCAATCATTCGGTTACATGTTTCTAATTAATTTTTTATAACTTGTTAACCATGGATTCTATTGTTTTTATGAGTTTTGATTCGTACTTATTGGTCATGACTAGCTAAACTTTTAGTACTACCTAGGCATGGATTGAACATTGTTGATAAACTACTACTCGGTTTTTGTTTGATCACATGGTTGAATGTTATTGAAGTTTTTATTTATTATTAATTTAAGATGTGTTTGCGTACTAGTTATAAGATTTTCATGTTTGTTTTGTCTTTCTTGTGGTTTCGTTAGTGAACTTTGGGTTTTGATTAATAGACCGCATGCTAGATTCCTTACGTTGTTTTTGGATCATTAGGTGGTTGAGCTAGGAATAGTCAATCATAGAGATAAGCTTTTGTGTAAATCTAAACTAGTATTTTACCAACCTTGAGACCGGAAGGTGATAGGGTGTCGTTTCATCTAGTTTTTAGGTTCAATTAGGATAAGATTGCACGGGAGTGAATTTTACCTCTTTGACTTAGATTCTTGTGATTTCATATTTTCAATTAATATAAATAGAATTATCGTTTTATCCCTAGAATCATAAGTTGGTTCTTAGGATAATGTATTATTGAGACAGGGAGGTAATATAGTATTTGGATACCTTAGCATTTCTTAAGTTGGTGAGACCGGAAGGAGATCCAAAACCTTACCCCGGTGTGCTTTACACAACCCTTAGGAGTTGGTTAGGTGAGTTAGTGAGTCCGGGAGGAGATCTAGCAACCTTAAGTGATTTCTTAAGATAGTTGTATTTTTAGAATCCGGTACCGTGTGATTAATTAAACCGAGAGTAGTCGAGTCATCAATAGGATTCCTAGCCTATATAGTCGTTTCTCCATATTTGATTTTTTCCGTCTCTTGTTCGCCGTTAGCTTCGTTCTTATTTTTTAGATTTAATTTAGTTTTTTTTATTAAGTTTATATTTTTATTTTTGGAGTAGTTCAAAGTAGTTAATATTAGTTAATAAAAAATCAACTTTCTTAAACCGGCTAAAACTCGACAACTGTTTATTACTGAGAGTCGTCTAACGTGTCCTTAGGTTCGATATTCGGATTTACTTGGCTATACTACGCACGACCAGTACACTTGCTGTTTGTGTGAAGTAAAGTTAGATATTTCTATTTTTAAAACCGAATTGTGAAATAGCATTTTTATAATTAAAATATATATATGTTTTCACACATCAGTTACCTAAATCACGTTAATTCCAATAATGCAACTATACTCTACATTTAATTAGTTGAATTAAATGTGCTACTTGCTACGCAAACAGTTACACGTAACGGTAATTTAGAGAATTACAAAATCACACGAGTTAATACCTGGACGTTGGTGAATTGATAAAATAATAATCCTAGAAAACTAACTAAATATAAATTTAGCAAATTTATATGTTATATGACTTATGTGTTTAATTTCTTGACCTTTCGTGAAATCGCGTATTTTACCAGTTTTAACGTTCAACAAGTTCGGCAAGTTTTATGGCAAAATTTATAAATCAAGTTTTTTTTATAAAATACATAAATGGATTTTTTTATATTTTAGCAAACTTCAACTAATAGATGGTCCATGGATCATCTAGGTGATCCATGGGTGATCTAAACCCACCATTTTAATTAATTCAATTATATTAAACCATTTCACCAAAAAAAACATATTCTCCTCTTCCCCTCTAACCCTAGATGATGGCAACCATCTCTACACAGACTTGTGAGTTTTGACATATTTGTGAAATTGGTGATCAATCTTGGTGTTATTTGAAGTTCTAAAGCATATTACAAGTAAGTAATTTGATCAATCCATTATAGATTTTTGTTTTTCTTCATGTTACATAAACCTTAGTTCATCCAAATTCTTCAATTGGTATTTTGTTTGTAAAATTGGATATTGATTGGTAATTTATAGGAAGTTTTGATGAAATTGTGATCATTAGAAACTAGGGGATGTTATAAAGTTTGAGTAAATTGCCAAAAAGGCCCCTGGGTTTGTACCGTTTCGACCTCTTTGGTCCTTATTTTTTTTTGTTGCCATTTTGGTGTCTGCTTTTGTAAAAAATTGCCATATTGGTCCTTCCGTCAACATTTTCTGTTAATTTAGTGTTAAATGACTAAAGTGCCCTTGTTTATTAAATTAAAAAAAACAAAAGAAATATGAACCCCTCTTCAACCTTTCTTCATCTGTACAATTCAAATGAAATCAAATAATCAACCTCTCTTCCACTCAACACCACATCATGCAATTAAAGACAAGATTGAAACACTACAATGAAGAAATTAGATGCAGTCAGAGACAAGATTGAAAGCCAGCGGGAGTTAGGGTGATGGTATGGAGGAAGATGAGATGAAATTTGTGCATTTTCTTAGATATGGGTGCAGAAGGTTGTTTCCCCCAATCGTTGTGTTGTTATTTCCCGATGCAAAATCAACCGTCAGTGCCACTATTAAAGTTGTGTTATGTTGCAGGTTTTTATTTCTTGATTTTAATGTGTATATGGTTAGGTTTTTAGTATATGGTGGTTGATTGAAGGTGAGTGATGATGTTGGTGCTAGTGGAATACGATGGCAGAGGGAGAAAGCTTCAGTGGTGTACGAGATTTGTGTGATGATGGCAACGATTGTGATGGTTGAAAGCTTCGGTGGTTGTAAGATGGAGAAGATGAAGATTGAAGAGGAAGATGAAGATGCATAATGTTGGTGTCCTTGTGGTGATGGTGGTGGGTAATGGAGGGTGAAAGCTAATATGGAAAAAGGTGAAAGAGTCAAAGAGAGAGATGTGCTGAGATTAGAAGATGATGATGATGAATCATGATGATGATGAATTGATGATAATAAATAATAAATAATAATAAATAATAACAATAATAATAATAAAGTTGCCATTTTGGTCCCTAGGGAAGTAAAAAAGACTAATTTACCCTTGAAGTTAACGGATTTTTTTAATAGAAGTTGACGGAAGGACTAATACAGCAATTTTTTTTACAAAACCAAACACCAAAATGACAAAAAAAATATAAGGACCAAAGTGGTCGAAACGGTACAAACCCAGGGACTATTTTGGCAATTTACTCTAAATGTTTATGCTTTTGTTTTTGGGGAAACTAGTGTCATATGGGTTTACTAGAACATCAAATTTTTATGCTTGGATCGTTTTTGTGTTCTATCTATGCTAAGAAACCATTTAGATTTCGTATTTGACACAACCGTTGATAACCAAATGTTGACAGATTCGTAACCTGATTTTCCTTGGACTATAAATTGTTGAAAACCGAACCAAAATGGGTCATTCTTGAGCCTAGATTGTAGTTTAAAGAGTCTAGTTTCCAGAAAACTAAACCAATGCATTTTTAGAGAAGAATAAGTTAGACTTTTTGATTTTACAAAAACAGATGTTAAATCTGAAAATCTGGGCAGAAAATGGGTCAACTTCAAAAGGTCATAAATTTATAATTACAACGTATTCTTGGATGATTCTTACACCAAATTAAAGCTTATTGTCTTAGCTTTCTATATTGGTAAAATTTGTATTTTTATTCCCTTGTATGGTCGTCCAACCTTTTATAAAACTTTATAGTGTGCAATCAGTTATTTTTCTGACCTTTATGTAAAGATGTATTTTAAATAAATAGTTGATTTGGGTTTCAAGTAAAGTATATAGAATACGAAATGAACTTAAAACAGTATTGCAACTGTAGGTGAAATTTGGGACTTGTATATGTTAGTTTGAGTTCGTTTCTTTACAACATAAAAACGGTTAACAAAGCTCAAAAAATCTGAAAAATGGACTTGCAATGTGTTTCACCTATATCATGTGTGCAACTTGTAAATTTGATGTCATGATGAATTAAGAGTAATACTAACATGCTTGTTTATATGTGTTGTGATGATTGTTGACTTGAATAATCTATACTACATTAATAAGCATTTAAGATGGGCATAATAGTAATTTAACAAATTCCTTAAACTTTCAACACTTCAACACATAACCCTAAATACCAAAACACACTCGTATATCTCATAAACCAGCCTCCATGTTCAAAGCCAGACAAAAATCCTAGCCGTCGCCTGTAGCTTCCCATCTTCGTCGGTTGTCTCACAAAACCATCTCAAAGCTGCTCGATCTCCTCAGTTATCTAAATACTCGGTCCAAATCCGGTGTCTTCTCATCATCTTATGCTATCTCAATGGTGGGTTTTTACTTCGTTTGTAATGGTTTGATATATATTGAGCTGTTTCATTTTCGTGTACTGATTCTATATACATTCTATATGCAGGAGCGAACAACGAATTTGAAATCGAACGGATTTTGTGATGTTGACTGAAGTGGAAGAACAACAATCGGTTCTACAAAGAAGAAGAACACCAATCAGTTTCAGGTTTCATGATGTCGGCTAAATCTAGAACCATGGAGACGAGGCTGTTAGGTTTTGTTACTATTTTTTGGTTTTAACTGTTTCGTATTTTTTTTTTCATACTTTCTCGCAGCTGCGGTGATATTGTCTTTGATTTCATCTCAGTTTCCGGTATGTGTTTTGTTATGGCTATTAGGTTTTAGGATTAGTGATTTGCCATTATCTGATTGTAGTTATGGGCTATTATCAAGGTGTTTGCTCCTTGATTTGTTTGTGAGTCGGTGTAGGAATTGTTTTATCTTAACTTCAGACCAACAAGCATATGTATTTACTTATGTACATTGAATTTCAGGGTATAAAAATGGAGTAGTGTGTGCATCACAAAACCACCAATTTGAAAAAAATTGGTTAGTTTTCTTATCGTACACTAATTGTTGGCCGTGTTTCTTTTATTTTTCATTTACCAGCTGTTTTATTTTAGCTTTGGGTTATGGTTGAATTATTTTTATAGGCTCATGATGTATATAGATTTTGAATCATGTTCGATATCTGAAGCATAAATGTTGAAACTCATATGTACATGTTTTGATCCGCAACACTTTAACAACTCCATTTTTGTTATGATTGATCTCCCAGTACAAATTTGTTTATGTTGGCCTTCTGGAGTGTGTTACCTAAATTTTGTGTCTTTACGCTTTTGTTTTAAACGTTACAGCTTTTGTTTTTTTACGCATCATAGACCGCAAAAATGCTCCCATTTTCCAGTTTGGTGAGTCAAAAAGTAAAACAAAATTCATAACAAGAAATGTGTCCAATATAGGGAAGCTTTTGGTGCTTTGATCATGAAAGATGTTGGAGAACCACCACCACTTTTGAGTTGGATTGGTGTTTTAAAAGAGGCTTTCATAAGTTTTAGCTGAATGTATATTGTATACTCTTTAATTGGAATATGGCTTTAACTTCTGCATAGTTTGAAATATTTTATTTGTTTTTTTAAAAGAGGCTTACTCAAGGATCGTTGACCCGGTTGCCATTTTTGCAATGCTTTTTAGGAGTGGCCTATTTAAAGACTACATTGGCTAGCTATTTGGAAATGGAGCAGGTTGATGCTAAAAAGTTACAAGAAAAGATGAAGGTATGTCACATTTGTTTATAGTCTTTCAACATGTTGGTTTTTAGGGGGTTTTGTTAGTTTCGGTGAACTGATTGTAGGAGAAGTAGCCTCATACGATAAACTGAAGGGTTCAGATTCAGTAGTTGAAGCGACTAAAACCCAAAAAAACGTCATCGCAACATTCTAACAAGTTTCATGTCTCAGACACGGAATAAGGTGTCAAAGGTTATTGCTTAGTTGCTTACCTTACTTTCTATTTGTTGTGAGATGTGATTTATGTTTGTGCAGGCTTTTAATGAATTTTAACCAAGAAAATTGAATGTGTTTTTCTGTATGTGTTAGGCGTGGTGCAATGTGTGTCTGCGACTAAGCCTAAATCCAGGTTCGTCTCCATTTATTTGTATGTTGATGGTCTATTTATACCTTTGTTTTTGTTTTCAAAATTGTATTTCAAGTCACTGCTGCTTGCTTTCATATAGCAGTTCCTACCAGTCTTATGTGCACATCGCTTTGTTCTTCTATTTGCGATTGTTTTTATGTGTGGTTGCGTCTATTTTTTATATGATGCTGAGTTACATTTTACTATATTGCAAGTGAATATAGGCATTGCTAATGTGTTTGAGACTGGATGTATTGATTTTCTGTCGAGGTGTTAGTGGACTGAATGACGTATGAAATATCTTTAAAAATTTAATTGATTTGTAGGTGTACTTTTCTCTATGTACTCAATTCATGGCTTTGGTTTTTGTTTTTATTCTGCAAAGTGGTTTCCTAATAATTGTTTTTTCTGCGTTTACTATGTAGTTGTTAATAGTAAATTGATCGAAATTATGTGTTGCCTATGTTTGTCATTGTACCATGTGTGAAATTTTGCTTCTTTAGTTTTATAGTCGTTTGTTGGTATAAAGTTTGTCTAGGTGTCATTGAGGGGGTCTTTCTTTCTTGTTTACTCCTGGCTTGGGAGATTTTTATGTTTAAAGTAAAGTTTTGGGTAACTAAATCTTAGGAACAAAGAACACTTTGTGTATATGCATTTTGTGCTATTTTTGGTGATTTTTATAATCATTCAGTGTTACTTAATAATGATCTTGATGTTTTTAAACATGTTTTTTTGGTTTGGTTGAATATATATGTTCCTAGAATCCGTTTCAGAACCTCCACCATCAAAGTATCTGTTTCATTGCCTTCAAAGTATAAATTTTGTTAGGTATTGGGTCTCTGTTTGGCTGGTTAATGACTCAAATGCTGTTAGTCCTGGTTAGGTTCATTTACCTATAATCTTTTTTTTTTCTAGTTAATCTGTTAATATGTTTTTTAAAGTATATTTTTAGAGTAGCAGTCTACTTTTTAATGAAAAACCTTAAAAGAGTACACATAGCTTATGACAATTTATAATTCAACTGATTCACTTATATTTTTTTGTTATATCTTACTAACTCTAATATGAAATACTAACAGTTGTACTAAGTAACTCATTGATGCTAATGTCTATTGTATCATGCAGATCTTTGTAACAATAGTGGTTCATCCTTTGTTGTTGTTGCATACATACCAGACTCATTGATTGATCTAATGGTTAGTAGCATCTTTTGGTTCACTCATTACTCAATATTCCTTCTTATGCTGCTTCTTTTGACATATATCAAAAGAATGTATCTGATGCAACTTTCTATGAATTGTACCTTGCATTATGCAATTGCATGCTAACCATGCTTAATATTTACCTGTATGAATTCTGGTAATATTGTACCTTTATGAATTCTGTTAATTAAGTTTTTATGGATCCATGAACGTTTGGCAGAACTGAAGTAAAGAGTGGCATGTGGTTTGTTTACTTTGGTTACTGATTTTGGGTTTCTAATCAGTTTTTTTCTGGCTTGTATTTTAATGTTCAGATAACTTTACCTAATTTCAATATTTGAAATTGGTCTTTTTTTTAAATTGGAATTTTGTTTTGCAGTTTTGATTGCTTAAGGACTTGGATATTTAAATAAAGCATGAAAGCTTACTTTAAATAAAGGTGGTTGTCCTGAAACCAAATTTATTTCAGTCAAATTTGAGAATCTGGGCTGCTTCTGTCATTGGATGAAACTGAAACCGGAGGAACTGGAAATAGAGGTGGACAGGCCGAGGGAAGCTAAGGCGTATAAAGATGGAAATTAGTTGCATTTTGTTTGCAGTTTTATATGCAAATATACTCATGTTCAATCATGCTTATTGGTGAAAAACTTTGTAGATTCTTTGATTTCATTCATAATGAATTAGCATATTTTCATACTCATGTTTTCAATGAATTGTTCTATTTTAATATATATATGAAATGAACATGCAGCAAAGATGTTCAATCAGAATATGAAAAACAGTTTTGAATGTGTATTGTTGAATCGGCTTACAGGCCTTGGATTGATAAAAAAAGTATTGGGTTATAAAAGCTATTAGTAACTTTACTTGTGAGAATGCTTCTATCATACAAATTGTTTTATAAGCTTGGTGTTACATAGCAATGGTAAATTTTTCAAGCTTCTAAAACTTAAAATCTAAAACTTACATAAATTACTCCAAATAAGTTTTATGTTGAAAGAAAGACCTCTTTTTACTAAACACAAGAAGTCAAATGCAGAGAAATGAGTTTTTTATATGTGAATACCCGAGGGTAAATGAGTAGAGGCATAATAAATGTTATGTTTATATTAAATCTATTCATTTTCATGTTTTAGTCTTGAAATACAAGGTTATCAAACTACATAGCATGGTTAGTTTTGTTTGAACCAAAGCCAGTGTTGATACAATATGTGCTGTTAATTTGTTTCTAGAAATAAGGTCATTGAGGTTAACGAATTGCATAACATGGTAAGTGTTGCTTGAAGCTTCAGTTTCTGTTGACTTGAAAGTTTGAAGCTAACACATTTTAATTAAATTTTTCTGATATGTGCTATCAAACGCCGTCGTCGCCGCATCGCGCGGATATCTTCCTAGTGATTATTAGGACTCGGTTTGGTTGATTACTATCAATAGTATCTTTTGTACATGAGAAATTGCTAGACATTGTTTTAAACATGATCATGGTTACATGATGTTGCAAGTATGTTATATAGTTGCTATGATAGATTTATGGTTCAAAAGTGAGATGCATGCTTATTATAACTAATTGCTAATAATAATAACTTTAATGATACAAATATTAGTAAAATGCATACGATTGTTTGTAGATGAATTAATGTATGTGTTCTAAACTAGTGGTTGGGTTTTTGAATGTGGATTAAAGGTGTTGTATTGTTAGTGATAGTCGAGTCAACTCGGGTAAACAAAAGTCAACTTTGGTCAAAAGTCAAACTTTTCAAATCATAAGTAAACAACTGAATTGCCTGGATGCACAGGGTTTTACATAGATGCACAAACCCACACTTATAGACTTATCAAGTAGTAGGAATGTTGTGTTTGCTTTCTTGCTGATGCTTGTAGCTGTGCACCCGAAGGTGAGTTCACTGAACCTTTTTCTATTGCTCTTATCCTTTATGGGAAAGAAATGCGTACAACTACTTTTTACAGATTTGGAAATATTGTATGTCACATGTCTAGTTAGAGTTGCTTTTCTTGTTCATGAAAGTCCTCATGGATACCTAGTTAATATTTGAGGAAATAGCTGGAGAATTTTGAGTAGTACTACTGGGTTTGACAAACCCCACCCGGGCTAGTCACGCTAGCACGATAGATGGACTTGTCGAATGGGTGTTGCATTGGCCTAACATACTTACACGTGCATCCTGCTAGGATGTAGCACATGCAAATTATACACGTAATGTGTACACACGTCAGCTTCGGTCAGATACATTTGACTCTAAGGACATGTACTGTAGAATAGATACCTAGACCGACATACTTTATCGATATTTCTGCATGACAACATATGTGCTGGTTATTTAAACTATTATGTGAACTCACCAACCGTCGTGTTGACACTTGTTCGTATATCTTTTTCCCAGGTTTATGAGGTACACATCACGCTAGGGCATGGCATGGCATGGTTGCATGATTTTGACATCATAACATTTTATACTTTTAAAATATGTCATTACATTTGGGCGCGTGTTTGCGCATTTAGTTTCCATTTAATATTTTGATATTACATTTCGATTACGCTTCCGCAAACTTTTAAACGTTAACTCTGTATTAAATTTTCTCATTTAATGAGACACGTATGTTTTAAGTTCATATAGCGTCGTTTGGTGTAACTAATGACTGAGATCCTGGTTTGTCACACACTTAACGGTAAAACTCCGTTAGTGGATTTTGAGGGTGTGACAGGTATGTACTTTGGGATCACAACATGGGATTTTCCAGAGATCACTAAAACTTTGAAGGTTCCAATAATGATGTTTGTTGTACATGATGATGGTGATGCTTGATGTGTTACAAAACACTTCTAGTTTCTTTAAGTTTTTAACTTGTTCTTGTATTCATTTGAGTTGGTTTTAGTTGACTTAGTTTAGTTTTGTTTAAATGTTTTTAAAACAAGCTTGGCACTTAGTCTTGAATATTCTCGGGTAAAAATGCGATGAATGAAAGACGGATCGAGAATCGAAGAAGAAAAGAACGAAGAACATGAGAAGGAGCAAAGTTTCCGCTAAAATCAGTAGTTGGCGGTACTGCCACCTTCTGACGTACACTCCACGATACCGCCACCTATTTGAGTTATCGTCGTTGGTCAATTTTTGCCCTAAATGAATGATCTTTAAAGGAAAAAAAAGGAGAGATGGCTGGACATACGACTTTGGGAGAGGCATGAGAGCAAAACCTAGCAAGAATGAAGATTTGGAGCAAGGAATCAAAGCTTGGAAGTTGTAATCGGATTCGATCCGACCCGTTTATGACTTACATGCTTTCTTCTTTTTCTCTTTACTTTAAACTCATGAACTTGTTGAACTTGATTTCTTCTATGTTCTTAACAATGTTTAGATGCTAATTGTTTTAGTTACTTAGGATATGTACGAGTGGTTATGACGTTTTGGTAAAAAGATTAAAACTTGGTTTTTATGAAACGGGTTAATAGCTATCTAAAGGTTTTCTATTTATTTTAATGAGGTGTTAATAAATATTTGGCTTGATGAATTGATTAGTTAATTTCCTTATGCAACTTTGTGAATGTCTTTCATTTATGGTTGTGTTGGGGTTATTTGAAGATGTCACTTTCCAAATATAAGCGAGTGAAGATATCGAGCATCATCACGAGCAAGCACGGGTGAAGACGTTCATTAATTGTATTTGTCTTAGAATATTTGTGTAATCGTTTCGTGCTTAAATGCGCGTTTGTGCTTAACTGCACGTGGTTAGTTTGAATGTAAGGTGAATGGTATGGACTATAAATACCATCACCTAGGTCATTTGTTATTGGGAGTTGCCTACATTTCATTCCATATCCTTTGTAACCTCTCCATTGATCTAATACAATTCACCTATTCATATTATCATCATCTTCATCATACCTTGCATTGATCTTCATGAACATTCAAGCATCAATACGTGATTAGTGAGATTCCGCATCACTGATTGCAAACAACATCACCAAACAATCTCAGATCTAGATCCAAGCTCGGTTCGTCTAGAACTATCAATTGGTATCAGAGCTGTTGGGTGATCTCTGATTGTTGTTGTTATTGATGGAATTTTAGCTATCATTAGCTTTGATTCCTGTTTGTGTAAAGAACTGCAAAGTTTGAGATCAATTGGTGAAGATTTGACTGAGTTTTTGAAAAAATTGTTCATGTTCGTCATATTCACTGCCCAAAATTAAGATCTGAAATTTGTCGTAGATATTGAGAAATTTTTGATTGAGATATGTTAGAAATCATAATCCCAAGCCTCGTTGTTGATCCAACCATTCAGATTTGTTGATTTCAATCCATATTTTGTCAATTTGTCTCAAAACCCACTTGTTGTGTTCTTAATAAAAAATCCGGATCTGAATGAGATTTAGCTTGATTCAAGGTATAAAAACTTTGAAAGAGTGTTAGAAACATCATTCCTCAGCTAATACAAGTGTTGAATTGAACAAAAAACAACAAAAATTGAAGAAATGATCTTATGTTCATCACAATTTTGACTTTGAAAAGTCAATATGATATGAAGATTTGAAGAATTGATTGATATTTGCCCAAAAACTATCATAATTGGAGAAGAATTGAAGACTTGAGTGGTTGATTTATGGAAATTTTCCTAAGTGTTGCTACAACAAAGGCTGAAACGTCTCTACAGTGCATGACCCGTTTCCACAGTACTTGACACGTCCAAATAGCGTCATTCACTGTTCAGCCGTGTGAAAGAAGAAAAACACAATTCAGCCGGGTGAAAACACTGTTCAGCCGAGTGAAGTAGAAGAAATCACTGTTCAGCCGCGTGAACTTTCTCAGCCGGGTGATAGAAAATCACTGTTCAGCCGCGTGAACTTTATCAGCCGGGTGATAGAAGAAAAACACTGTTCAGTCGCGTGAAAACACTGTTCAGTCGGGTGAAGACACTGTTCAGCGGTCCCAAGTTGTTGACACGACCAAACAGTGACCCGTCTCAACTGTTCAACCGTCCCAACTTTGTCACCCGTCAAATAGTGACCTGTCCCAAGTTTGACCCGTCTCTACAGTAAAAAAAAAAAATTATCAAGATGACTTCCCAGAAAAATTAATCATTTTTATCAAGATGAGTCTGGAAATTCGAAAATTTCATTTTTCCAAAATTTCAAGTTAGTCATTTTTAGCCACCATGACTTCCCAGAAAAATTATCAAGATGACTTTGAAAATTCAAGAAAAATGTCAACGGGCGATGTTACCCGTGATCCGAGAAGAAAATAAAAGAGAAGATATCAATGAATTTATTACAGAATTCAATCACATGTTTGAAACAACATACCTTCAAGTAGCCAAAGCTTGTGATCAAAAGAGAAGAGACTTTCATGAACACACAAAACTTGCTCTTGTGAGTCAAGCAAATTCTCATGACAATCAGGAAGATGAAGAAGAATATGATTGGAGTGAAAACAATGATGTTGTTTCCATTCAAGAGATTGAAAAGAAAGATAAAGAAATTAGCAACTTGTCAGAAACCATTGCAAAGCAAGATGAGACAATTGCTCAATTGAAATCAGAAATGGAGAAATTGATGTCTGAAAAGGAATCCGAGAAAGATGTTCAGAGTTCATTTGTTGAAATGCCTGTCAATGTAAGAGAAAAGATGTGCACCAAAGAATGTTTTCAACAATGTGAACACTACAGAACATATTCTTTCAGGATTTGGGATAAATTCCAGGATGAAGAGAAAAGGCACAAGAATCTTCAAGAACAACACAAGACATCAGAGCACAGAATCACATCTCTTCAAGAGTCACTCAAGAAAAGTGAACGAGAAGTTACAACTGTCAAGAATGAAGCTGCAAAATCAAATGCACACTCATCAAGTGTGATCAAAGATTTGCAAGAAGAGATTACAACGTTGAAGAAACTCTCTGAAATGGTTAATTCAGAAAACAGCAGTCTGAAAACCAAGTTTCAAGAAGAACAAGAGAAATTCAAAAGTCTTCAAGAAGATCACAAACTGTGTAAAGATAGATTCAAACCTCTTACACAGACTGTTGATTCAATGCTTATCGAAAAGCATAATCTTAATGTACAACTCATGGAGCTTACTGACAAACTGAACATTTCACAATCTGATCTTGTGCTTATCAAAGAAGAAGCTGAAAAAGTCAAGTCATCCGAACAAGAAAGAGAAGGATTAGTGCCAACCGGAATTGTTGGATCACTATCTTCTAAAGAAGAAAAGACAGAAGAGTTTCAGTCGAAGAAGAAGAAGAAGAAGGTTAGAAGAAAGAAGAGCAAAGCCAAGAAGAACAAGACAAAGGCCGCTTCATCTGATTCTACACCACAGACTCCTTCTACTCCAAAGTCTCAAGATTCCGAATCCCCGAGTAATTCAAAAAGTAACATCTACAGTTTAATCTGTGACTCTGAAACTCATCATATCTCAGATTGTATCTACAGTCAAGGTGTCTTTCCTTATGGGTCAAAAGGTGACAAGTTCAAGACTCCAGCTTCTTCAATCAAGCTTCAACAAGATTCAGAGGTCAAAGCTCCTCATCAAGAAAAAGGTTCAACTGCAAAAGCTTCTCAAAAGCAAAGAAAGAAGTCTCCCTTCAAGGCTCATCAGAAGTACTGCAAGATATGTGAAATGTACAATCACACGACAACAGAATGCTACTACAACAAGTACTGCACCAACTGTCAGATGTACAACCACGACACAATGGAATGTTACTACAACAAGTACTGTTCCTTCTGTGACATGGTAAATCACAACACATCCGAGTGCTACTACAAGCCGAGAAGGTCAGTCCAAAGAAGTTCATCACGTGCATACCCTTCCAGGTACGTTTCTAACTTTAAAAGATCTCATCATAGACATTTTATTGATGAAAATCAACATGTCAATGATTCATGGACACCAAAGTTTGTGAAAAACAAAAAGGAAAATCATCACTTAAATAATAAAATGATTCCAATAGTGAATCAATCTTTGAATAAGAAATATAGTCAACAAAACCTGTTTTTAAAAGAAATTCATAATCTGTTTGAAAATGACTATAATTTCTCTTTTGACAAACAATCCATGAAAGAAGATGAAGGTACAAATTACATTGTATCATCAGAACCACCACCTGAAGGTATTCCTTGCACTTATGAGAATATCTCTTATGTTGATAAAATTTGGACGACCCAAACCCGAAATGGTTTGGGTCATTACCTCTAACTGATTTGTTAGTATGGTAGGGACAGTTATGGAGGCTGGTCAAACAAAGAAAAGAAGACCGTGGCTGATCCCTTATCATGACAAGATACCGAATCTTGTTCATGATGGCTTCGATGCAACCGACGCCAAATGGAGTTGGAAACAAAAAGGAATCATTGAAGGAACTTTTAAAACATTTTCAAAAATCAAACAATGATGGCAGTGCAAGAAACAACCGATGTTTTATTTCGTCTGTTTAGATTAAGTATATTGCATGCACTCTTCATACGTTGATAACATATCTGCCATTTTCATTTTATTAAACTTTCAATTTTCGTAGAAATTTAAAAGTTTAGGGGGAGAACTCATTATTAAAAAAAATGATAACATCAGAAAAATCCAAAAATACGTTGAATCTACTTGCACGTACATGAGAAATGATAGTACACTAGAGTTATTCAACGCATCATTTTAAACAATAAAGACTGAAGCGTGAAAATTGATGTGCGAGACGGCTCAGACAATTATACTGAACAAGTATATTCTTTGATGATTTAACTAAATTCTAATGAGTTTTTGTGGTTGAAACGTCTTAGTGCATGTGAAACGTTTATACAAATCAAATAGATATCTTGTGACGCAACGATATACATCGGGTAATGATGCAATCTATTCAGTGTGATGAACCGCATCGTGAGCTTCTTTGTTGTGGTACCCACAGACCTGAAGTCTCACACGAAGTCTCTTTTGAGCTTCAAGATGCAGCAAAAGATTCCAAAATGGAACAAAAAGAGTCCCAAATGTGGACCGTCACCAATCAAATTCCAAAATGAAATTCAGAAGATTCCCAAGGGGAACAATAGGAAAAAGAAAAATTCCAAAAAGGAATTCAAAAGAAGTCCCAAAGTGGACCAAATCCAAATAGAACCCAAATTCCACATTGTTTATGATTGTAAGTGACCTGACGTGTTGAGTTGTTCTCAGGATATTTAGATGAGGTGTATAACTTTCTAATGTGCAAAGCATGGGTCACTCAAAACTTATTCTTAATCAACCTAATTAATCATCAAGAATAGAAAAAGTAAGTGTGTCACTTCGAGCTAATTGATTTGTTCAACAATTCATCACCCAATTACTTCACAATTCAAATGTCTATTCTCAAAAACTTTAAAACATGTGTTGGATAAATTGCTAGTATGATCTCATTGCTGGTTAAAGATTCATAAATTTAAAGAGAAAATTCCAAAAATATCAAAAACATTGAAAAAATTCAAAAACATTGAAAAAATTCAAAAACACCAAAAAGATTGTCATTTTAATCTTTTTCTTTTGTGTTGGTAGTTTAACATGTGTTATTGATGTAGGAGTTGTTCATTAAGCAATATCTCATCCGATTGAGAACTTAATCTTTACATTGATGATAAATGCACATTATTGCCTGATTTTTAATGTTTTTCTTTGAGTTGCAGGAACAGTTTCCAATGCAGAACAACCTTCCACGCGACTTGAAGATGTTCCTGTTTAAGCCTGATTCCAGTCCAAAGATCTCCAAGTCAGATTGCTGAGTGTTAAGAATCCTCCTCTTAATATCTCATACACAGATCCCATTAACCTCTAAAGCAAAAGTTGAGGGGGAGTATTCTAAGTGAAAGAAGTCTTCGCGTTCTACTTCAACCGTTGAAGAAGATCCCGTTGCTGATATATAGATTCACCGGAATCTACTCTCTGCTTATTTCTTTCCATAACCTATGATGTTACTCAAAAGGGAGAGAAGGATGCAGATTGCTTGTTGAAAGACAGAGTTTTGGCAGCATCATCTTAGGGGGAGTACTGTTGGGTCCTCTTGAAGATAATGCATACCAAAACTTTAAGTTGCTCTCTATACTCGCCATATGAAGATTTAAGCTGATATGTCAGATTTGTAAAGTGTCATCTTAGGGGGAGTACTGTTGGGGTTATTTGAAGATGTCACTTTCCAAATATAAGTGAGTGAAGATATCGAGCATCATCACGAGCAAGCACGGGTGAAGACGTTCATTAATTGTATTTGTCTTAGAATATTTGTGTAATCGTTTCGTGCTTAAATGCGCGTTTGTGCTTAACTGCACGTGGTTAGGTTGAAATGTAAGGTGAATGGTATGGACTATAAATACCATCACCTAGGTCATTTGTTATTGGGAGTTGCCTACATTTCATTCCATATCCTTTGTAACCTCTCCATTGATCTAATACAATTCACCTATTCATATTATCATCATCATCTTCATCATACCTTGCATTGATCTTCATGAACATTCAAGCATCAATACGTGATTAGTGAGATTCCGCATCACTGATTGCAAACAACATCACCAAATAATCTTAGATTTAGATCCAAGCTCGGTTCGTCTAGAACTATCAGGTTGTGTATCCAAATCGTTGATTTTGTGTTGGGATTGCTGAATGGTCTTCTAGACTTAGGAACCATAGGAATATTGATTAGGATTTTCATAGAGCCCTTTCTATAACCTAGTTCAATATCTGAGAAGTGAGATTTAGTCAGTGTGTCTAGTTACAAAAGTGTTAGGAGTAAAGGGTACGAAAGGAACTTTCCATAGGACTTAGGTAATTTGTACGTTCGTGTCATTAAATCGTTTGAGAACTACCCCTTGTGTCTTAGGATATATTGGAGCGGCCAAACCGAGAGGGGAACCGATCGTAGGGTATTTAGCTATTGTTAGAGAAACCGAAAGGGAATTTAACCAAACTAGTAAGCTTTATCTATTCTTAGGAAATCTAACAGTCACATCTAGAGAACAACCAGTATCTTTAGGACAACCTTAGAATTAGCATTTAGTGTTCCTAGTTCCGTTTCCAAAATGATGTGGTCCAAATTGTATATATTTTCATAAACATATTCTCTATCCTTTTTGGGTTATTTTTTTAGTCGATTTCTACTCATATTCGGTTAAAGAGTGAAATATTAAACATATGTTATATTATTTAAAAGGAATAGACAACTAAATAAATGTTTGTAATGTTATGTAGGTTATCAAGTGCAAAATATGAAACAAATGAGTTTGCATTTTTTGTAAATTGACGTGGACAATAAGTCAAGAAACATTAAGTCACCTAAAACCTAATTTTTTTAATATAAAAAGAAAAGGGGTTTGGATGAGAAAAGGACGATTCTGACGGCAGAGTTACGAAGGAGAAAAAAATAAAAATAAAAAGGAGGGCAAATTTTGGGACAACAGTTTTTGTTTATTTTTGTGGATGAACAAAAAATAGAAGAGAAAATTGACGCCAGACTACAACAATTAAGCAGAAAAAGGGCTACGAACATAAAGGCAAGGGGATTGGAGCAAACGAGAGAGGCAGTTGGTTTTAAAGTATTGAAGTTATTCTCATTCGGTTTGCATTTTAATCATTCATTTTTTTTCGTTTCATTACAAACCATGCTTTTGTTCAATATTTGTTTGGGAAATTGGATTTTATTAATCCCAACTTTCACCTATTGACCATTATTAATCCCAACTTTACTATTGGCCATTATTACTCCCAACTTTCACTTAATTGACCATTTTTACTCCCAACTTTCACTTAATTGGCCACCATTGAGCCTTCCGTTAACCTTGACTAACTCCATTAAAATACGCTGACGTGGCATCCACGTGGCAGCTGACATGTTTTGTTTTTAGGCAAATTGGATTTTATTAATCCCAACTTTCACCTATTGGCCATTATTAATCCCAACTTTCACTTATTGGTCATTATTAATCCCCACTTTCACTCATTGACTATTATTAATCATAACTTTACTATTGGCCATTATTAATTTCAACACAAATACAAACAATCCTTAATTGAAATATGATCGACCATCATAAAAACACAAACAAATCCTACGTCTCAGTTGCAATTATTAAGCATTCATATGATTTTCTCCAATTCAATGTATTAGAACAAGATGCAAGATGAAGTGTGAGAATAATGTGAAAAATTTAGGGCTTCAAAATCTTTTAAGTATGATATATAAATGGTTAGGAAGATTTTGAAGATTGTTTTTTGAAGCCCTATTAAAACTACATAGGTTGGATGATTATTGACTTGGTTTTGTTATTTTTGGGATTTGATTAAATGTATGACTTGAATATTATTGAAAGTATTTGTTTTTACTGGTTATGATGTCTACGCATGCTAAGTTGTGATTGACATTTAATTCCCAATTCGTCTTGTGATTCTAATTATTTAACTTTGTGTTTTATTTATTAGAATTGCATGTTTAGGTTGAAAACTTGGTGTTTGAAATCTACTTGTGGTTAAGCTAGAGATAGTTAATCATAGGAGTAAGTTTTAGATGTTGGTTTAACTTAGTGTTCTACTAGTCTAGAGACCGAGAGGTGATAGGCTATTGGTTTTATCTTTTATTTTAACTTGATAGGATCAGAGTTATATGAGAGTAGGCTTTACCTTATCGGTTTTGGTTCTTGTAATTCCAAGTCATAAATTTGGTTAGATAAGTTTACCTTTTTACATCTAGGGTTATCGGAGACAGTCTTATATGTATTGTGATTATTGAGACCGAGAGGATATACATCATTAGGGTACCTTAGTATTAATGGTTTGGAGATACAATTGATCTATTCCGTTGTCCCGTGAGCTTCATAAGACCTTTAGAAATGCTAGATTATGTTTATAAGACCTATAGGAGGCTTAGCATATTTTAGTGCATCTATTTATTATATTTTTCAGACCCGGAGTCATACATTTTATTAATCCCAAAGATAGTAAAATTCGTCAATAGGATTCTTACCTAGGTGGTTCGTTTTATCCATATTTGCTAGTCGCAAGTTTTAGTTGTTTTTTATTTCTCATTTATTAGTTTTTAATTAATTTTTAGATAAGTTTTAAATATTACTTCGTCTTTATTTTCTTAGTTTAAATAATTAAAAACAAACAAAGTTTCATCGGTTAGGAGTCGATAACGATTTATTATTGAGGGCCGCCAAACAAGTCTCTTGGGTATGATAGTCAGACTTAGCTTATTTACACACGACCGGTACACTTGCCGCTTGTGTGAGTTTTGTTGGGTTTTCCATTTAAATTTAAAACCTGAGTTTTGTGAATCCACATATATATATATATATATATATATATATATATATATATATATATATATATATATATATATATATATATATATATATATATATATATATATATATATATATATATTTCACACATCACGTTTTTGCCGGGGACTTTATTTTGGCAACTTCGAGAACGATCCGAGTCGGGGGTCTAACTACCCTTTAATTTTTTGTTTATTCTTATTTTTTTTAGTTATCTTTTTCTTTTGCTAGTTGTTTCCTCTGTTATAATTTGCCTTTTACGTGCTATTTGTTTGCTTGTTAGATTAGTTCACTTTTATTTAAGTCGTTTAGTTACGATTTTTTATTTTCTTTTCGTTCTAGTTTATGCGTCACACCCGTTCTACTGGACCACCTGAGTTTGAGCCATTAGACGATCCCGAGCGTATATTCGATCAGCAGACGGACGAGCCCGACTACAACACCGAGTCAGAAACGGAAGAAATTTTAGTTCGCGACATCGACACTGATTCCGTACACGACACCGAGTCTACGATGGGTGACGCTGATCCACCAGTTAGGAGAGTTGTTGCCGACTACGCAAAGCCGACAGCTGATGGCGCTAGGTCTAGTATCACCCGAGCGCAAATCGCTGCCAACAAGTGGCAAATTCTTTCTCGGGTCATTTCAATGATGACCAACACTTGTCAGTTTCACGGGCTGCAGTCTGAGGACCCGAATTCTCATCTTAATCGCTTCGCGAGAATCTGTGACACCTTCTAGCTTAACGGTGTTACTGAGGATGCACTCAAGTTGCGTCTTTTCCCGTTTTCTCTCTTTCATCGAGCCCACAGCTGGCTTGAGTCTCTTCTTGCCAGTTCCATCACGACATGGGCCGATTTGCAGGATAAATTCCTTCTGAAATACTTTCCACCGTCGAAAACCGCTCGTCTGAGGAGCTTAATTCATTCATACCATCTGAAACATGATGAGACGTTCTACGACACCTGGGACCGTTTCAAAGAGTTGTTGCATAAATGTCCACATCAGGGGTTGCAGGATTGGGCGCTAGTTCAGAAGTTTTTTAATGGAGTAACCCATGCAACACGTAATATCTTAGACACTACTCCTGGTGGTAATATTTTGACCACTAAAACTGTTGATGAGTGTAACAACCTGTTCGAGGACTTAGCCATGAGTAGCTTTTAGTATCCTGAAGCTCGAGTTACAGCTTCCACCCAGCGAGGGGTGCACCTGATCGATAATAGTATTGTCTTAACCGCCCAAGTTGAGGCATTGACTAAAATGGTGAAAGACCTGCAGAATAAGAAGGAGCAGGCCTGTGAGATTTGTCGGGCTGATCATGACACTGTTGATTGCCCCATCTCTGTTGACAATCTCCAGGAACAGGTTGATTTTGTTAGTAATCCCAACCGGATGCAGGGCCATACCTTCGGTAATTCTTATAATCCAGGTTGAAAGATGAGTTGGAGGAGTGGAAACCCACCGGGGTTCTAACCACGCACCCAGAGTCTATTCTAGAACCAGACTAGTGGGCAGAGCAATAGCATGGGTCAGGGTGAGAGGAAGCCTTCCATGGAGGATATGATGGCCCAACTCCTAGCGAGAGATGATACATGATATAAGGAGGCTCAAGAGAGAGATCGGGTGTATCAGATGAGGTTCCAGGAGAATGAGGCAATGTTGAAAAACCAAGGGGCGTTGTTGCAGAATTTAGAGAGAAATGTGGGAGAGTTGGCGAGTATGATGCAGGAGAGGCAACATGGTGTGCTAGCGAGTAACGTTGTGAAAAATACCAATGCCCATGTGAAGGCAGTGACTACTAGGAGTGGCAGGACAACAGGTGAGGTTGAGATCCTATGCCATACACTGATGATGATGTAGATGAAAAGATAGAGATGGAGGCTCCTACTAGCGAGGTGCAACAGAGGCTGCACCTAGAAAGTACAACACAACCAACAGAGACCGAGAAGAAAGCAGCCGAGAGTTCACAGAAGGAGCCATAGATTCGCTTAGATAGACTTCCATACCCAGGTAGAGTGGCTCAACATAGGAATGAAGAGAAATACTGAAAGTTCCTTGAGATGTTCAAACAACTTAAAGTGAACTTACCATTTTTATAGGCATTACAACACATGCCTAAGTACGCTAAGTTCCTGAAAGATCTGCTCATAAATAAGAAGAAGTTGAAGCAGATCTCAACTGTGATATTGAGTGAGGAGTGCTCGGCTGTAGTACAGAATAAGCTACCTCCCAAGATGGCTGAACCGGGTAGTTTCACTGTTCCTTGTTTCATAGGTAACTTGTCGGTGAGTAACGCGTTGGCTGACCTAGGTGCTAGTATTAATTTGATGCCCTATTCTGTTTTTGCTAAGCTAGATCTAGGAGAACCGGTACCGACGCGTATGAGTATTCAGTTAGCGGATAGGTTAGTGAAGTATCTGAGGGGGATTGTGGAGAATATGTTAGTGAAGGTAGATAGGTTTGTGTTCCCTGTTGATTTTGTGATCTTAGATATGGATGAGGATAAGAGGGTCCCTTTGATTTTAAGACGACCATTCATAGCTACCGCGAGAGCGTTAATAGATGTGCGAGAAGGTAAGTTGACCTTGAGAGTTGCTGATGAGATGGTCACATTTGATGTTAATAGAGCCATGAGGCATACACAAGACCAGGACGACCCCTTGTACTTTGTCGATACTATTGTTTCACAAGTTAGTCATTGCTATTCTAAGTTTGTGGAGAGAGATCATTTAGATACACAGATCCTAGTTAGGGAGAACCAGAAGATTGAGATGACTGCTTTTACCTTTGAGCAGGAATCGATAGATCTAGCTAGTAAGCCTTCCTTTGAGGCTGTTGTGTGTGAGGTAATAGATAGAGAGGAACCGGCGGAGAAGCCATCGGTTGTGACACCCCCGTCATTAGAGCTTAAGGAATTGCCATCTCATCTTGAGTATGCATTTTTGGGCAAGGGTTCTTAGTTACCTGTCATAATTTCCGCTAAGCAGACAGAGGAGGAGAAGAGTAAGCTGATCGATATGCTAAAGGCGCACAAGCAGGCTATCGCGTGGACGTTAATGGACATTAAGGGCATTAACCCTTCTTTTTGCACGTATAGTATATTAATGGAGGAGGAGTATAAGCCTGTGAGACAGGGGCAACGTAAGTTGAATCCGAACATGCAGGAGGTGGTGAAGAAAGAGGTCATTAAGTTGTTGGATGCAGGGTTGATCTATCCCATCTCAGACTCCAAATGGGTGAGTCTAGGGCAGGTTGTCCCTAAGAAGGGGGGCATGACGGTAGTGAGGAATTAGAGGAATGAGTTGATTCCAACGAGGATGGTCACAAGGTGGCGAGTTTGCATTGATTACCGCAAACTCAATGATGCCACGAGGAAGGACCACTTTCCGCTTCCTTTTATCGATCAGATGTTGGAGCGTCTGTTAGGAAAACAGTATTACTGTTTCCTTGATGGCTTTTCAGGTTATTTCCAGATCCTCATCGCTCCAGAGGATCAGGAGAAAACCACATTTACATGTCCTTATGGCACCTTTGCGTATCGCCACATGCCATTTGGATTATGTAACGCTCCAGCTACATTTCAGCGGTGTATGGTCGCGATTTTTCATGACATGATCGAGGACTCCATGGAGGTGTTCATGGATGATTTTTCTGTTTTCGGGAGTTCCTTCGATATATGTTTAGCGAGTCTGGAGAGGATGTTGGCTCGATTTTTCATGACATGATCGAGGACTCCATGGAGGTGTTCATGGATGATTTTTCTGTTTTTGGGAGTTCCTTCGATACATGTTTAGCGAGTCTGGAGAGGATGTTGGCTCGATGTGAGGAGACCAACTTGATGCTGAACTGGGAGAAGAGCCACTTTATGGTGAAGGAAGGCATTGTGTTAGGGCATAAGGTTTCACGAGCGGGGATTGAAGTTGATAGAGCGAAGATCGAGACAATCAGTAAGCTTCCGCCACCCACATCTGTTAGATCGATTAGGAGTTTCTTCGGCCATGCAGGTTTTTATCGTCGTTTCATTAGAGATTTCTCTAAGATTGTGAGACCGATGACGGAACGTGTAGAGAAGGATGCGCCGTTTGAGTTTAATGACGAGTGTGTGAGAGCGTTCGAGCTGTTGAAAGTTAAGCTAGTGAATGCTCCCATTATGGTCGCCCCAGATTGGAGTCTTCCGTTTGAGTTGATGTGCGACGCGAGTGATTATGCGATAGGAGCGGTCTTAGGTTAGCTTTGGGATAAACATTTCCACCCTATTTATTACGCGAGTAAGACTCTTAATGACGCACAGGAGAATTACACCAAGACAGAGAAGGAGTTGCTAGGAGTAGTCTTTGCATTCGATAAGTTTAGATCTTACGTAGTTCTTTTTAAGACTATTGTTTATACTGATCATGCAGCCCTTAGATTTTTGTTCAATAAGCAGAATGCGAAGCCTAGATTGATACGTTGAATTTTACTGCTTCAGGATTTTGATATAGAGATTAGGGATAAGAAAGGTGCGGAGAATGTTGCAGCTGATCATTTATCACGATTAGAGGATCCTGAACGTGAGGAGGTTAAGTTAGATACGATAGATGATCAATTCCCGCATGAGATGTTGTTGTTTGTGATGGCGCATGAGCAGGGGTTGCCTTGGTTCGCCGACTTGGCGAATTACTTAGCAGATGGATACCTTATGCAGGGCATGACACATCAGCAAAAGAAGAAATTCTTTGCTGATGTTAAGCACTATATTTGAGATGATCCTTATCTTTTTAGGATAGGCGCCTATCAGGTAGTTCGTAGGTGTGTGTTTGGTGATGAGACGAGAGAGGTTTTGAAGCATTGTCACGAGGGACCGACAGGTGGTCATCACGGTGCGAGTTTGGCAGCGAGGAAGGTATTCGACTCTGGTTTCTATTGGCCAACGATTTATAGAGATGCTTAGGAGTTTGTGAGAGGGTGCGATGCGTGTCAGAGAGTAGGAAACATTTCATCCCGAAATGAGATGCCCCACATAGTTAGTCAGGTAGTTGAGGTGTTCGATATTTGGGGCATTGATTTCATGGGCCCGTTCCCAGCGTCACGTGGGAACAAATACATCCTGGTATCCATTGATTATGTCTCTAAATGGGTCGAGACTCAAGCCTTCCCCACAAATGATGCTAGGGTGGTAGTGAGATTTCTTAGGAGGTTGTTTGCTAGGTTTGGTGTTCCTAAGGCGATTATTAGTGATAGGGAACTCATTTCTGCAACGCGCAGATGGCGAAAGCTTTGCAACGCCACAGGGTCACCCATCGGCTTGCAACAGCTTACCACCCACAGACAAGTGGGCAGGTGGAAGTGAGTAACCTAGGCATCAAACGCATTATGGAGAAAACTGTTGGATCTAATCGCAAGGATTGGTCTGACAAGTTAGATGATGCATTATGGGCTTTCTGTACGGCCTATAAGACTCCGACTGGTTCCACACCATTTCGGATGATTTACGGAAATGCATGTCATCTACCGGTTGAGCTTGAGCATCGTGCTTCATGGGCATTACAAACTGTTAATCTGGACATGCCTAACGCTAGAGATAACTGGTTTCACCAGATTCATGAGTTAGAGGAGTTAAGAGATCACTCCCGGTTGAAGTTGTTTCCGGGTAAGTTGATGTCTAGATGGTCAAGACCGTTCATAGTTAGAGAGGTTTTTCCATACGGTACCATCGAGATTGAGGGTAGTGACGGAGAGCGGTTTAAGGTTAATGGGCATAGGTTGAAACATTACGCAAGTGGGGCACCAATAGAAGATGATAGTCATGTATAGGTCGGACTCACCGGCATGTCAGTGTTATATGTTTTGTTTTATTTATTCAGTTTTGTCGACCGGGAGAACCTAACTGTGCCCGGTGAAGCTATTAGTTCGCTTGGTAGATTCGCTGTCAGGGAATCTATCAGCGAATCTATAGCTAAACTATATATTGTAATATTTTCTCATTGAAATACAACTTTTTGGCATATTTTATCAAACCCTAAACTGTGTGTGTGACGGCTGAGGTGCTAGGAGCATATTTTCATCATCTTTGTAGCTTGATTACCTCAATTGTTGTTGATTTGATCATGTTATTGTGTATTGGGTAATATTGGCCTATTTTTTGGTTGAATCTAAGTGTGTTTTGCTGTTTATTAATCATTATAGCACTGAAATCTCGATCCGATGGTATCAGTCACTGGTGGATGTCAATATCTTGGTGAATGTCTTGTTTCTTGGCAAAGCAAGAAGTTAAAAACCGTCTCTCTGTCCATAGGAGAAGCTGAATACATCGCTGCTTCAAGCTGCTGTTGCCAAGTGCTCTGGATTCAGCACCAGATGATGGATTACGGCATCAACTTCCTTCATACACCACTCTTTTATGACAATGAAGCCGCTGTTGGAATTGCCAAGAGTCCAATTCATCACACACGTACCAAGCACATCGAAACAAGAATTCACGCCATCCGAGACGCTCAGGAAAAGGGGTTCATTGATATTATTCCTATTGAAACTAGAAAGCAAAAAGCTGATCTTTTCACAAAAACTTTTGACAAACCACGTTTTTATGAACTGATTTCTATGCTGGGATTGATATCTTTTTGAAAACCTTTGTCTAAGAAAAGTGTCTTTGTAAATATGTAAATATCTTTTTCATTTTCTTCCTTGAGAATCCGGTTGTCACATATTTCTTCGATCCTTTCTTTTATTCCTTTTATTTTATTTTATGTCTTTTCTTTATTCTGTATATATATTAAGAAAAAGGGAAAAATAAAAATTTCTTATTATATTGCTATTATATAGAAATTTTGGGGAGATATTAAAGATTAACTACTTATAGTTTTTCAAATTTTGCTATTTCAGGATCCCCGTTTAAATTGATGTTGAAGAGACGTTGAAGGAGGTCAGAAATATTGTGTTTGGGATATGTTAGATAGGCTCAGCCCGAAAAACAAAGTAAACAGTGATTGTGCAGCCTAACATAACGTTCAAGAACTCGGCAATGAGGATTATCTCCTTGACATGATTGGCCTGCACAAAGATACAAGTCCTGTCGAAAATGGGTTGAGAGCGTCAAATCTTTGCCTTGATTTACCTGAAATATCCCAAATCACCCACACCCTAGCCCTGAATTGAGTTTCTAGTTAGCAAAACAAAATAAAAAGCTGCTAGTGTTGCTCTTCAGAAAAGCCTCTGAGTGAGTTACTTGTTAATTCCTCAGAATATATTGAGTCAAAGTGCTTAACTCCTCTGCTATACGGAAGTATTGACCTGGAGTTGGTGGATCTTCTCTTCTATACGGAAGTATTGACCTGAAGATTCACCGAGCATGCTCAAATGTTTATCTCCTGTGTTATACGTCAGTATAGACCTGGAGCTCTAACCATTTGAGTTTCCCAAATAATAAGTCGCAATGTGTTCAAAAGAATCATTGTTGACAAGCTCCACTCCAAAAAATGCAAAAATTGAAGAATGTCAAAAGAGGCTCATGAATCGATCAATATTCAAGATTTGATCCAAGAAATTCAAGCAAAGTCAATCATATTGCTCAAATAAACCCTGATGATAGGACAAGTTCTTTTTACCTAGATGTCTATGGGGACCGAATTGCCTGAGCTTCTTTAATTAAACCAAAACATGATAAATAAAGTTGCTGATCTCTTGTTGAAAGGACTAAGACATGGGTTTAAACGGACAAACATATCTGCAATCCCGCCAATCTATGATTCTCCGGATTCTGCTCGTAAAACGTCAAGAAAAATATATATATATCCTTCTTTAGTTTTAAATTCTAGTCTTCTTTCTTTTTATTTTCTAAGTCTTTATTTTTTCGGAGCGTTGAAATCGTGGGGCGTTTTCATGGATTCGTAAAGGAATTAAATCTTAAGAAAATCCAAAAATATTTCATTTTTTTTTTAATTTTACATCCCAGCGAAACTGTTAGCGAATCTGCAGGTTCGTCCGGAACTTATTTAAGTCATCTGACTTCTCTTTGATCTTAAGCTCCGAGCGAATCTGAAGTTCGCTAGTTCACATTTCAGCGAACCTGTGTCTGTATATATTTGTGTCGTCTGCGAAACCTATTCACATGTTCGTTGTCACTGTTACCAAGTCGTTTTCAAAAGGTTTTCAAGCTCGATTCTCACTCACCACATTTCACTATCATTGAACAGTTTTTAAATCACTCCGGTATGTAAACAACTTCGTCTTAAAGCATATTTTGTGTATTAACTGTGTTTTAATCACGTTTAATCCACTTAAACCCATTCAAATCTGTGTTGATGATTAAATTGTTATGTGCTTAATTGATTAACAAAAATGTGTTCGTCTTATGATTGAATAGCCTGATTAGTATTTTGATTGTATGATTTATGGTTTTCGTCTGTGATTAGGGCCGTTTTTAAAAAACTAGGGTTCCAGCGAACCTAGTGTTCGTCTGGCGAACCTGAACGAAAGTTCAAAACTTCCGAGCGAACCTATGCTGTTACGCCGCCCGTGCATCAGCATAGATTCGCCCGATTGTTTCTAGTGAACCTGTACATTCGCTCGCCATTATATCAGATTTTCATGTCAGCGAATCTATAGGTTCTGGGGTCTAATCACAGGTTCGCTTGGTCAGCGAACCTGGCATGTCAGTGAATCTATTAACTGTTTCAAAATTCACGTTTCTTATCAACTTCCGTTTGTGTTTCAAGCACAATGTCTACGTTATTTTTTGAAAAGAAGCATAACATGTGCGCGTTACTTGTTGAAAATCATGAGAAGGCCACTGGATACAAGGATTGTATCAGATGGTTGAAGTCTTCTCACATCCATTATGCTATATCTCATTTACCAACCATTTATGAGTTACATATTCGAGATTTTTGGAGAACAGCAGTGATGAATGTTTCTGTGCAGCCATCTAAGATATGTGCTAAGGTTAATGGGCATGCAATCGAGTTTACTGAAGCCGATCTGAATAGGATCTTAAGGTTAGAGGACGATGCGGGTGATGAAGTCAAAATGACGGCTGAGGAGGTTTATGGTGCCTTAAGGACTGCTGGTTATGAGGGTCCAATGCCGGGGCAGAAGAAGATGGAGTTCGTTAAATCCTATTTGATCAAGGAGTAGAGGTACATTGCACATGTTTTTATTATGTGCCTTGATCATAGGAAGGGAGGAACCGATGGGTTAAATTTGGATTGGGCAAGGGCTTTGGTTCTTTTTTGCAAGGGTCTGAAAGCAAATCTAGCTAAGTTGATCTTCAACTATATGCTAGAAAACATTCATGCTGAAAGAAGAGACAAATGGTTATTGTATCCAAGGTTTGTGCAGATGATTCTCAATGACAAACTGCCTGATCTGCCTATTATGGGCGATACTCTGAATATTTGGACGATGCATTCGAGGGTATTCGGGGATTGTAAGTCGGTTCGATCTGATTGCGTGGGAAGAATTTCATATCTATGGGAAAATATGTACCCAATTGACAGATGGGTGCATATACAAAGATTGATAGAGATTGAGCGGAAAAGAGGAGGTGAGAATGTGGAAGTAGTTGAGAAGAAACTGAGGAAAAGAAAGCAGTATGCTAAAGATAAGGATTATACTCTGGATTGGGAAATTGACGAAGTACAGGCTGAGATTGATGCTGAAAGGGAGAAAAGAACAAAGAGGAAGACTGATAGTTCTGGTCAAACTGAAAGGAGGACAAAGCAGAAACACGATGTTCCGGTTACATCTGAATCTGTCACTGAGTTGAAGGCTGAAATGGTGAATTTGAAGTCTGAATTAGTTGATCTAAAAGGAAAATATGCTGATTTGGAGACGAAGGATGCAGAGAAATTGACTGTTATCACTGAGATGGGTAGAATGATCAGGGATCAACAGTGTCTTATTGTTCGGATTTTCAAAGAGTTAAACAGTTTGAAGGAGAAAGATGGATCTGACCCAATTATGTCTGTAAAGCTTAACGGATGCTGCAAAGTATCCGTTAATGCATTCTGAGTTTAGGGCTAAGGATAAAGGAAAAGCTGCTGAAGAGGTTTTTGATGAGGACATGGGGATTGATTTAGATGAGTTTACTGGGCCGGAAATTGTTGTCAGTGCTGAGAATGTTGAAGAAGTTGATGAGGATCCAGTGGATGAACCTGAAAGGTATAATGTTGAAGATAGGAATGTCACTTATTTATTCGAGCACATCGATCTTGACAAATCTGAATGGTTCAAGAAAGATGTTGCTGTGCTTCCCGAAGTCCCTATCTTTCAACATCTGGATGAGCCGAATACCTCACAGATGGACAGGCAGGTGATCGCATGAAATACAACAGTGAGGTGGATGCGTATATGATTAAACGTAGGGGTGGTGATATTAGTTACATAAAAAATAGGAAGCATTTTTTAAAATGAACATTTGAAAACGAGTCTTTTGAAAAGAAATGTTGAAGTCAATATGCTAACTGAACGTGTCGCCCTGGCTAAGTTTGAAACCAGTAAGTTGCAAACGAAACTCGAAAAATGGACAATTTCGGGGATGAATCTTGAGGATTTAATCAAAAGCCAACGGGGGGCTCGTATTAAGACTGGGTTGGGTCATGAGGATAAGGCTTTTGCATATCTTCCTCCCAGCACTTACTGTTACTCTCCTACACCAACTCCACACCCGACCAATGAATTGATTCATGAAATAATTCAGAAAGATACTGATAGTTTGTATGCAGGATTGGAGAATGTGAATCTTAAAGAGGTGCGAGATGATTATGAGTCCCCGACTGGTATTGGATACAGTAAACTGGATGCTTTCAGTCAAACCAATGATTGTTCAGTTTCCGGTGTTAGTAAATCTGTACCTACTGTTACTTCTAATTTCTTTGATAAGTTTAAAGCAGGTGAAATTCCTACGTTTGAGCCTGTCAGGAATGAGCAGGAATCACCTAATCATCAAGCTCCGATCACATCAACACACTCAATTCCCATCAATCAAGATCGGTTGGAAGCAGAGGTACTCATTGAAGACTGGACAAGTTCAGATGATGAATCAAAGAAAAAAGAGAGTCATGGAGATTCAAAGATCAAGATGTCATCTGCAACTCTCAAATCTGAAATGCTTCCAAAACCTGAATCAAGACAAATCCGGATCTCAGTCCTAGCTGCAAAACAGGCAAGCCATCCATCAAAAGCTCAAAAGAAAAAGTCTTCACCTCTTGTCCATCCTATCTCAAGTTTGTAAAAGACTTGAGAACAAGCAAGTGAAGATCTCCTCTCCCATCCAACAAAGCAAAACAAAAATCAGGCAACCACCCACAACTCAACAGATCGTAAAAAAGGACCGGACAGCAGCAGATTACTTGTTGATGTTATGTTTGTGTTGTTGCGCTGTGTTGTGCTGTTAACAAGAAGAACTTGAACGTAAACAGCAGCAGATCTACGTTGCTGTTGTTGTTTGTTGTTAAATCAAACCGTGACGAGAGAGAGAGAGAGAGAGAGAGAGAGATTATGTGTTCTTTTGTGATGAGTGTTTGAACCAAAAGAGCAAGATGAAGAGAAATCGAGCAGAAGAAGAGAGAGTGTTGTGTGTATGCATTTAGAGAGAGAAAACCGAGATTGTGTTTGTTTAATGTATGTGTTCTTGAAGTTGTTGTGTTGTGGAGTAAACAAGAAAAAGTAGCTGCAGCAGATCGTTTCTTATTGTTTGTGTAAGTTTTTTTTTTTAAGATTGATGAGAGAAAGAGAGATGTGTAAGTAAGTGTATGTGTTGTGTTGTTGTGTGGTGGTGTGTTTGGTGTTTATAGAAGAAGAGAGTTTGTAAGTGTGTTGTTGGTAGAAGATAAGGTAGAGAGAGTGAGATATTAAAGTTGAGTTGTGATGTTGTTAGTTGTTGTGTTTGTTGTTGTTTTAGAGAGAGAGAGAGAAGGAGTTGTTGAAGTTGTGTTGAAGTGCTTGTTTAAGATTTTTTTTTGTTTGGGTTAGGGTTAGGGTTTGGGTTATTGTTAAAGTTGTGGGTTTAGTTTTTAAGGTTTTAGGTTGTTTAATGGGTTTGGGCTGCGGATTGGGCTAAATTTTGGGCTGTGTTGGATTTCTTTCGTTTTGAAGTGGCCGGGTTTTAATATTGTTATTCGTTGGGTCAAAATATTGGTTAAGATGAAAAAAATATTTTTGTTAATTCGCCGGGTGTTAAACTTTAAAACATTATGGGCGTTTTTCTTAAAGTGGTCATTAACATTTGAAAAGGTGACGTCTTTGGCTGGGTGTTTATTTTGTCAATCTTTGGGCCAAAATTTTGTCATTTAAGTTGAATTATTTTTGTCAGTGGCCGGGACTTGCTAAAATTTATTTTTAGGCCAAATTTTAAAGGGTTATCGATTTTAGAAAAATGGCTTATGCAGAACATTTCAAATCTTTCAAATCTGATGATCTCACAATGGCACAAAGCCGGTTTGAAAATTTTGCAGTTTTAAAGAATGAAGAGATGCTGAAAGAAAAGGAAGAAATCAATCATGCTTTAATTGCTGAAATTGTTGAGGAGTCTGCTCATGATGATAACTATATTGATTGCTTCGATCCTTTCAAAGAATTTTATGGTGACGATGGTGAAAATTCTGATGAGGTTGTTGATGAGTTAAAAGTGGTAAGGGATGAAGAAGTTCGAGATGGTATGGATTGTGAAGCTGCTGTTAATGAGATGAAGAATGATGAAGAGTCAAAGCTAAACTTGGAAGCCATGATTGAGAAGGCAAGGCTTGATCGCGCTCTTGCTGCCGAAAAACTGGTAATTGGTCTTCCTTACGATGTTTTTGAGGATATTTTGATAGTTCTAGAGGGAGCGAGCTTGGATCTAGATCTGAGATTGTTTGGGGATGTTGTTTGCAATCAGTGATGCGGAAACTCACTGATCACGTATTGATGCTTGAATGTTCATGAAGATCAATGCAAAGTATGATGAAGATGATGATAATATGAATAGGTGAATTGTATTGATCAATAGAGAGGTTACAAGTGATATTCAATGAAATGTATGCAACTCTCTAAGAAATGACCTAGGTGATGGTATTTATAGTCTATACCATTCTCCTTACAATGTAACCTAAAAACGTGGAATTAAGCACAAAACGATTACACAAGTATTCTAAGACAAATACAAATTATGAACGTCTTCACCCGTGCTTGCTTGTGATGATGCTCGATATCTTCACTCGCTTATATTTGGAAAGTGACATCTTCAAATAACCCCAACAGTACTCCCCCTAAGATGACACTTTACAAATCCGACATATCAGCTTAAATCTTCATGTGACGAGCATAGAGAGCAACTTAAAGTTTTGGTATGCATTATCTTCAAGAGGACCCAACAGTACTCCCCCTAAGATGATGCTATCGAAACTCTGTCTTTCAACAAGCAATCTGCATCCTTCTCTTCCTTTTGAGTAACATCAGAGACTATGGAAAGAAATAAGCAGAGAGTAGATTCCGGTGAATCTATATATCAGCAACGGGATCTTTTTCAACGGTTGAAGTAGACTGCGAAGACTTCTTTGACTTAGAATACTCCCCCTCAACCTTTTCTTTAGAGGTTAATGGGATCTGTGTATGAGATATTAAGAGGAGGATTCTTAACACTCAGCAATCTGACTTGGAAGTCTTTGGACTGGAATCAGGCTTGAACAGGAACATCTTCAAGTCGCGTGGAAGCTTGTTCTGTAATGGAAACTGTTCCTGCAACTCAAAGAAAAACATTAAAACTCAGGCAATAATGTGCATTTATCATCAATGTAAAGATTAAGTTCTCAATCGGATGAGATATTGCTTGATGAACAACTCCTACATCAATAACACATGTTAAACTGCCAAAACAGAAGAAAAATATTAAAATGACAATCTTTTTGGTGTTTTTGAATTTTTCAATGTTTTTGATATTTTTGAAATTTTCTCTTTACATTCTGAATCTTTAACCTGCAATGAGATCATACCAGCAATTTATCCAACACATGTTTTGCAGTTTTGAGAATAGACATTTGAATTGTGAAATAATTGAGTGATGAATTGTTGAACAAATCAATTAGCTCGAAGTGACACACTTACTTTTTCTATTCTTGATGATTAATTAGGTTGATTAAGAATAATTTTTGAGTGACCCATACTTTGCACATTAGAAAGTTATACACCTCATCTAAATATCCTGAGAACAACTCAACACGTCAGGTCACTTACAATCATAAACAGTGTGGAATTTGGGTTCTAATTGAATTTGGTCCACTTTGGGACTTCTTTTGAATTCCTTTTTGGAATTTTTCTTTTTCCTGTTGTTCCCCTTGGGAATCTTCTGAATTCCATTTTGGAATTTGATTGGTGACGGTCCACATTTGGGACTCTTTTTGTTCCATTTTGGAATCTTTTGCTGCATCTTGAAGCTCAAAAGAGACTTCATGTGAGACTTCAGGTCTGTGGACACCACAACAAAGAAGCTCACGATGCGGTTCATCACACTGAATAGATTGCATCATTACCCGATGTATATCGTTGCGTCACAAGATATCTATTTGATTTGTATAAACGTTTCACATGCACTAAGACGTTTCAACCACAAAAACTCATTAGAATTTAGTTAAATCATCAAAGAATATACTTGTTCAGTATAATTGTCTGAGCCGTCTCGCACATCAATTTTCACGCTTCAGTCTTTATTGTTTAAAATGATGTGTCGAATAACTCTAGTGTATCTATCATTTCTCATGTACGTGCAAGTAGATTCAACATATTTTTGGATTTTTCTAATTTTATCATTTTTTTTAATAATGAGTTCTCCCCCTAAACTTTTAAATTTCTACGAAAATTGAAAGTTTAATGAAAAGAAAATGGCAGATATGTTATCAAGGTATGAAGAGTGCATGCAATATACTTAATCTAAACAGACGAAATGAAACATCGTTTGTTTCTTGCACTGCCATCATTGTTTGTTTTTTGAAAATGTTTTTTAAAAATTCCTTCAACGATTCCTTTTTGTTTCCAACTCCATTTGGTGTCAGTTGCATCGAAAACATCATGAACAAGATTCGGTATCTTGTCATGATAAGGGATCAGCCACGGTCTTCTTTTCTTTGTTTGACCGGCCTCCATAACTGTCCCTAACACACTAAAAAATCAGTTAGAGGTAATGACCCAAACCATTTCGGTTTTGGGTCGCCCAAATTCATCAACATAAGAGATATTCTCATAAGTGCAAGGAATACCTTCAGGTGGTGGTTCTGATGATACAATGTAATTTGTACCTTCATCTTCTTTCATGGATTGTTTGTCAAAAGAGTAATTATAGTCATTTTCAAACAAATTGTTAATTTCATTTAAAAACAGGTTTTGTTGACTATATTTCTTATTCAAAGATTGATTCACTATTGGAATCATTTTATCATTTAAATCATGATTTCTCTTTTTGTTTTTGACAAACTTTTGTGTCCATGAATCATTGACATGTTCATTTTCATCAAACAAATGTCTATGATTAGATCTTTGAAATTTAGAAACGTACCTGGAAGGGTATGCACGTGATGAACTTCTTTGGACTGACCTTCTCGGCTTGTAGTAGCACTCGGATGTGTTGTGATTTACCATGTCACAGAAGGAACAATACTTGTTGTAGTAACATTCCGTTGTGTCGTGGTTGTACATCTGACAGGTGATGCAGTAGTTGTTGTAGTAGCATTCCGTTGTCATGTGATTGTACATCTCACATATCTCGCAATACTTCTGATGAGCCATGAAGAGAGACTTCCTTCCTTTCTTCTGAGAAGTCTTTGCTGTTGAAGATTGTTGTTTCTGAGAAGCTTTGACCTTTGAATCTTGTTGAATCTTTCTTGAAGGAGCTGGAGTCTTGAATTTGTCACCTTTTGACCCAAAAGGAAAGACACCTTGACTGTAGATACAATCAGAGATATGATGAGTTTCAGAGTCACAGATTAAACAGTATACGTCACTGTTTGAATCACTCGGGGATTCGGAATCTTGAGACTTTGAAGTAGAAGGAGTCTGTGGTGTAGAATCAGATGAAACGCCCTTTGTCTTGTTCTTCTTGGCTTTGCTCTTCTTTTTTCTAACCTTCTTCTTCTTCTTCGACTGAAACTCTTGTGTCTTTTCTTCTTCTTCTTGAGAAGATAGTGATCCAACAATTTCGGTTGGCACTAATCCCTCATCTTTCTTTTCAACAGACTTTACTTTTTCGACTTCTTCTTTGATAAACACAAGATCAAATTGTGATCTGTTGAGTTTATCAGTGAGCTCCATGAGCTGAACATTCAGATTATGCTTTTCGGTAAGCATTGAATCAACATTCTGTGTAAGAGATTTGAGTCTATCTTCACACAATTGGTGATCTTTTTGTAGACTTGCATGCTTCTCTTGTTCTTCTTGCAATTTGTTTTTCAGAGTGTTGTTCTCTGAATTGAACATCTCAGACAACTTCTTCAACTTTAGAATCTCTTCTTCCAAATCTTTGATCACACTGGAAGAGTGTTCATTTGATTTTGCAGCTTCATTCTTGACATTCATTGCTTCTTTTTCACTTTTCTTGAGTGACTCTTCGAGAGATGTGATTCTTTGATCAGATGATTTGTGTTGTTCTTTTAGATTCTTGTGCCTTTTCTCTTCATCCTGGAATTTATCCCAAATCCTGTAAGAATATGTTCTGTAGTGTTCACATTGTTGAAAACATTCTTTGGTGCACATCTTTTCTCTTACATTGACAGGCATTTCAACAAATGAACTCTGAACATCTTTCTCGGATTCCTTTTCAGACATCAATTTCTCCATTTCTGATTTCAATTGAGCAATTGTCTCATCTTGCTTTGCAATGGTTTCTGACAAGTTGCTAATTTCTTTATCTTTCTTTTCAATCTCTTGAATGGAAACAACATCATTGTTTTCACTCCAATCATATTCTTCTTCTTCATCATGATTTTCATGAGAATCTGCTTGACTCACAAGAACAAGTTTTGTGCGTTCATGAAAGTCTCTTCTCTTTTGATCACAGGCTTTTGCAACTTGAAGATATGTTGTTTCAAACATATGATTGAATTCTGTAATAAATTCATTGATATCTTCTCTTTTATTTTCTTCTCGGATCACGGTAAACATGCCCGTTGACAATTTTCTTGAATTTTCAAAGTCATTTTCATGATTTTTCTGGGAAGTCATGGTGGCTAAAAATGACTATTTTGAAATTTTGAAAAAATGAATTTTTTTTTTTTTTTTGTAGAGACGGTTAACTGTTTGGACGGGTCAACAAGGTTGGGACGGCTGAACAGTGCTTCACCCGGCAAAACAGTGATTTCCTTCTATCACCCGGCTAAAGAGTGAATTTTTCTTCTTCACCCGGCTGAACAGTAACTTCACCCGGCTGAACAATTCCTTCACCCGGCTGAACAGTGCTTCACCCGGCTGAACAGTGTCTCACCCGGCTGAACAGTGTCTTTAACCTGCTGAACAGTGTCTTCACCCGGCTGAACAGTGTTTCACCCGGCTGAACAGTGCTTACACGGCTGAACAGTGTTTTTCTTCCTTTTCACCCGTCTGAACAGTGATTTCTTCTTTACCCGGCTGAAAACTTCTTCAAATCTTCATATCAGATTGACTTTTCAAAGTCAAAATTGTGATGAACACAAGATCAATTCTTCAATTTTTGTTGTTTTTGTTCAATTCAACACTTGTATTAGCTTAGGAATGATGTTTCTAACACTCCTTCAAAGTTTTTCTACCTTGAATCAAGCTAACACTCACTCAGATCTGGGTTTTTGATGAAGAACACAATAAGTGGGTTTTGACAAAATTGACAAAATATGGATCGAAATCAACAAATCATTGATGTTTGGTTATGAACGAAGCTTAGGATAGTGATTTCTAACACATCTCAATCATCAATTTCTCAATATCATCAACAATTTCCAGATTTCAATTTTGAGCAGTGAATATGACGAATATGAACAATTTCTTCAAAAACTCAGTCAAATCTTCACCAATTGATCTCAAACTTTGCAGTTCTTTACACAAACATGAATCAAAGCTAATGGTAGCTAAAATTCCATCAATAACAACAACAATCAAAGATCACCCAACAGCTCTAATACCAATTGATAGTTCTAGAGGGAGCGAGCTTGGATCTAGATCTGAGATTGTTTGGGGATGTTGTTTGCAATCAGTGATGCGGAAACTCACTGATCACGTATTGATGCTTGAATGTTCATGAAGATCAATGCAAAGTATGATGAAGATGATGATAATATGAATAGGTGAATTGTATTGATCAATAGAGAGGTTACAAGTGATATTCAATGAAATGTATGCAACTCTCTAGGAAATGACCTAGGTGATGGTATTTATAGTCTATACCATTCTCCTTACAATGTAACCTAAAAACGTGGAATTAAGCACAAAACGATTACACAAATATTCTAAGACAAATACAAATTATGAACGTCTTCACCCGTGCTTGCTTGTGATGATGCTCGATATCTTCACTCGCTTATATTTGGAAATTGACATCTTCAAATAACCCCAACATATTTGTTCATCTGCATGCAAAATTCGTTTGATTGGCATATACAAAGCTAATAAATTATTAATGTCAAATGAAAACGAATTGAAGAAAATTAACAAAGAGCTAAAAGAGAACGAATCAAAATTTTTTGTTAAATTGAGAGAGGCTTTAAAAGAAAACGAACTTTTGAAAAGATCTCTTTTGGAAAAGAATTGTGAGATAAACTATTTAACTGAGCAAGTCACTCTTGCTGAATTGAGACCAGAAAAGTTAAAAACAAACTGGAACAATGGACAATTTCCGGTATGAAAAGGGAGGAACTCTGTAAGAAACAACGGGGGGGGGGGGGGGCAGAGTTAAGACAGGTTTGGGTTATAACAATGATGCATATGCGTATCCCCCATCTAGTACCTTCTGTTATTCTCCAACACCAATTACTCATCCATCAAATGAGTTGATTCAAGAGATTATACAAAATGAATCTAACAGTTTGCATGCAGGTCTAAAGGGAGTTAATTTAAAGGAGGTGCGAGATGATTATGATTCTTCAACTGGTATGGGATATAGTAAAACGGGTATTGACAGTCAAGCTAATGATTGCTCAGTTCCTGTTGTTTCTAATCCTGTAACGGTTGTTACTTCTAATTTCTTTGATGTGAAATTCCTACGTTTGAGCCTGTCAGGAATGAGAAGGAAGAGTTAATCCAGGAATCACCTAATTATGAAGCTCCGATCACATCAACACACTCAATTCCCATCAATCAAGATCCGCTGGAAGAAGAAGTGCTCATTGAAGACTGGACAAGTTCGGATGATGAATCAAAGACAAAGGAGAGTCTAGAAGATCCAAAGATCAAGATGTCACCTGAACCTGTCAAATCTGAGAAACTTCCAAAACCAAAATCAAGACAAATCCGGATCTCAGTCCCAGCTGCAAAATAAGTCAGTCATCCATCAAAAGCTCAAAAGAAGAAGCCTTCACCTCTGTCCATCCTATCTCAAGTTTGTAAAAGACTTGAGAACAAGCAAGTGAAGATCTCATCTCCCATCCGACAAACCACAACTCAACAAAAGAAACCACAAGTTTGTTCCTCTTTCACTGCTCAACATAAGAAGCCACAAGCCTTCCAATAAGTTGCATCAAGCTCGAAGAAAGCCCCACCCCCAGCTAATCCACACGGGCCATTCAAGCATCAAAAGCCATTCAAAGCTTGCTTCAAGTGTGGAAAGGATGATCATGTGCTCAAGAAATGCCCAAAAGGACATGTTTCGGACGGTAAAGGCAAACAGGTTTGCTTATCCGGATCAGAGTCTAGAAAGAATCCTCTAGATAGTAAAGGCAAATAGGTTTGCTTTTCTAGACATCAAGGTAAAAATCATACATCTTTGAATGGTCGAATGACGATTATTCCATCTCTACCTTCTCATGCGAAGCCGGTTTCACATGATTCAAAGATGAATGTGACAGCATCACCAAAACAAAATTCTCTATCCTCGGGGCTTAAACATAAAATGATTTCCAAATTTAACTCTTTCAAATCGAAAATGTTTGAACCTAAACAAATTTGGCAAATTAAAAAGAAAGAGGAAAAGATGATCGATACAAGAACAGATTGTGCGCTTAAACAAGTGTTTTACACTGATGAAAATGGACTGTTAGTAATCTGGTTTACTGACAGAAAATGTTCCTTATTCAAATTTGAGGCGGAACAAACAGGTTATGGTTCTGGTATCTTATCCACATTCTGGATCTTTCTTTCATTTTCATAGCCACTTCATTTTTCTTGATATCTCATTTATAATCTTTTGATAGAGTAATATGGAAGGCGTTTCTTTCGTAATTTCTATTTTATATACTGTAGATAGTTAAAAAAAAGAATTAAAAAAAAATTGGGGGAGCCTAACATTTTTACTTGTATTTATGATCAAGTTTTCACATCTCTTTGAGGTTGCTCTTGTGTCTTTTGAAAATTTCAATTTTGTGCTGAAATAGAAATTTTGGGGGAGTAATATCTCTAATGTACTGAATATCATTGCTCAAAATTTTGTGTAAATATTTTGTGTCCTTTTATAGGTTTCAGATATGTATGGAAAGCACCTAAAGAATGACGTTGATTTGTGCATGATGTGTCAATAGGCTCAGCCCGAATACAATTAAACAACAATTCTGTGATCAAACTAAGTTCAAGAACTCGGCAATGAGGATTATCTCCTTGACAAGATTGGCCTGCACAAAGTTACAAGTCCTATCAAAAATGGGTTGAGAGCGTCAAATCTTTGCCTCGATTTCCCTAAAAAATCCCAAATCACCCACACCCTAGCCCTGAATTGAGCTTCTAGTTAGCAAAAAAAAGAAAAAAAAAAGCTGCTTGTGATGCTCTTCAGAAAAGCCTCTGAGTGAGTTACTTGTTAATTGCTCAGAAAATATTGAGTCAAAGTGCTTAACTCCTCTGCTATACGGAAGTATTGACCTAGAGTTGGTGGATCTTCTCTGCTATACAGATGTATTGACCTGAAGATTCACTGAGCATGCTCAAATGATTATCTCCTCTGTTATACGTCAGTATAGACCTGGAGCTCTAACCATTTGAGTTTCCCAAATAATAAGTCGCAATGTGTTCAAAAGAATCATTGTTGACATGCTCCACTCCCAAAAATGCAAAATGCAGAATGTCAAAAGAGTCTCATAAATTGATCAATATTCAAAATTTGATTCATGAAATTCAAGCAAAGTCAATCATATTGCTCTATAAACCCTGATGATAGGACAAGTTTCTTTACCAAGATGTCTGTGGGGACCGAGTTACATGAGTTTCTTCAAATCGAATCTAAAACATGATAAGACCATCACAGATTGTCTGTTGAAAGGAACAAGGCATGGGTTTAAATGGACAAACATATTGACAATCTAGCCAAGTCTTTGTTTTTCCGGATGGTTGCTCGAAACGCATTATCTGATATCCTTTAGTGAAGTTTTTGTTTTTATTTTTTTTATGTTTGGATTCATGAGTCTTGTTGGTCGTGTGGGCCTTATGAGATGTGTTCTCTTTGTCTAAAAATATTTGTGATCTTGTCGGACTCGTCCTCTCATTTTAGAATTTTTAATTTTAATTAAAAAACAAAAAAAAAACAAAAAAAACAAAAAAAAAATGTTCGTCAGATTTTATTAGTTTAAAAAAAATATATATATATATCCAAAAAGATTTTCATTTCAAATTTTTTTCAAGTCTTCCATATTATGCTATTAAAATTTTATCATTTTCACATGCATTTCACGGGAAATTGCACACACAAACGGACACGGGTTTGCTTGTTTTCATACACAAATAAACACGGGTTTATTTTGTTTAATGAAATGATCTAATGAGAAATCTCGAGATTTTGTTTGTGACTGTGTTACAGATATTTGCTGCAAGTGATGGCCGATCATCAGTTGAGCAAAGCACCTGACCAGAGAACCTGTTCCTCAAAGTTTTTCAGAAGATACCGAGCTAGGAAGCCTCCTCCTACATCTTTTGAAGCACTCAAGAAAAGATAGTTGGAAAGCCGTTCCAGATTTTAAGAAAGGATGCACGCAAAATGGGGGAGCACATTAAATGGGGGAGCTTTTGAGATTAAGGATCTTCAGCAACAAAATTTGGGTAGCATTAGTCTTGGGGGAGTTTTGTTGGATCTGAAATTAAGACTGATGCTCACCAAATTGAAGATCCAACAGTATTGACTTATCGGTGCTAAACACGATGCAAGACGTTGATAATAATAGACTATGAGGGAGTATTGTTGGACCTGAATTGTAGTCTAATATTATCAACACAGTCAAAGTCAACAAAAGTCAACGTCAACGGTCAAAGTCAACGCAAAAGTCAAGACGACGCGTTCGGGACGAAGATTGGAGACAAGACGTTGAAGGCGATGGAGTTTTATTGTTAATAAATATATTTTGTGTCAACAAAATATATTTAATCAGTTTCGTCATTTTAAGTATGTTATGTAATATATATATATTTTGTTGTTATGACAAAATATATATTAGACTAAACATTAGGGTTTTATTTGTATTAATTTCCATTTGTTATGTTTTAGTCTAAGTCTAGGGTCCTAATTGTCATTAGTCCAAAGTGTCATTAGGCTATAAATAGTAAATGGTAATTAGGGTTTTTGGGGGCTTGAATGAGCTAGTGAATGGGGTCTTTCCATGTAAACATCATTTGCAATCCATTTTAAAGATCAAATCTGACTTTTCGTTTGTGTTCATCTCATGTTCATCAATATTTTGTCACTTTGATCCAAAATCTTCACAAATTACTGATTCATTACTGTTATTGGGACCAACAATTTTTCTACTTTGCCACGATGGGATTTGCAAAGGTTGGCTGAACTCCCTCTGCTGGGCAAGGAGGATAGTGGGAGAGCGTGTGCTTTTGAAGTGTCTATCAGAAAGGCGGCTGAGAACAATTTTATTGACTTTGGGTATCAAAAGCCTAAAAGGATGAGGCAGAAGAAGGATAAACATTGGGTTTCTTGGAAGGGGAAGATTGTGTTGAAAATTGATGCTCCAAAGATCATGAATAGGGTGAGGGTTCCTGATACGTAGCCACCCAGGTTACAAGAATTTCTGAAATGGTTTTATGACAATAGCACGGGTGAAGCTGTGATTAGACTGAAAGGGGAAGATCGTCCTGAGATCCGACTGTTTGACCCTATGGAGATCTTCTCATTCGGTGACGAAGATTTGAAGATATTGTGTGAGAACGATATAAAGCACGGGGCAGGAGATGATACAAGGATTGAAGCAAACTTATTTGTGAAAGTTGCAAACAAAGCCCGAGGTGTACGTGCTGAGTTAAAGAAGGTGAATGAAAGGTTGAGGATGACGGATGAACAGAATTTGGATATGGATGACTTGTCTAAACAATTAGATAAGTCAATTGAGAAAAGGTTTGAGAAGCCCGTTGAAGTTGAAGTGGAGGTGCTCAGTGAGGAACTTACTGAAGATATCCAAGCGGAAACTATTTTTCTTGATTTGCCTGATAATGAAGTCACCGAAGCAGAGTTTGTTGATTTGATTGAAGATTTGGATGATGTTGATGAAGCCGGATCTGAAGATGTGACTAATCCATTGGCCGGGATCGATTCAAGGGCCGGAGTTTCATTGAGAATTTTTGAAGCCGAAAAAGACGGAGCTGAAACAAGAAGACTTCCCCGGGTGAGGTCCAACCTAGGGGGAGTATTGATAGTCATGTATAGGTCGGACTCACCGGCATGTCGGTGTTATATGTTTTGTTTTATATTTTATAGTTTTTGTTATACCGAACCTACGGGCGAATCTATAGATTCACTCGGTAGCATAGATTAGTTTGTTTATTTGTTCAGTTTTGTCGACCGGGCGAACCTAACTGTGCCCGACGAAGCTATTAGTTCGCTTGGTAGATTCGTTGTCAGCGAATCTATCAGCGAATCTATAGCTGAACTATATATTGTAATGTTTTCTAGATGCAATACAACTTTTTGGCATATTTTATCAAACCCTAATTTGTGTGTGTGACGGCTGAGGTGCTATGAGCATATTTTCATCATCTTTGTAGCTTGATTACCTCAGTTGTTGTTGATTTGATCTTGTTATTGTGTATTTGGTGATATTGGACTATTGTTTGGTTGAATCTAAGTGTGTTTTGCTGTTTATTAATCATTATAGCACTGAAATCTCGATCTGATGGACCAACAGAAGAGATTAAGGAGGTCGTGTACCTCGGTTTGCCAGGCTAGTGAGATCTGAGATTAAGGAGTTATGTCTTTTACTTTGAGTCTTTCTTGTATACTTTTATGTCTGTTTGGGGTGTTTGGTTCTTAATTTGAGTCTTTCAGGAACGAGACTCTCGAGGAGCATCATCATATTTACCAGGGGAGTTTGTTCCATTTTATTTTATTTTTCGTAATTTTTTTATTTGTCTTATAGTTTTTATTAGTTTCTCAACTCACATTGAGGACAATGTGACGTTTAAGTGTGTGGGGATGGGAGACTATTGTCTAGTATAGTTTAGGTAGTTGAGTCGTGTCGAATTTTTTTTTCAAAAATGTCCTTGAATTTTTTTTGCACTTAAATGGAAAATGATAGTCTAATTGGGAATTAAGTTTTCAAAAAGAAAATGTGTTAACTGGTAGTTTGTTGGTGACCCAATTAGCTTTGAGGGTTTCTTTAGTATTTTAATATATCTAATTACATCAGGAAGTCTTGTGGGTTCTCATCTTAGAAAAAGAAGGAAAGCCTTAACTAAGAAACTTAGGCACCTATGTAGACTTTAGAACTTACACTAGTTAAGGATGATCGCCATAGAAAAGGAAAACAATTAGCACACCCTAGTCTCTTTTTATGAGAATAAATCCGAGAAGGGGTGGCGCTTTCCATAAAAAATCATAAAGTCCATCGAGCATAAAACTGAAAAAAAAGAATAAAGTACGGGGTCTAGTTTACGCATTTTCTCTCGGGGGATAACATCCACTGATTGAAACACCTCTGAGGTGGATCCTAAGTACTAAAAAAAAGGAAATGAAAAAAAGCAAGCCAACAACCTATGTGTTTCCCTCTAGGATAACGACTTGGAGATTCCACCTCTGGTTGAGGTGAGCTTGAAAAAAAAGAAAAAAATCAGTTATGCTCAAACACTTCATCCATCAATCCATCTTTCTTATATGGCAATGATCTTTATCTAGGTTAAGTTCTTTAGTTTACACTGGTTGGAAAACCTATATGGTTTAACATGTGCCTCGTGAAGAAATAAATAAATGGGTTAAACTGTGGCTTTCTAAGTGTGAGACCCTTTAGATGGAATGATATCACTTAAAACTAAAGCTAACACGAAAAGAGGCCTGATTAGTTAGTGTTAGGGTTATTTGGAAACAATTACTGACGGTTACAGTGATACATTTTCTTGTTTGTGTTATTAGATAGGAAGTTTTAAGCTGTGAAAGTTGATTCATGGTTATGATTCTATTGCGGACTTTTTCAGGGACAAAAACGGATTAAGTGTAGGGATATTTGATGTGGTCCAAATTATATATATTTTCATAAAGATATTCTATATACTTTTGGGTTATTTTTTTGGTCGAATTCTACTCATATTAGGTTTATATTTATATTTTGATGATTTTAAGAGTCCGCGAGTAAAATAGGTTAAAGAGTGAAATATTAAACATATGTTATATTATGTAAAAGGAATAGACAACTAAATAAATTTTTGTAATGTTACGCAGGTTATCAAGTGCAAAATATGAAACAAATGAGTTTGCATTTTTTTGTAAATTGACGTGGACAATAAGTCAAGAAACATTAAGTCTCTAAAACCTAACATTTTTAATATAAAAAGAAAATGGGGCTTGTATGAGAAAAGGAGGATTCTGACGGCAGAGTTACGAAGGAGAAAAAAGAAAAAAAAATAAAAAGGAGGGCAAATTTTGGGACGGCAGCTTTTGTTTATTTTTGTGGACAAACAAAAAATAGAAGAGGAGATTGACGGCAAGCTACAACAATTAAGAAGAAAAAGGGCTACGGACATAAAGGCAAGGGGATTGGAGCAAATGAGAGAGGCAATTGGTTCTAAAGTATTGAAGTTATTCTTATTCGGTTTGCATTTTAATCATTCGTTTTTTTTCGTTTCATTACAAACCATGATTTTGTTCAATATTTGTTTTGATTCATTCTTGACAGTTATGAGTAGCTAAACTATCAAAACTACCTTGGTTGGATGATTATTGAGTAGTTTTTTTTTTATTTTTGTGATTTGATTAAATGAATGACTTGAATATTATTGATAATATTTATTTTTTCCAGTTTATGATGTGTATGCATGCTTAGTTGTGATTGACATTTAATTCCCTATTCCTCTTGTGATTCTAATTATTTAACTTTGTGTTTTATTTATTAGAATTGCATGTTTAGGTTGAAAACTTGGTGTTTGAAATCTAATTGTTGTTAAGCTAGACATAGTTAATCATAGTAGTAAGTTTTAGATGTTGGTTTAACTTAGTCTTCTACTAGTCTAGAGACCGAGAGGTGATAGGCTATTGGTTTTATCTTTTATCTTAACTTGATAGGATTAGAGTTATACGAGAGTAGGCTTTACATTATCGGTTTTGGTTCTTGTAATTCCAAGTCATAAATTTGGTTAGATAGGTTTACCTCTTTACATCTAGGGTTGTCGGGGACAGTCTTATATATATTGTGATTGTTGAGATCGAGAGGAGATACATCATTAGGCTACCTTAGTATTCATGGTTTGGAGATACCTAAAATTGATCCATTCCGTTGTCCCGTGAGCTTCATAAGACCTTTAGAAATGCTAGATTATGTTTACAAGACCTATAGAAGGCTTAGCATATTTAGTGCATCTATTTGTCATATTTTTCAGACCCGGAGTCATATATTTTATTAATCTCAAAGATAGTAAAATTCGTCAATAGGATTCTTACCTAGGTGGTTCGCTTTATCCATATTTGCTAGTCGCAAGTTTTAGTCGGTTTTTTATTTCTCATTTATGAGTTTTTAATTAATTTTCAGATAAGTTTTAAATATTTGTTCGTCTTTATATTCTTAGTTTAAATAATTAAAAATAAACAAAGTTTCATCGGTTAGGAGTCGATAACGATTTATTATTGAGGGCCGCCAAACAAGTCTCTTGGGTACGATACTTGGACTTACTTAGCTTAACTACACAAGACCGGTACACTTGCCGCTTGCGTGAGTTTTGTTGGGGTTTCCATTTAAATTTAAAACCCGAGTTTTGTGAATCCACATTTATTTTATATGTATATTTCACACATCACAAAACCAACTCCCTCTTTAGCCAACACTTCTTAACCATGAGTTCGTAACCTAGGTAATATTTCTTCCATCTTGATTTAACTTCAAAAGCCAATGTTTTTGAAATAATTAATTAAATTTATTATTTCAGTTTCTTTTAATTTATTAGTTTTTGAAAACAAATATTTTAAACCTTTTCAAACAAAAAAACAACTTTTCTTATTTAATTTTAGTTATCCATTAGTGTCTCTAGGGTTCAATACCTAGTCTTCCATTAGCTCTACTATTCACGACATATATACTTGCCTTAGTGTGGTCTAGTTTAGGAGTAATTACGATTAAATTAGAGTGTCTAGCATAGATTTTGTTTCTCATTCTTATAGACCAGTTAAGCACATCAATGCCAGAAGAAGCAAGATTCAAGTTATACTTAGCATAAAATTGTATTAGATGATTTGGATGCACCCTTTCATTTGGAAATATTAGAGCTTGCCATTCCATAACACCAAAGTGTTCATATACTTAATGGATGTGGAGCAATATGTATTATGTGAGTATTTTGGCTAGAGGAAGAGGACATGCTTTGAAGAGTTTGAAGAGGTGCAATGGTGTGAAGAATATGATGTTGATCATCACCATTTAACAGGAAGGATAGGCTTTGTGTGAGAACTTAAAATATTTGGTCATTGATATAAAGGTGATGCATGTAAGGTATTGATTCCATGTAGCTTGAAGAATGGTGTTTCATAGGCTGCTAGCTTGTGGATAAAAGATTTCTTTGGTTGGAAAATATGACACCCTCCAATTTTCTGATTAACTCCGCTAACTAAATCCCATTAAACCCATTAATGCAATTATGCTCTACATTTAATTAAGTGAATTAAATGTGCTACTTGTTACACAAAAAGTTACATGTAATAGTAATATGGACAATTACCGAATCATACGAGTAAATACCCAAACGTTGGTGAATCAATAAATCATTAATCCCGAGAAACGAAATAAATATAAATTAAGTGAGTTTTTATGTTATGCGGGTTACATGTTTAATTGCGTTAACTTTCGAGAAATCATGTATTTTGCGTGTTTTAACGTTTTAGCATATTTCGCAAAATTTATAAAAACAAAGATTGTTATAAAAGAAATAATATAGGGACTTATATTGTTATTTAGCAAAGTTCAATTAAAAATGATCCGACTTATATTGTTATTTAGCGAAGTTCAATTAAAAATGATCCATGGATCATCTAGGTGGTCCATGCAACACCTAAAGACCCATTTCAATTTTCATAACAATTATACTTAAACAAAACAATTATACTTAAACACCTAAAGACCCATTTCAACACCTAAAGACCCATTTCAATATCCATAACAATTATACTTAAACAAAACCTAGTTCTCTTAACCCCAATCTCATAAGAATAAATGTGTGTGAATGTTTCCTATCCCCTTTGACGTCCACTTCATACCCCCATCTCCATCAATATTTTTTTGGATTTCTTTGCTTCAACTAGTGTTAGTTTTGGCCAATTAGAGTGTTAATCATCATCACTAGTGCATAACAAGTAAGATTCATGAATCAGTTTTAAGTTTCTTGTGAATTTTATGTTCATAGCTAAACCCCAGTTCATCCAAACACCTCTAATTTTGAAACAACAGGTTTGAACTTGGTGATCAATTAGTTGCTCAATGATGTTTGTATGATGTTGGTGACCATGAAGATCTAAACTTGTGATTTATGTTCATATGTTACTAAAGTTAGTAACTTTATTATGGAATTGGTATTTAGGATTCATGAGTAGGTACAGTTTGAAAGCAATGATGTTGTAGACATGTTATTATGATTATTAGATGGATGCACTCATTTTTTGTTGCGAACTAGGAAAAATAGATTTTGATATTGTTCGGCTATATTTTGGTCAAATGGAAACGAAATTGACCAATTCTTGAGCCTAAAACTAACTTTAACGAGTCTAGTTTCCAACCCAATTGGTCTCATATGTTTGTGAAAGGTTTTGATCAACCAAAATGGAAACGAAATTGACCAATTCATGTTCGTTTGTTAAAGTATTAGCAAGCTAACGAACGGTTCACGAACACATAAACAAACGAATGTTATGTCTATGTTCGTTTGTTAAGGAATTTAAGATGTTCGTGTTCGTTTGTTAAATTTATAAATGAACCTAAGCAAACACAAACAAACATATATTAGCTTAAATATACAGAAAACCCACTATTAATACAAAAAATAACAGTTCACGAACATATGTTAAAGTATTTAGCAAGTTAGCATAAGAATATATAGTTATCCAAAAAAAACTTGATAAAGTCTAAGTTCTTGAGTTATTCATACTTAACATAACCATATATTCTCCTAAAGTACTTAACATAACAGTTCACGAACACATTACCAAACGTTCACGAACACAAATGAATGAACACAATCTATGTTCGTGTTCGTTTGTTTATTAAACAAACGAACGTAAATGAAATTCCCGCCCAACAGTTCATGAATGGTTCGCCACACGTTTGGTTCATTTACAACCCTAACCAAAGTTGAAAAATAAATCTGAAGGACAAATCTGTTTTCGGATGACATATTTTAGGTTAAATTCTCAAGTGCAAAACTAACCCAGTTATAAATATTTTGACTCAATTCCTTTTTATAAGGAATATATTCTATGTGTTTAGAAGATATTCCAATTGGTCTTGCATTCTCACGATGAATATTAAGATTTTTAGAAAAAACTGACATTTGATAACTCTAAACAGTAAGATTCCGTTACTTTTAATGCAAAAATGTTGATATATACAGATCATCAGACTTAGAGTTTTTCAGAAAAGATGTGCGGACAAATTTTGGATGATGTGCGGACAAGAATTGACTTAGAGATGTGCGGACAGACTATTATCCGTACATTAACTTAAGTTTTTGGTATTTTTGTTTGTACACACTTGTATTGATTAGAGTAGTATAAATAGGTGTTCTTGTGTATATTTAAGTAGACTTTTTAGACCTTTGAACGATTAAACCTTTTGTACACATACTTATTCTCTCAATCAATACAACTTGTATTTATCAGTAATTTCTTGTGTTGAATTGTTTGTTTGATTGATTGTAATCATAATTGTTGAATAGATTAACAGATTAACATGCTCGTGACCTGACCTGATCTAGATACACAAAATTGATATTAGAGTTGTTGGTTTAGTGGGTCAAACTTCGTTTGATTATGCTTGAATCTGTTAATTCAACAACTATTTGAATCTTCAAACCGATTCAATTTGTTCTAATTGTTCAAGAGATAAATCCTTTCAACATTTGAATCGAATTCAACGTGAAAATTACTTAAATTATGGATTTGAATGCTTGAAAAGTCTGTTGATGATATTGCGCACTGTTCATAGCAAATTCAAACAAATTTATTGATTAAATTCTGTTTCTGATAAAATTGAGATTCAACGAACATTCCTAATGAATTCATACATCTTTTACGTTTGATTTCAATCAAATTCAGAATCAAATCATAGAAATTATGATTTCATTGTTGTTCGTACATCTTTGAGACTTGAGAAAATGATAATGTTTACTGAAGTTGATCCAATTGTTATTCAATTCCCAGTTATCTTTTTCTTAATCATCTGCATTCTAGCTTACTTTGATCTGTTGAAGTAATTTTTCTTCAAAATTGAACATAACTGTTGTCCGCAAATCATTTTGGAGATTACTATTGTTCGTAGATCTTATTAATCAATCAATTAAGTTGAAGAAAGCTGACATAGATTGAAGTAATTGAGTTGATTTCCTTCTGTGGAAAAGTATGATTTTCAAACTGTTCGTAGATCAGTACTCTAGCACGCAGATTGACACTGTAGTCCGTAGATTGATCTTGTCATCCGCAGATCAAGTTTTAAAGAATAAAAAATGGCAAACAACAACAATAATTATGATTTTGCATCAAAAGTTCCTTTGCTTAAAACAAGGGATGACTTCAAAGGCTGGGAAATTCGTTTCAGAAATCATCTAAACACAGTTGATCACAACTTGTGGAGATCAATTGCTAATGGTCCTCACATTCCAAAACCATCTTCTAATCCTGACAAGTATAAAGACAATGCATACAGAGATGGTATGAAAGTGTTTCCTCTGGAAGAATTGGAATGTGATGAATTTAAAAACGATTTGAGAAAATGTGCAATTGATCTGAAGGCTTATTCATTTCTAACAATGGTTGTCCCATTGGCTTTCCTGACCAGAACAAAGAAGTATGTCACAGCAAATTCATTGTACAAAATCTTACAGAAAATGTGTGAAGGAGGAACTGAGATTCAGAGTATAAAGAAACAAAAGCTGAAAAGACAACTAGAGATGTTTTCTGCATTATCTGGTGAATCCATCAAGTCACACTTGAACAGATTTGTACAACTGGTGACTGAAATGGAAGCAATGGAAATACCTGCAAACACTGAAGATATAAATTTAAGATTGTTGCATTCACTGCCTGAAAGCTGGAAACATACTGTTAATACTCTTAAGCAAACAATTTCTTTAGAAGTTCAAAATCTGGATTTCATGGTTACTAAAAGTGAGTCTTTGGCTATGGATGAACAATCTAGAAACTTGATGACTAAGAAAGAAATGGAACAGTATTTTTTCAAGGTTGAAAAATCAGGACAACAAGCTCATGCATTTGTATCAACAGATGTGAACACATTTGATGAACATTTTCAAGGGGATTGTTTCTTTGCAAGTTCAACTGAAACAACTAGTTTGAATGATTTCTGTGAAGAAAGTGTTGAAATTCCTAAAGGAAGAGTCAAGACAATGAATGTTGATAAATCTCAGGATGTTGTTAACATTGTGTTAAAATCTGATGAACATAAAGCTGCTTATGCTGCTTTTTCATTAAGCTTTCAAGCCTATCTGGGAAGTCAACTAACAACCAATGGAACTAATGGTACAAGATTTGAATGACATGCATCCTGATGATGTGGAAGAAATGGATATTCAATAGAATATGGTCATGTTGGCTTACAGATCTCAGAAACAAATGAAGTTAAACAGAAATTTCAGTAAGCCAAGCTTGAATAAGAAGATGGGTTTTGATAAATCAAAAGTTAGGTGTTTCAAGTGTAATCTATATGGGCATTTCTCCAGAGAATGTAACAATCCTTCTGCAAAGACTACACAGAACACCTTGAATTCTAATCAAGCCTCTACTTCTAACAGCAAATCTGAAGAAACCAAGGCTATGTGTGTAACCTACGATGGTGAAGTTGACTGGAGTGCATATGGAGCTGAAACAGAGAAAGAATTTGCATTAATGGCTCAGAATGTTGATGATGATCAAAGGAGCTGAAGTTGATGCAAGCAAATATCCACCACTTTCAGATGATGTCAAGGAGAATGTTTGTTCAAAAGCATGCCTGAATGAGGTAACCCATTATAGAACTCACTCTTTTGTTGTTAATGACAGGTTACAGGCTGAAATTAAAAGTCATAAGAAAACCAAAGAAGATCAAAAGGAATTTGAAAAGAAAATCAAATCTTAAAGAATCTAAAAATCAAGAATCAATTCTAATAAATTCTTTGAAAATTCTTGAAGAATCATTTGTTAAAAGTCAACTGGAAGCTTCTACATATAAATTGAAACATGAACAGTTGATGTCAACCAAAGAACAAATGGAAAAATGGATTGCTAGTCAAAAGGAAGGAAAGAATGGTAATGGGTTGGGTTTTTCTCAAGTGGCGTACAAAACCACACCTCCTCCTATGAACTATGAGAAATTTCCAAGTGTCATGACTAACAAATTACCAAGTGACTTTAATCCACATGACTACTCTAGTGAAGCTCAATCTAAAATGAAATCTATGATTCATAACTCAGAATCTTCTGATGATTCTGTGATAGTCATGTATAGGTCGGACTCACTGGCATGTCGGTGTTATATGTTTTTGTTTTATACTTTGTTGTTTCTGTTCTAGCGAACCTACGGGCGAATCTATAGTTTCGCCCGGAAGCATAGATTAGTTTGTTTATTGTTCAGTTTTGTCGACCGGGCGAACCTAATTGTGCCCGGCGAAGCTATTAGTTCGCTTGATAGATTCGCTGTCAGCGAATCTATCAGCGAATCTATAGCTGAACTATATATTGTAATGTTTTCTCATAGCAATACAACTTTTGGCATATTTTATCAAACCCTAAAGTGTGTGTGTGACGGCTGGAGGTGCTAGGAGCATATTTTCATTATCTTTGTAGCTTGATTTCCTCTAGTTGTATTGATTTGATCTTGTTATTGGTTGTTAAAGGTGTTTAGACTATAAAACATTGAATCTATTTGGGTTTTGTTGTTTTACAAATCATTATAGCACTGAAATCTCGATCTAGATGGACCAACAATATGGTATCAGAGCATTAGTGCTCTTGATTGTTTGATCATTGATATTTTTTGTGAAGTTTTTGGGGTTTTTGTGTCAACACTGTTTGATTCATTTCGGGACTGGTTATTGTGTTTCTGTGTTGGAATTTGCTTTGGGTTTGTCATATTTGGTAATAGGAAGCTATGGAAACAAACAGATCTTAAATTGGTTGTGTTTTGAGGCTGTTCTGGTTGATTTTGGACTGAAACAGTTTTGCCCGTAAGCCAGCGAATCTAGTTGTTCATCCAGCGAATCTGTTGTTCTTCCAGCGAATCTATTGTAACTTTGTGATTTGGAATTTACTGCTTCCTATTCGCGAACCTGTCATTTTATTAAACGAAAGTTCACCTGTTTGGCTCTTTGTGCAAGCGAACTTGCTGCTAAACTCATTTGGGCACAAGTCTCTGTTCTGTCGAGCGAAACTGTCGAGCGAAACTGTCTTTTTGGTCGAGCGAATCTATTGTTGTCGAGCGAATCTGCTGAGCGAATCTGTCATCAGCGAATCTGAAATCTGTTTGTGATTATGACTACATCAACCATAAACATGAATGATCTGGAGAGTGTTCAACCAAACAGGCCACCGAGGCTTGTAAGTGGTGAAAATTTTGAAGATTGGAAGAGGTGTTTGAAGGCATTTTTCTACTACACTGATTATAATCAATGGGAGTCAATTGTGAATGGTCTGCATGTGCCAAAGAAAGTTGAAGGAACTGTTACTTCACCAAACACTGATCCAAGTACTTTTACTGAGGGTGATATCAAGTTGCTTGATCGTGATAAAAAGGCCCTTGGAGCTTTGATACTTTGTTTACATCAAAATATTTACAACAGGTTTGCTGAACACACAAGTGCTAAAAGCTTGTATGATGCGTTGTGTGAGTTTTATGATGGTAATGAAGATTTGAAGTTGGACAGAAAAGCTCAAGCTGAGAAAGAGTTCAATTCATTTGTGGGGTATAAGCAGGAAAGTTTGACTGATACAACCAACCGTTTTCTGTCAGTGTCTAGCAATCTGAAAAAGTATGATAAGAAGCTGGGAAATTATGAGCAAGTCACAAAGCTGTTAGATTCACTTCCCCCTTAGTGGAGTCTGCAGATCAAATTGTTGAAACAAGAAAGAAACTTTCATGACTTTAAACTGATGGATGTGATAAACAAGCTAAAGTCATTTGATCTTGATGTGAAGAGAAGAGAATACAATCAGTCCATGATGGTTCCAAACATTCCTCCTCAAAATGCTGCACTTATTACATCCGCTGTAAACTCACATATTTATGGAGCTGCATCTGGAGGATTATCAAGTTTTGGGTCGGTTAAATCTGATAGTGGTTCTACAAGCGTTGGTTCTGGTTCAAATGCATCTGTTACACTCAGATTCCATCTGACACAATGGCTTTGTTTGGGATGTTTGTTCATAGTTATGAAGCTTTGGTTGCAGGTGAATTGAAGGGAAAAGTGTTGACTGTTGAAGATATGTATCAGGTGGATCCTGATGATCTTGAAGAAACTGACATCCAATGGCAAATGGCAATGCTCACTCTTCGTGCTAGAAGATATATGGAAAGAACCGGTCGAAGAAATTTTAGGAATCAAGGTCAGAACAAAAAACTGGGTTATGATAAAGGAAAGTTGAGGTGTTACAACTGCAAGCAATTGGGACACTTCAAGAGGGACTGTCCTTTACCAATCGTCACTGAACCTGTGAAATCTGGAAATTCTAGAACTGTTCCAATTCAAGACAGAGCTGAGGAAGTTAAGCCGAGAAAAGAAACTGCATTGCTCACCAACTTTGATTGGAGTGTAGAAATTAAAGAAGCAAAAGAAGAAATTAACCATGCTTTGGTTGCTGAGATTGTTGAAGAAATTGCTCTTGCTGATGATAACTATATTAATTGCTTTGATCCTTTCAAAGAATTTTATGGTGAAAATAGTGAGAACTCTGATGAAGCTATTGAGTCGAAGGTTAATGTGACTGAAGAAGGAAAGATTGTGAATGAGGTTGCAAAGCATGAGGTTAATGAATTAAAACTGGTAAGGGATGAAAAAGGTCAAGATGGTATGGATCATGAAGCTGGTATCACAACTGAGGTTCAAATAGATGTTATTGTTCAAGGGCATCTGGATCATGAAAAGGTGAATCATTCGGGGTTAGTATGTGAAGCTGCTGTTAATGAGATGAAGAATGATGAAGAGTCAAAGCTAAACTTGGAAGCTATGATCGAGAAGGCCAAGCTTGATGCTGTGGACGAGTTCAAGAGGAGCACTCCTTATTGCCAGTGTGATCGTGCTCTTGCTGTCGAAAAACTGGTAATTGGTCTTCCCTATGATGTTGTTGAGGATATGTGCTCATCTGCATGCAAAATTCGTTTGATTGACATATATAAAGCTAATAAATTATTAATGTCAAATGAAAACGAATTGAAGAAAATTAACAAAGAGCTTAAAGAGAAAGAATCAAAATTTTTTGTTAAATTGAGAGAGGCTTTAAAAGAAAACGAACATTTGAAAAGATCTCTTTTGGAAAAGAACTGTGAAATAAACTATTTAACTGAGCAAGTCACTCTTGCTGAGTTTGAGACTAGAAAAGTTAAAAAACAAACTGGAACAATGGACGATTTCTGGTATGAAAAGGGAGGATCTTTGTAAGAAACAACGGGGGCTAGAATTAAAACCGGTTTGGGTTATAACAATGATGCACAAGTGTATCCGCCACCTAGTACCTTCTGTTATTCTCCGACACCAATTCCTCATCCTTCGAATGAGTTGATACAAGAGATTATACAGAATGATACTAACAGCTCTATTGCAGGTTTAAGTGGAGTTAATCTTAAAGAGGTTAGAGAGGATTATGCTTATGGTGGGAGTACTGGCCTTGGTTGTTCTAGCAGTTTTGGTTTTTCTAATTCTGATTCAAAGAAGTCTGTTGAAGACAGTAGATTAATTAATTTTGTTCCTAGTCATGTGTTACATTCAGACAATTTTATTTGTAATAGTAATTTAGGGTGCTCCACTTCAAACATTAATTTGTTGAATGATGATGTGATTGAAAATGTTTTTGTGAATGACAAAGATGAGATTTCAGGTCATGTCTCTGAAACTCAAATCAAAACAAATTGTTTTCAAAAGTTCTTTTCTCATCAAATTCCATCTTTCACACCTGTGAGGATTTCAAAACCTAAAGAAAGGGAATCATCTTTCTCATCCATGAATCACATTGATAAACCTAAATCTGAATCTGAAAAGGTAAAAGTCACAACAGGTAAATCAAAAGAGCCTTATGACTCTTACAGTGATTGCAATTCCCAATTATCTGATTGTGATGAAGAGATTGAAATTGATAAAATTCTTGATACTCAAGTTTCAAAAGAAGGTTTGAAATCTCTTTGTTTTAAATGTGGAAAAGATGATCATACTGTCAAGCAATGTCCTAAGTTTGTTACAAATAGTTCGAGGCATAAATCTTTTGGAAAAAGATTGAATACGTTTGTAAATAATTTCTTCTGTAAATCCTCTTCTGTTCCGCGACCTAAGTACACAAAGGCTTGGGTACCAATTTCAAAAGTCTAATTTCTATCTTTTAAATATGTCAGGAACTTTCAAGCGCCGTTGTAAATAGTCATTGGCACATTGATAGTGGATGTTCCAGACATATGACTGGGTTGAAGGACCTGCTGACAAATTATCGAATTATTAATGGTGGATATGTTGCTTTTGCGGGAGACAAGAAGGGTGGTAAAATGATTGGTCAAGGAGAAGTCTCGAATGGCTCACTAACCTTGGAAGATATTAACTATGTTCCTGAATTGGCATTCAATCTTCTTAGTGTATCACAAATCTGTGATAAGAATATTCTTGTGCTGTTTCTTCCAAACGAATGTCTGTTGTTGAAGCCTGAGTTTACTATTCCTGAAGAATTGGTGATCATGTGAGCTCCAAGACGAAATGATACATATATGCTGAATATGGGATCAAAAGAATCAACTTCCACCGTGACCTGTCTTTTATCTAAAGCTTCATCTTTTGAATCTTTTCAATGGCATAGACGTTTAGGGCACATTAATTTTAAAATACTAAATAAGTTGGTTAAGAACAATTTGGTCAGGGGTTTACCACTCAAAGACTTTTCTATGGTAGAGAAATGCATGGCTTGTGCTAAAGGAAAGCAACACAAAAAGCCACATAAACTAAAAATTGAAAATTCTATCTCACAACCCCTCGAATTGTTAGATACTGATTTATTTGGTCCAATAAGTGTCAAATTTATTGCTAAGAAATCTTATTGCTTGGTTGTCACAGATGATTACTCTAGGTACACCTGGGTGAGATTCCTCGCAAACAAAAGTGAGACTGCAGAAGAACTAATGAAGCTGATTCCTCAAATTTAGGTGCTTGGAAAGCGAAAGGTTCAAGCCATCCGAAGCGACAACGGAACTGAATTCAGAAATCACATCTTCAATTCATTCTGTGAACAGCGGGGTATTCCCAGACAGTTTAGCGCCACACGAACCCCACAACAAAATGGTCTTGCTGAAAGGAAGAATCGTACTCTTGTGAAGGCTGCTAGAACTATGTTGATCGAGTCAAAGCTTCCAATTATCTTCTGGGCAAAGGCAGTTAATTGTGCAGCTTATGTCCCGAATAGGGTACTGATTGTCAAAGACAAGATGAAGACATCATACCAGTTGTTTCGAGGGATCAAGCCGTTGATCGATTTTCTGCGCCCCTTTGGATGTTCTTGTACTCTGTTGAATACTCAAGATCAGAAAACGAAGTTTGGTGCTGTTTTAGATGAATGCTTCTTTGTAGGATACTCGAACACACAAAAAGCGTATCGTGTTTACAACAAGCGAACGCGGATTGTGCAAGAGTCCTATTATGTTGATTGACAAGAATCGAACTCCACAAGCATCGGTTGTGAGCCCGCATGGTTTTACGATTCCACCACTGTTTTCAACTCTTTTAATCTTCCAAACTTTGACGATGATGATATTATTTCTCCTACTCTAGTTACATTTATTAACCATCACCAATCATCATCATTCCATCAACCTCAACCACCATCCCCACCACAACCTTCTGTTACTCAAATACCTTCAACTACATTTGACATTCCTCCACCTCCACCTCCAACTGATATTCCTTTATCATCCACTTCCATCTAACCTCTTCTACCAATGAAATTCCTCCAACTTCAAACATTCCATCCCAACCAACTAATCAAGTATCCTCATCACAATCCAACCAAATGTTTCTCAACACAAACTTCAAAACCTTAAAAGATCATCCTCATGATTACATCATAGGATCAATAACTGATGGTGTGAGAACTCGGAGTCAGAGTGGTTTGATTAATGAGTATCTCTATGCTGCTTTCTTGTCACAAGTCGTTCCGAAGAATTATAAACAAGCACTTGAAGATCCTAGTTGGGTTGATGCCATGCAAATGGAATTGCAACAATTTAGGAAGCTTAAAGTTTGGGAACTTGTTGATCTTCCTCCTAATAGACGCCCAATCGGCACTAAGTGGGTCTTCCGAAACAAACCAGATGATCGCAGTGTTGTTATCAGAAACAAGGCGAGATTGGTTGTCCAAGGATTTGCTCAAGAGGAGGGGATTGACTACACTGAATTTTTTGCTCCAGTCGCTCGCCTTGAAGCCATTAGAATCTTTCTTGCACATGCTGCTAACAAAGACTTTAAAGTCTATCAGATGGACGTTAAATGTGCATTTCTATATGGAGATATCGATGAGGAGATCTACGTATGTCAACCACCGGGTTTCGAGGATCCAGATTTTCCTTCAAAGGTGTACAAGCTTGATAAATCCTTGTATGGGTTGCATCAAGCTCCACGTATCTGGTATGAAACTCTGACACAGTATCTTCTCAGCAAAGGTTTCTCTCGTGGGACTATAGATATGACATTGTTCAAGGAGGTGAATGGTGAGCTGCTGATTGTTCAAGTGTATGTGGATGATATCATTTTCGGATCGACAAATGAGGGGCTGTGTAGAGAGTTTGAGAAAGTGATGATGGATCATTTTGAAATGACTATTATGGGGGAGATGTGCTTCTTCTTGGGGCTACAAGTGGAACAAAAGCCTGATGGAATTCTTATCCACCAAGAAAAGTACATCAAAGAAATTCTCACAAAGTTTGGCATGGATGATTCTTCTCCTGAACTGATTCCCTTCACTGCTCAAACATGCCTTACTTCTGATGATAATGGGAATCCTGTGGATGCTCATCGGTACCGCTTGATGATCGGATCTCTCATGTATCTGACTGCCAGCCGACCAGATATTACATTTCCTGTGTGCTACTGTGCTAGTTTCCAGGCCAATCCAAAAGAATCACATGAGAAAGCTGCTAAACGCATTTTTCGTTACCTTAAGGGTTCCTCTCGTTTGGGACTTTGGTACCCAAAAGGTGGGAACTTTAATTTACATGCTTTTTCTGATAGTGATCATGCTGGTTGCAGGATAAACCGAAAATCAGTCACTGGTGGATTCACGCCATCCGAGACGCTCAGGAAAAAGGGTTCATTGATATTATTCCTATTGAAACAAGAAAGTAAAAAGATGATCTTTTCACAAAAACTTTTGACAAACCACGTTTTTATGAACTGATCTCAATGCTGGGATTGATATCTTTTTAAAAACCTTTGTCTAAGTAAAATGGCTTTGTAAATATGTAAATATCTTTTTCATTTTCTTCCTTGAGAATCAGGCTGTCACATATTTCTCCGCTCCTTCTTTTAATTTTTATTTTATCTTATTTCATTTCTTTTCTTTATTTTGTATATATATATTAAGAAAATCCGAAAAACAAAAATTTCTTATTAGATAGCTATAATATAGAAATTTTGGGGGAGATATTAAAGATTAACTACTTATAGTTTTTCAAATGTTGCTATTTCAGGATCCCTGTTTAAATTGATGTTGAAGAGACGTTGAAGGAGGTCAGAAGTATTGTGTTTGGGATATGTTAGATAGGCTCAGCCCGGAAAACAAATTAAACAGTGATTGTGCAGCCAAACATAACGTTCAAGAACTCGGTAATGAGGATTATCTCCTTTACATGATTGGTCTGCACAAAGATACAAGTCCTGTCAAAAATGGGTTGAGAGCGTCAAATCTTTGCCTTGATTTCCCTAAAAATCCCAAATCACCCTCACCCTAGCCCTGAATTGAGTTTCTAGTTAGCAAAACAAAATAAAAAGCTGCTAGTGTTGCTCTTCAGAAAAACCTCTGAGTGAGTTACTTGTTAACTCCTCAGAATGTATTGAGTCAAAGTGCTTAACTCCTCTGCTATACGGAAGTATTGACCTGGAGTTGGTGGATCTTCTCTGCTATACGGAAGTATTGACCTGAAGATTCACCGAGCATGCTCAGATGTTTATTTCCTCTGTTATACGTCGGTATAGACCTGGAGCTCTAAACCATTTGATTTTCCCAAATAATAAGTCACAATGTGTTAAAAAGAATCATTGTTGATAAGCTCCACTCCCAAAAAAATGCAAAATCGCAGAATGTCAAAAGAGGCTCATGAATCGATCAATATTCAAGATTTGATCCAAGAATTTCAAGCAAAGTCAATCATATTGCTCAAATAAACCCTGATGATAGGACAAGTTCTTTTTACCTAGATGTCTGTGGGGACAGAGTTGCCTGAGCTTCTTCAATCAAACCAAAACATGATAAATGAAGCTGTTGATCTCTTGTTGAAAGGACTAAGGCATGGGTTTAAATGGACAAACATATCTGCAATCACACCAATCTATGTTTCTCCGGATTCTGCTCGAAAAACGTCATGAAAAATATATATATCCTTCTTCAGTTTTAAATTCTTGTTTTTCTTTCATTTTATTTTTATTTTTTTTATATCTTCAATTCTCATTTAATGCATTTATTTTCGGAGTGTTGAAATCGTGGGGCGTTTTCATGGATTCGTAAAGGAATTAAATCTTAAGAAAAACCAAAAATATATATATATATATTTTTTTAAAAATTTTATTTTTGCAATTTTGCATCCCAGCGAACCTACTAGCGAATCTACAGGTTCGCCCGGAACTTTTTCATGTCTCCGTGTCTTCTCTTGACCTTAAGTCCCGAGCGAATCTGAAGTTCGGTAGTTTACATTTCAGCGAACCTGTGACTGTATATATTTGTGTCGTCTGCGAAACCATTTCACAAGTTCGCTGTCACTGTTACTGTTGCCGTGTCTTTTTCAAAAATTTTCAAATTCGATTCTCACTCACTATCGTCTTTTTCATATCAAATCGTCTTTGATTCACCTGGTATGTAATCATCCTCAACTTAATCCATGTTTCGTCTCATCAACTGTGCTTTTAATGACATCTAATTCCATCGACCCGTTTAAATCTGTGATTGATGTTTGGTTTGTGTTATTGTTAATGTTAACATAATTAATAGGCTCGTCTCATGATTGTATAGCTTGATTGGTGCTTTGATTGTATGCTTACTGGTTTTTTGACTGTGATTAGGGCCGTTTTTCAAAAACTAGGGTTCCAGCGAAACTATGTGTTCGTCTGGCGAACTTGAACGAAAGTTCCAAACTTCCGAGCGAACCTATGTTGTTACGCCGCCGTGCATCAGCATAGATTCGCCCGCTTGTTTCTAGTGAACCTATACATTCGCTCACCATTATATCAGTTTTTCCTAACAGCGAATCTATAGGTTCTGGGGTCTAATCACAGGTTCGTTTGGTCAGCGAACCAGGCTTATTAGCGAATCTATACACTGTTTCAAAAAAAAAATTCACGTTTCTGATCAACTTTCGTTTGTATTTCAGGCACAATGTCTACGTTATTTTTCGAAAAGAAGCACAATATGTGTGCTTTGCTGGACGAAAATCACGAGAAGGCATCTGGTTACAAGGATTGTATTAGATGGTTGAAGTCTTCTCACATTCACCATGTTATATCTCACTCGCCGACCATCTATGAGCTACACATCCGAGATTTTTGGAGGACAGGCGTGATGAACGTTTCTGTACAGTCATCACGAATATGTGCTAAGGTAAATGGGCATGAGGTCGTGTTTACTGAAGCTGATCTGGCTAGGATCTTAAGGATAGAGGATGATGTTGGAGATGAAGTTAACATGACAGCTGAGGAGGTTTATGGTGCGTTAAGGACTGCTGGTTATGAAGGTCCTATGCCGGGGGAGAAGTAGATGGAGTTCGTTAAATCCTTTTTGATCAAGGAATGGAGGTACATTGCACACGTTTTTATTATATGCCTTGATCATAGGAAGGGTGGAACGGTTAAATCTGGATTGGGCAAAAGCTATGGTTCTGTTTTGCAAAGGTCAGAAGGCAAATCTCGCAAAGCTGATCTACAACTATATGCTTGAGAACATTCATGCTGCAAAACGAGATAAGTGATTGATGTATCCAAAGTTTGTCCAGATGATTCTCAATGACAAACAGCCTGACCTGCCCGTGATTGGTGATGTTTTGACCATATGGACGATGCATTCGAGAATATTCGGGGATTTCAAGTCAGTTCGATCAGATTGTGTTGGGAGAACTTCATTCTTATGGGAAAATATGTACCTAGCTGATAGATGGGTACATATACAGAGGTTGATGGAGATCGAAAGAAAAAGAGGTGGTGAAAATGTGGAGGTTGTTAAGAAGAAGCTAAGAAAAAGGAAACAATATGCTAAACACAAAGATTATTCGCTGGATCGAGAAATTGATGAGATACAGGCTGAGATAGATGCGGGTAGGGAGAAAAGGACCAAGAGAAAGTCAGATGCACCCGCTGAAGCTGCAAAGAAATCTAAGCATGATGTTTCGGTTACATCTGCTGAGTCTGTTAGTATGTTGAAGGGTGAAATGGTGAATTTGAAGTCTGAACTAGTGGATCTGAAAGGGAAATATGCAGATTTAGAGACGAAGGATGCAGAGAAATTGTTTGTTATTACTGAGATGGAAAGGATGATAAGGGACCAACAGTGCTTGATTGTTAGGATATTCAAGGAATTGAATAGTCTGAAGGAGAAAGATGGGTCGGATCCTACAATGTCTGAACTTGAACTGAAAAGCTTAACGGATGCTGCAAAGTATCCGTATATGCATTCTAGGTTTGGGGCTGAGGATAAAGGGAAAGCTGCTGAAGAGGTTTTTGATGAGGACATGGGGATTGATTTAGATGAGTTTACTGGGCCGGAAATTGTTGTTAGTGCTGAAAATGTTGAAGAAGTTGACGATGACCTAGTGGATGAGCCTGAGAAATATAACGTTGAAGATAGGGATGTCACTTATATATTCGAGCACATCGATCTTGAAAAGTCTGAATGGTTCAAGAAAGATGTTGCTGTGAATCCCGAAGTCCCTATCTTTCAACATCTGGATGAGCCGAATACCTCACAAATGGACAGGCAGGTGATCGCATGGAAATACAACTGTGAGGTGGATGCGTATATGATTAAACGGAGGGGTGGTGATATTAGTTACATCAAAAATAGGAATCATTTTGCCACTTTGCCACGATGGGATTTGCGAAGGTTGGCTGAACTCCCTCTGCTGGGCAAGGAGGATAGTGGGAGAGCCTGTGCTTTGAAGTGTCTATCAGAAAGGCGGCTGAGAACAATTTTGTTGATTTTGGGTATCAAAAGCCTAAAAGGATGAAGCAGAAAAAGGATAAACACTGGGTTTCTTGGAAAGGGAAGGTTGTGTTGAAAATTGATGCTCCAAAAATTATGAATAGGTTGAGAGTTCCTAACACGCAGCCACCCAGATTACAAGACATTCTGAAATGGTTCTATGACAACAGTATGGGTGAAGCTGTGATTAGACTGAAAGGAGAAGATCGTCTTGAGATCCGACTGTTTGACCCTATGGAGATCTTTTCATTTTGTGACGAAGATTTGAAGATATTGTGTGAGAACGATATAAAGCACGGGGCAGGAGACGATACGAGAACTGAAGCCAACTTGTTTGTGAAAGTTGCCAACAAAGCCCGAGGTGTACGTGCTGAGTTAAGAAAATGAAAGTTGCCAACAAAGCCCGAGGTGTACGTGCCCGAGGTGTACGTACTCAAACTTCTTTTTTGAGAAAGTGAAAGAGAAAGCAGAATTAAGAAACAAAGGTCAACTTAAAATGATTTATAATGACCAACAAGGTGATGTTTCTGAAGGGTTTGGGTTTGATAATCCACATTTTAAAAGATATTTGATACAACAAGAATCAAAGAATTCTTCAATTAAGTTCAAATCTGTCTCTGATCTGACAACATGTCATGATCCTGAAAATTCCGCTGCTCAATCTGAACATAAAAAGAAAAACAAAAAGAAACAAAAGAAGAAAAAGAATTCAAACATTAATTCTTCTGTTGTTTCTGATGGAAACACACTTGATTCAGTTGGGCGAAGTTCTTCTAATGTAAACATCAAAGTCAAACAAGTTTTCAAACCAAAACCAAATCTGAATTCTCAAGAACCAAAGCAATCACAAAGTTTGAAAACGTAATTCGATGAAAAGAACACAAGGCTTTGGTGTGACAGGTGCAAAATGACTAATCATAAAACCAAAGATTGTTACTTTTCTAAGTATTGTCAACTTTGTGATATGACAAATCACTCCATTGATGAATGTTACTTCAATAAGTGGTGTGAGATTTATGGGAGGGTGAATCACAACACTGAGGAGTGTTATTACAAAGAGAGATCAAAATCTCACAAGAAGGAGATATCAAAGAAATCAACATCATTTGAAAATGATGAGGGTTTCTATGATACATGGACTCCTAGGAACATGAGAATGAGTGGTTCATCACAATTTCCTAATAAAAAATTCGCAAATTCTAAAAAGAACATGATTTCTAGAATTGCATCTCATCCTCATTCTCAAGATAGTGTTAAAAGGAATTTGATCAAGCAATTTCTTGATGAACCTGGTCATTCACATGTTGTTCCTTCTCATGTTGTATCAAAACAAATGAACTCAACATATGATTCAGAAAAAAAAATTTCAAAACCTTATGCTCATAAAAATAACTCTAATGAGCTTCCAAGTGAATTGAATGATAGGTTTGAAGTGTTAATGAATCAATATGCTAATCTCAAATCTAATATGTTGACTACATTTGGTTTACAATGTGCACAACAAACTATTATTGATGAACTTGGAAAACCCAAAACCACTATGGTTTGGGTTGATCGTTCTAACTGATTTTCTTGATTGTGCAATCACATCCACCTAGAGCTAAAGATAGTTTATGGATTGTGGATAGTGGTTGCTCAAGATACATGACGGGAAATCAACACTTGCTCGATAAATATCAATCAAAGAAAGGATCACATGTTGCTTTTGGTGATGGTGGAGGTTGGATTACTGGTGAAGGAACTATCAGCAATGGATCGTTGAGTTTTGACAATGTCAATTATTATGAACAACTTAAGTAGAACTTGCTGAGTGTTACACAAATTTGTGACAAGTCATACAAAACAATGTTTGATGACAAATTCTGTTACATATTGAAACTTAGATTTCAAATACCTGAAGAGTGGATCCAAATGAAAGCTTCAAGACATAACAATATCTACATGATGGATATGAGTTCTTTGTCTGACAACATTCAAGAGACATGTCTGCTTTCAAAAGCATCTAATGATGAATTAGTTATTTGGCATCGACGTCTGGGTCACACTCACTACAATAATATGAATAATTTGGTTAAGCATGATCATGTAGTGGGTATACCCCAAAAGATGTTTTCTGTCATTGATAAATGTTGGACCTGAATTCTAGTCTAATATTATCCACACAGTCAAAGTCAACAGAAGTCAACGTCAACGGTCAAAGTCAACGCAAAAGTCAAGACGACGCGTTCGGGATGAAGATTAGAGACAAGACGTTGAAGACGTAAAAGATTACGGGTTTAATAGTTAATAAATATATTTTGTGTCAACAAAATATATTTAATTAATTTTAGTCTTTTATGAGTTTTAATTGTATTTTCCTAATTGTCATGTTTTATTTTATAGTCTAGGGTCCTAAGTGACATTAAATTTTACAGACTATGGGGGAGTATTGTTGGACCTGAATTGTAGTCTAATATTATCAACGTTTTGGATCCTGATCAGCACCGATAAGTCAATACTGTTGGATCTTCAATTTGGTAAGCTTCAGTCTTAATTTCTGATCCAACAATAAATGTTCTGCATGCTTAAAAGGAAAACAACATCGAAAATCTCACAAGACAAAGATTGTAAATTCAAATGTTACACATCTTAAAATTCAAATGTAAATTCAGATTCACTTGGGTATTCTTTATGTACAAAAAGAGTGAAACTGCAGAAATCTTGAAAAGTTTCATTACTAAAATTGAAAATCTATTTGATTCAAAAGTCAAAGTAATGAGAAGTGACAATGGTTCAGAATTCAAAAATGAAGTGTTTGAGTCTTTCTGTGCAGGTAAAGGAATTGGTAGACAGTTCAGTGCTGCTAGAACTCCATAACAAAATGGAGTTGTAGAAAGCAAGAACAGGACATTAATTGAAGCTGCAAGAACAATGTTAGCTGATTCAAAACTGCCTATTACTTTTTGGGTAGAAGATGTGTCAACTGCTTGTTTTGTTCAAAACAGAAGTCTCATTGTCAAAGATCATAACAAAACACCATATGAGCTGTTGTTTAAAAGAAAACCTCAAATTGGTTTCTTTAGATCATTTGGTTATCCGGTATTTGTGTTGAATACCTCTGACCGATTAGATAAATTTGATGCAAAAACAAGTGATGGATTCTTTGTAGGATATTCATCACAATCTATTGCATATAGAGTTTACATTTCCAAACACAACATTATTGAGGAATCAATGGATGTTGAGTTTCATGAAAACTCTTTTCCTAAAATCATAAATGGTCCAGCTTGGTTATTTGACATAGATGGTTTGACCGCTTCATTGAATTCTAATTCTATTGATGATTCTACAAGTTATAGCTTAGGGGGAGAATCTGATGATGAAGTCATTTTACCTTTTCCCTTAAAGTACCCTGATTTGTCAAATCCAGATATTCATGCAACTTTTGATGATTGTATTCCACCATCAGATCCTACTGCTGAAAGTGATGAATTGATAGCTGATGATGGATACATTTATTTTCATAAATCACCTCATGAATCTGATCAATCCATCCAAACCAAAACCATTCAAGACTTCAGTTATACAAATTTGGAAAATGAGGTGGTTGTTGATTCTGTTCCTACTTCTAGGATTCACAAATACCATCCTCAATCTAATATAATTGGAAGTTTGAATGAAAGGATAACAAGAAGTAAGAATGACAATGCAAATGTTTGTCTATTCTCGTGCTTCTTATATCAAACAGCTCCAAACAACATTTTTGAGGCACTTAAGATTGAAGTTGGATAGAGGCTATGCAAGAGGAGCTTCCCCAAATTCAAATTCAGAATGTTTGGACATTGGTAGACTTACCTAAAGGACAATATGCCATTAGTACTCATTGGTTATATCGACAGAAATCAGATGAATGAGCGTGGCATTGTCATCAGAAACAAAGCTAGATTGATAGCTCAAGGATACACTCAAGAAGAGGGTATTGATTATGAAGATGTGTTAGCACCTGTAGCAAGACTTGAGGCTATCAGATTATTTCTTGCATACTCTGCATACATGAATTTAACAGTGTATCAAATGGATGTCAAGTGTGCTTTCCTATATGGTGTCATTAATGAATAAGTGTATGTTCAACAACCTCCTGGATTTGAAGACAAGGAATTTCCTCACAAAGTGATGAAACTTGACAAAGCTCTGTATGGCTTACATCAAGCACCACGAAAGTGGTATGAAACCTTGTCATCTCATCTGATGCCAAATGGTTTTAAAAGAGGCAGAATTTATCAAACTCTCTTCCTTAAACGAAAGAACAAAGATCTTCTCTTAGTTCAAATTTATGTTGATAACATCATATTTGGATCCACAAGCAAAGAGCGTTGCATAGAGTTTGAGTACATCATGCAGTCTAAATTTCAAATGAGCTCAATGGGTGAAATGAATTTCTTTCTTGGATTACAAGTTACTCAAGCAAAAGATGGAATTTTCATAAATAAAGAGAAGTATGTCAAGAAGATTCTTAAAAAATTCTCATTTGAAGATGTTCAATCCATAAGAACACCACTTGACAAAGTTCACAAGTTGGAGCCTGATGAAAGTGGAAAATCTGTGGATCAAACATATTATCGATCAAATCTGTGGATCAAACATATTATCGATCATTAATTGGATCTTTGATGTACTTGACTACATGTAGACTGAATATCACGTTTGTTGTTTGCTTATGTGCACGATATCAAGCAAATCCCAAGGAATCCCACCTTCAAGATGTCAAGATTATATTCAGATATCTCAAAGGAAAATCTGCACTGGGTTTGTGTTATCCTAAAGAGGAAAATTTGAATTACATGCTTACACTGACAGTGATTATGGGAGATCTAATCTAAACAGAAAATCAACTTCTATGGGATGTCAATTTTTGGGTCCAAGGTTAATTTCATGGCAGTGTAAGAAACAAACCAATGTTTCTGTATCCACTGCAAAGGCTGACTATATAGCTGCATCAGCATGTTGCTCACAAGTCCTTTGGTGTCAAAACCAACTGCTGGACTATGGGTTTAACTTCTTGAAAACCCCAATCTATATTGATAATATTGCAGCAATCTTTATCACAAGTAATCCAGTAAAACACTCTAAAACCAAACACATAGAAATCAGATATCATTTCTTACGTGATAACTCTGAAAAAGGTTTAATAGTGTTAGTCCAAGTAAGTACTAAAAACCAATTGACTGAACTTTTACTAAGGTCTTTGATCAAGGAAGATTTGAACATCTGCTTCAAGCCATTGGTATGATCAACTATGAACCTTGATCATATGTCATTGCTATCTAAATAAATAAATAAATAAATAAATATATAAATAAATAAATAAATAAATAAATAAATAAATAAAATAAAAAAGGTGGCAGGAGTACAAAATTAAAGATAAATGTTTGGTTGAGCAACTTAAGAGAAATGATTTTAAATCACATCTTGGTCTTTTACAAATATTTCAAAATAAATAAAGACTGACTGCTCATAATGTTTAGTGTGGGTAAGTTGAATAACAGTAAATCTGAAAAGTAAACTTCTTGGTGATAAAACTAAAAGTTCTTTATGTACAAGTTGTGTTAAGTTCCATCTACGGTCATTGGTGGAGTATTCACTTTTCTGATAAACTGCTTGTAAAGTTACTACACATATCAGGTAATGATGCAATAGAATACGTGTTGAGCAAACATCTGTGAACTTCTTTGTTGTGGTGCCTACAGACCTGAAGTTTCACACTAGGTTTCCTTTGTTATAGTGATCTACAGACCTGGAACACCACAAGATGTACAAAAGATTCCAAAAAGGAACAATACCAAGTGTCAAAAGATTCCCAAAGTGGAACAGTGTCGATTCTAAAAATTGGAAAGTAAAGAAGATTCCCAAAGGGAACACCACCAAATAATTTATAACACAAAGCTCGACGAATTACATTGTAAGTGACCTGATTGTTAAAGTGTTTGCTTGTATGTTTTTGAAGATAGTGGAACTTCTAAGATGTTTCTAAGTGTGGGTAACATACTTGACATACTTAATCAAACCAAAACATGATAAAATATCACTTTCTTTAAAGTGTTGAAAAGTAAGTTTGTTATAAGCTTTGTGCCCATCTTACATAGTGAATTATTGTCTATGTCTATTTAAAACTTTCTTTTATTTTGTGTGAAGATTATTGATGTGATATGATCTCTTTGCTTGCTTACATTTGTTCTTAAAAGGTACTTCTCTGTCAAAGTGAATCAAAATAAAGGTGGCTTTAATTATATTTGTGATTGTTTCATAATTGTTCATATGGAAAGTTTAAATTTTCTTCTCTAAGAAAATTTAAACTTTAGGGGGAGAAAATGTCATATTCAAATGATTCATGAGAAAAACTGGATTGACTGGATATGGTATTATGAATATAGATTGAATGTGTGCAATTCATTTCATAATTGAAAATTTGCTCTGCAGAGTACAATTATACATGTTATGAAATGACCAAAAGACCAAATTATGTGTGTCAAAGATGTTTTCTATATAAACAAATCAAGAGCTTTGATCACATGAAAGTAAAATTGAATCTTAAAATTTCAAGATTTGTGGACACTGTTATTCGCAGATCAAGATATGCGAACACTGTTGCCCACAGATCAGTTGAAACTGTGAAACTGTCAAGATGTGTGGACACTGTTATTCGCAGATCAAGTTCTTATATTTGTCATATTTGTCTTAATGATACTGATTATATGAGCTAATGATTTGAATTATTTGTGTGTAGATGTGCAAGGTAAAATCAAAAGATATTTGATGAAAATTGTCACAAGTACAAAAAACTGTTACCATTGATCAATTGATGATCTATGAGTACTGTTCAAAGTAGAACATTAAGAAAGATGAAAAGAATCTTAAAATTGTCTAAGTGTCTGAAAGATGTGCGGATGGTACTGTAGCAAGAAGATCAATATGATGTGCGAATGACACTATTGCCGCATATCGAACAAAATTAAAGATTTTAAGATTAGGTTATAAATCATCAATCATAAATGTGATTTATAACTTAATATGTAAATCTGTGAAGAATATAATGAAGTTTGAAGGATGTGCGAACAACAGTACAAAACTAATGTTAGTGTTGTACGCATATCAAGTACTATTTTCCATAGATCACAAAATTATTTTAATTTTGAAACAAATTTTGATATCAAAACGATAAGAATTACAAGTAAATGTGTTTTAACTAAAAGAAAAACTCATAAAACTCATTTTACATGTGAAGTGAATAAAAACTGATATCATGTGCGAACAACCTGTTGTCCGCATATCTTTTAAAATTTGTTTTAAAATTTAACAAGTGTGGGAATAGTATATAAACCCTTCAAAACCCTCAAACGGTTCATTTCAAACACAAAGTACAGTTGACGAAGATTTTCACACAGTTCATTACAAACAACAAAATCAATCATCTGAACATCATAATATTACCAAATAGATATAAAAAACAACTAGTGTATCTTTTTGGGTTAAATGGCTGACCTAAAGTTTGTGAAGGAGCATAATGCAGTATCTTATATACATCCTGAAGTTCCTGTTGGCAAGGAATAGTTTCTTGAAGTCATACAATTTCTATGTAGGAAAAGATTGTCATTTGCATTGTGTGTTGATCCAGCCATAGTATCAAGATTTTTCAAAAGATTTTGGAGAACAACTATAGTTGAATCTGTTGATGGTGTGACCAGAATTAGAGGTGAATTTGCACAAGATAGAGAACTTATTGTCACATAAGCAAGTATCAGAACTTGTTCAGGTTTGGAGAAGATGGAAACTACCCTACTGAATTTAATGAAGCTGAAATCCTTCAATGTTTTGAAGATATTGGTTATGAAGGAGGTCCAGTTAGAAAGCAGATGTTAATAGGGCAGATCTGTTCAAGATGGAGGTTTATTATTCACTGTATTTAACACTCTCTGTCTAAAAGGAAGTCTGGATGGAATGATATGACCTATAGAACTGCTTCTATAATGGTTGCTCTAGTTGAAAACAGAGGACACAACATGTCAAGTTACATCTTCAATGGGTTAAGAATGAATATTGAAGAAGACAGAAGAAAAAAAATTTTGATGTATCCAAGATTTCTTCAATGTTTGATCAATCAATCATTTCCTGAGGTAATAGGAGTATATCATGGTCCAACACTTAGAGTATTACATCATGACTCTAAGGTGTTTGCTTACTTGACCAGGACTAATGCCAGGAGTAATTTCAGTGGACTTGAGACTGATCTTACACAATATATGAAGGATGTGTCTACTGGACTGATTGAGAATGGAAATGATCAAGTTAATTTGGTTGATGAACAAGTGAATATGGATGATTTGATTGAAGAAGAGCTTGTAGCTCATGTTGAATCTAGTTATGAAGATGAGAATGGTGATGATAATGATGATCAATCTGATGGTGATGAGGATGATGACAATCAACCTGATAATCAAGATGCGATTAATGTGGAGATTGATCCTAATGGTGGTGATGAAAATATACAAGAACAACAAGTTGAGTCTGATGATAAAGATGACAGTTCAGAGAAAACCTTATCTGATCATCAAGAAGACATTGACAGAATCAATCTTGAGCAAATTGATTTTGTCTATGATGATTATGAAGAACAATCAAAGGCTGAAGAAGATAAATATCAGATTGTGATTTCTTCTTCAGATGAAGAACATGAATCTGAGAAGGATATTAAGGAAGTGGATGAAGACTTGCCTTTGGAATATCCTACTCATGAGTCAAAATTACCTGTTGGTGATTTATCCAAGTTTGAAATGGCACATCTTTCTGTAGTAAATAAATTGAGTTTGGAAATTGAAGAACTTAATAGAAGAATACAAGATTCTGACAATCTATTCAACAATTTTGGATTAACATCCAATGAAATTGTTGATAGATACAATAGGTTGGTGAACAAAAATCTTGATGCAAAGAAGTTGAATTTTGATCTCAGGAATGAACTTGATCAGAAGGAGAAAGAGATAGAAAATTTGCACTTAAGCTTGAAGAAGAAAGAAGAAAGTATTTAAGAATTGACTGAGGTAAATAGTTTGAAAGATAGACAAATTGAAGACTTGTTGAAGCTGATTGATTCTATGAAGAAAGTTCTTGTTCATACTTCTTCATCTAAAAGTTCTGATAGCACAGAGTCAAACTCAAGTGATAATGATCATGATCATGATGATGAAACTGATGATGAACCCTTAATTGAAAGAGGTGAATGTGATTTGCAATTGATTGTGGTTGAAGAGGTTGAAGATAGATTTAGACCATTGGCTGTTGTGTATTCAGAAGTAATTCCAATCAAAGATACATACATATATTTCATGAATTGAAGGTGGATGAAGCTATTTTGAAAGATATTCAATCAAGTTACCTATGGAGAGAAAGAACTATCTCAAAGGTCAAGTTGACTGATGGAGATAAACAACTGGTCATTTCTAAATTGTTAACTGTTGATCAACAACAAGTATTTTTGAAAGAGATTGACAGAGTTGTAAACACATTTCAAAATGCTGTAGAAAATTTGAAAAAACATCAGCCTTTGTGTCCCACCCCAGATTTCACTCGTCCGGGTGGGACCGATTGGTTTCATATTTATTTATTTATTATTATTATTATTATCGTAGCGGAAATTCTTTTCGTAATTTGTGTAACTTCATAGGTTACGTTAAAACAAACTTTTAATATATATATATTTATCCAAAAACAGGGTCTAAGAACCCTCTTTGTTTCTTACATACAAAACCGACTATATCAGTGTAAAATTTGTTATTATTTGTCAAAACTAGCCAACAGTAATAACGTGGGAAAATCATAGTTCCCATAGCCCAAGTGTTCCTTGCTAGTATCTCATTCATATGTTACCTGAAAATTTTTGTTAATAAAACGTCAGCGCAAAGCTGGTGAATACAATTAGTTGACACCAAAACATATTTAGTTTAAATGAAATTAATAATTAATCATAAAGTTGATATCTACACATCTAACAGTCTATTTCAATTGTGGTGTTCACCCTTCATATATACTGGTCTCATTGTTCTGTCAGAACACCAACGAGTAGCTCTCGTTTTATGGTCACGGAACAGAATCCGAACCAGCCCCGGTAAAGGATTTTCACCGATCCCCGGGATATTAATTTGGCCAAACCATACATATACTTCTGGTCTAGATGTTACCTTTGGTAGAGTACCCTTTATGTATTAAAAGATTCCGTAATTTCGTTTACCCAGTTTTCATATTTTTAAATTATAAAAGGCACAAAAAATGGTTTTACTAAAAGTATTCACCTTGTAAAATTTGATAATGAGCACTTCGTCTACGGCTTAACTTTGCTTTCAGAGTGTTAGTTGGACTTTAGTGTTGGATTTCATCGTAACTTAACGTTTCTAAGACTTAGAAATATTATTTTTGTGTATGAAAATTAATTAGTAACTTACCTTATTTATAAACCAAACTTGCCGACTTACTGTTGTAAAATCTTTTTTTTATATGCGATCCAATCTTGAATTCAAGTTGCTCGGCTGACTAAAAAAAAAAGCAATTTATATTGGAGATGCAGCCACGTTACTATCTATTTATTGCTATCATTTGTATTGTATTAAAATATTATTATTGTTATAATTAATTTTAACTTTTTGAATCTTGTTTTTCTTTTATAACTCTAAAAATATTACGCGTCATAAAATTATAAATATAATACTAGAACGTGCTCATTATTCTCTACGTATTGGCCTAAGTTTCATTAAAAATGGAGTAAGTTCAAATTTTACTCTAAGACGGTCTCCTAAAATAGTAATATGCTTATCAAGATATCGTATAACTATCTAATACGTTTCTTATTCGTTGGACTATATTAGGAGTATATATGTCATAAGTATATAAAAATCTATTGTCTTAAATTTAAAATACTAAATTTTTTAAAGGTGTTACACTTTGTTAATAAAATCCTCTGACTCATATTCAATTACTTATCAAAGAAAGAAGAGAAAGTTAAACAAAGGCAAAGCTTTGATGGTTGAACAAGCAGTGGATGAAGTGAAAGAAATTTCTAAACTTGAAAAGATGGATGCTAAGATAAAAAGAAAGCATGACAGAGATAAGTTTTTACTCCAGAAGAGTGGAAAAGGCATCTTGAACTAGTTGAATTAGATGCACAAAAGGCTCAAGGCATTCATTCTTCTCATGATCAAGAAGATATATCAGATACTGAAAAGATAGAAGCATTACAAGGAATAGATGATGAAGATGAATATGATTTGAATATTCAGAATCCTGAAAATGTGCTTGATGATGAAACAGAATTGAAGTATACTGATGAATATTATGATGATGTGTTAAAATTTGAATTGGAGGAGCCTTCACAAGAAGTGAAAAAGCAAATTGAATTTGAGGCTGACAAATACTTTGAAGACTTAGAGGCTGAAGAGGAACTTGATTTTGATATTCAAAAGTTGAAATCAACTGAATATGAAGAAGGAGAGTTTGAGGCTGACAAATACTTTGAAGACTTACAGGCTGAAAATCCAAGAACCTTATTACATCCCGTGATAGATAGAATGAAGAAGGATGAGTTGAAGGATTGGCTGGCATCAAGAAATTATCCTGTGAGGCAAATGGATAATATGAATACTAAACAGTCAAGAAGAATAGTTGAGACATTTCAGATCAAAGAAAAGGTTGAGAGGAGAATGGTCAAGTTGAATCCTTTCAAGGATCAATATATTGATGTCTCTGAAAGAAAGCCAATTCAAAAAACAAAGAAAAAGTCTAAAGAGATTAATAATAAATACAAGATCAAATCCAAAGTTGTGAGATCAAATGGAACAACTGAATGCATGCATTCATCTTAATCTATTATGAAGAGTTGGTTCCCTAAGAAACCCATTGGAGTAAGTATCTATGGTGGAAAAGGGGCAAACTGTTCATGAACTCTTAGCTAAAACAGTTGCATATTCAACTGATCACAAGTCAAAGATCATAGCTTGAAAGTTTGATGAAGATTTTAAGGGGTTTATCATCAAGAGGATAAATGGATCATGTGAAGTTTACTATTTTCTGGCTCACATTGCAAGGCTTGATCAGCAAGATTTGAAAGAGCTTAGAAGTCTGTCATTAGTGAATCACAAGTTTAGTGTTAGAGGAAGTACTTATGAATTCATGTTGGATAAACTGTTTACTTCAGACATAGATTATTATTTAAGTCTGGCCAAACTGCAAGATGCTAAATACTTCCATGAAAAATCTCAAGAGTAGAAGAAGAAGAAAACACCCTTTGTTCCTAGACTAATTAGATAATTCATGCTAGATGATATTGCCAAAGTATCTGCCAAAGCTTGAACAGCAAAGTGTAAAAGTGTTTAAAGGAGATCAAAATAGTTATCCTATTTTGAGATGGTTTAATGATACTGGGAACAAAGAGTTGGTGCTGGTCAGAAATATTGAAGATCAAAGTGAGGATGAAATCAGAATGTTTGGTGTCTTTGAGCTAAGACTGTTACATCCTTCTTACATTCACTTCCTTGCAAAACAGAAATTTGAAAAAGTGATTCGACAAGACTTAGTACAAGATTTATGCTATTTCATTCATATGATTGAAATCTTGTCTGTTGCTTATGAGAAAATGTCTTCGAGGAAGGAGTTATTGGCATTAAATGTTGGAACTTTGAAGATAACAAATATTCAGTACTTGGAGATCAATAATAGAAGAAATTTGGTGATCAAGAGTGCATCTATAATTGATGAGATGTTCACTAAAGATGACATTCTTAATCTAGCTCAATAAACAATTGAAGAAATGATGTTGATGCCTATTATTGTGAAGAATGATAAACATAATAAAGTGTCTTCAAAATTTCAACAATATTAAGTCTGCTCAAGATTTTTGGAATGTTAAACCTTTGCAGAGTTTGTGGAAGTAAAAGAAGAAGAAGATGAAACTTGAAGTATGATGATAGGGGGAGATTGTTGATATATATAGATCATCAGACTTCATGTTTTTTAGAAAAGATGCGCGGACAGAATTTGGATGATGTGCGGACAAGAATTGACTTAGAGATGTGCTTACAGACTATTATCCGCATATCAACTTAAGTTTTTGGTATTTTTGTTTGTACACACTTGTATTGATTAGAGTAGTATAAATAGATGTTCTTGCGTATATGTAAGTAGACTTTTTAGACCTTTGAACAATTACAGCTTTTGTAAACACACTTATTCCCTCAATCAATACAACTTGCATTTATCAGTAATTTCTTGTGTTGATTTGTTTGTTTGATTGATTGTAATCATCATTGCTGAATAGATTAACAGATTAACATGCTCGTGACCTGACCTGATCCAGATACATAAAAATGTTTTATTTGAAAGCATTAGGTTTTCTTTAAAATTAACAGAAAAGTACCCAATCACGAAACAATGCTGAAGTTGCTGCTCAAATACATTTCGATTTTATTTCATTTTTTGAGTAACGAATAAAATTTATAATTACAACCCTAAATCTGACTTGAAAACTCATATTTCAGCAACTTAGCAGATCATCAATGTTTACAACTTGTACATCTAGATTTTGGCTTGCAACTTACGCGAGAAACCTAAAACATATCAAATAACACTAGTTGGTTGTTAGTAGTGGATAAAATACTTATAGCTTTTATCCTGACTCTAAAACATGTTAGGAACCTTGATTCATTGAAATTGCAAGTTTGTGTTTTAACTTTCTAAAAGTAGAAACTTTATTAGATTTGAAACTAGTGAAGTGAGCACTACACGTGTTATATTAAAGTTGATGATTGATTATGGGTTTAATGAATATATAAGCATACTTAAAACGTTAATTTGTTAACAGGCACTTTGAACCATTGAAACTAGAAATGTGTTCTTGGTTTGATGTTACGAGTTGGTCTCAAAATTCTACCGGGTTAATGACAAAAGAAGTAAGGAAAGAAATTGGAAACCTTATTTTGCCGTCCGAATCGTCTTCTATTCCTTGGTCAAAGTTAGTTCCGGCAAAGGCAAATGTGTTTGGTTGGAGAGCTTCTCTCGATCGCATTCCCTCAAAGTACGGTTTAGAAAAGCACAACATCATCCCCTTTGAAAACTGCTCATTCTGTAATAATATTGAAGATAGTGACCATATTCTCGTCAAATTCCCTTTGGAAGAAATAATTTGGCTAGTCATATCCTCATGGTGGAAGACTCCCTTTATAACAGTTTTGAAGGTCTCTGATTTGTTAAAATTACCGGAGATTTGGCCCATGCAAGTGAAGTCGAGATTAAGGTTGACTTCTATGTTTTTTAACCATGTTATGGTGTACGTGGAAAGCTCGGAATGAACGTATTTTTAGTAATTGCAACAAGTCGATTGTTGTTATTGTGGGGGAGATAAAGTCGTTTTTGTTCCTTTTGATTTCTTCAAGAGGTAAAACGCTTAGTTAGATTTGGAAGAAAATAGTGTAACTTCTCTTATTAATCCCTATGATGTTTATCTAGCTTCTTGCTAGTATCTTTTAATGCATTAAATACTTTTAATGCATTTAATTTTCACTAAATGTTTTAACATTCACTTGTCTTTATGCTTGGGTAAAATTTCACATGTTTACTCTGTTAGGTTTTTCTCATTTAGTGAAATACGTTAGTTTTAAAATTCATATAATGTCGTTTGATGTAACTAATGACTTAGATTCTGGTTTGTCACACGCTTAACGATAAACTCCATTAGTGGATTTTGAGGGTGTGACAAAAGTTGTGAGAATCTTTGAATAAAGAGAGATCTTGTTTTTATCCTTTGGTCGACCCAATCGACCATGGAATGCCAACAGAAATTACAGAACTTTCCGTTTCTTTTACGATGATGTGTGCAATACTATATATAAAATAACTATTAAAACACCTAAGTTTTAAATTTATAAAAACCTAGACAAACTAAATATCTCACACACAACCAACCGGTAGTGGACCATAAACAAGCAATCTTAATCAAATCAATACAAACATGGAATAAATATCAATAAGTAAAAAGATTGAAACTTTAATTAAGCATAATAACCATAAACCAAAAGTAACCAAACATGAGTTCAAACAATAGTTAACAATTCATCATAATGCCTAGGTAGTTCTAAATGTTTAGCAAACAATATTCCTAACAATAAACGCAATTTGAATGTAATAGACATGAATGAAAAGAATTGCAAACAAAGAAACGATGCAACCTGAGAAGTCTAGGAAGCAATCCTTGATCCCACGTGATTCCAACGCCTTGAATTCTTCTTTCTCGCCTTCAAAACTCTTTTGTGCCTTAATTCGTCTCCAAACCGAACATGAGGCTAGGGTTTAAGTGGTGGAGTGTTTAAATAATAAAAAGGACCAAAAATCGCGAAAACATTCTACCAAAAATGCCTCGACACGTCACGCGACGAGGTAACGAACCCTTGGACGCGTGGGTGACGTCACCACGCTACCAGCCCACCACCTAACACGTCGCGTCGCGCGCCTAGATGCATGGTGCTGGTCGCGTGGCGTGGTGATGGTCTCGGGTGCGTGACATGCTTCGGTTTCTTCGCTTTGGCGTTCCAGTTCGCTCGTAACTTCGTTTCGCGTCCTGTTTTCGCCTACGGTCTTCGTTTTTCGCAAGACTTAGCTGGTAATTTGCAGAGTGCGTATGCTCCAAGTCTTCGTTCCAATCTTCAAGTTTTTACCATATAGCATTTTGGTCGCGGTCAACCTTGCCACCGACACTCTCGAGCTGCTTCTTCATCTTCACAAATGCAAACTCACTCGAATGGAGATTGAGTACAAGTAAGAATGGTTTAAACCTGTAAAAACAAAAACAAGTACTCGAGCATACTGACTCGACATATTAGTGTAGACAAAATATACCGACATAATATACAAACTCTATAAACTAGTAAGAAACGTCCCCACACTTAAACTTAATCAGGAGGTTTCTTTTTGATCTGGACCCTATCAAACCCGTTTAATTCCACCCGGTCCACATAGACTTTCAGAAAATTGCAAATGAAATTGAAAGAAAGTTTTAAAATCAATTTTAATCTTTTAAACGGGTCAGACCACCAACATTTAGACTTACCTGGAAAGAACCCAATGCATGGCATGTAACGTGAAGACAGGTCATGCTTGCACTTTAAGGGTTTCTTCATCCTTGTAAACCATCTTCCGACCTGTAACAGTGTGCGCTCCCTCTGTTCTTTCCTTGCTTTAAACCTAGGTTTTGAGGATTCTTCGTCATTTACTTCTTCGTCTTCCTCACTCGGTTCTTGAATTATCCCCACACTTGGCATTTGATTGTATACTAAGTCCTCATTAATCTTCAAATCATCAAGTGGGTCAAATTCTCCTTTATCACAAAAGGCAGGTTGACCAGTTCATCAACAAACTCATCCTCCCAGGATGGAACTAGCGCATCCTTCACATCTTCCTCATGTACCTCCTGCACCTCATCAAACTCACAGAACAATTTGGATATATCAAAAGAATCCGAAGATTCAAATGTATCACATGATGAGTTAAACGATTCAAGAATATAAGAACAATATGAGATTTGGTCAGAACACTTATCTATTTTGAAAGATCATCATCTTCATTCACTTCTGTATCGGCATACTCCACTTTCTGTTTCTCATCATCAGTAGAGATATTCGGTTCTTGAGCGGTTTCGCATGTGGCCATCCTAAGATTAGCTAGTTCATCTGTCAGCCTCCTATTTTCTGATAGATAATGAAGTTTCTCTGCCGAACTTAGTGGTGTGCCATCGTGTGTTTATGACCTCCTACACCTTCATTAGTTCTGCTTTCATGCTTGAGCACTTGTTCATTTCTACTTTCTCTTCCTGATGAACTGGAAGTGGGACAGAAACATCCTTTGTAGTCTCCGGTTGTATTTGACAAGTGTAAAATATCCTGTTGTTTAGTAATAATATTACCAGAATAAGGAGAGAATGTACATAATGATTTATCATTACCTAAGAACCAAGGAGTGGGTTGTGTGTGCATGATCTCATCTGAATCATTGTAAAAAGTATTAAACTTAAGATAAGGACAAAGATCATTATCTGATTTCTGTTGCAGCTGCTCATGCTGAAACTCATCCTGATCTTCATTCAACTTCCTTATGATATCCCTTAGAGCTTTATTAGTATCTTCCATCATCAACTAGCTGCTCTGCAACAAGCTATCATGTTCTGCTAACGTTCTCTGAGTGGTTGCTTTACAGGTTCAATTGGATCGAAACTATTATAAAATAGATTAACAATCACAGATCTATGCATAGTAACAATGAATATCAACACACGAATACTGAAAATTCTCTTTGTATTGATGATCAGAATGTTACAGTACAATAGGTGCAGAAAGCTGAATACAATGTACTTTTTCCCTCTCTCTGACCTAGCAGCCTATAACTTTCTATTTATATCATCAACGCACTTTAGGGATATAACAATTATACCCTAAACAAAAACAAACTATACATTTGAAGATAAAATTAAATCTTTCTAGACAAATACCCTAACAGTACTCCCCTAAGATTTAATTTTGATCTTCATTCCAGATATCTTCTTCTTTAACTTGTGCATCAAACATTGTCTTTTCAAATTGACTTTTCAAACTTTTTCTTGGTTATCTCTTGAATTGGCTTCTTTCGATTTGTCCAAATATCTTTCTTTGTCATTCGAACAAGAGTCTCACGATTCAAACATGCAAAATCAGCATTTGCGTAGAATCGGTACGGTTCAGTACTATCCGAAGATACAACTTCCATATATCCCTGTCGAGTGACCCTCATATAGGAGATATTGTCAATGTTGACCTTGTCGAAGTTTGAATATGCGATCGCCTTCTTGAAAGTAATACGTTCCATATCAGCAGCCATTGCTTCAATAATGTCTTCAAAATGTTTCCTGTCAATTTCTGACACTTCGTCCACAGCTTTGTCCATTTTGTAAGACCTCAAAAAATATTTATGGCTGGGATGTAACATTTCAGCTCGAATGTTTGCAAAATCTCAATGGCATCTTCTGACATATCCTCCCAATTTTGAATCAACTTCAACTCGTGATCCCCTTCAGGATAGAAAACCTTCAAAATTGGTTTTTATTGCTGAGTACCATCAAAAACTTTTAGGCCTTGTTGAGTGATTTTCTCAAAATGTTTATCACTTAGCTAATGCAAGTAAATATCACCAGCCTCTTTTTTCTTTCTTTTCTTTTCTAAAAATACTTGCTATCTTCCTGCTGACATCTAATTTCCAAAAATTATCTGGATCGATAAACTCCTACATCAATCAAATGAGCAAGCCCTTCACCACGAGCAGACTTTGATGGATTTCGCAATGGAAGTTTAGCCAACTCTTTCAAGTCCTGCACGGGCAGTTGAAGAATAGTAGTATAAAAGTGATAAACATGACATAAAGTATTTACCCGCTTGATCAAGAATACGTCAAAGACCTCGTCATACTTCCATCCCACGATTTTGACTTCTTTTGTGTTTGCAGGCAAAATCATCGAGTCCAGTAACTTAGAGATGGATTGTCCTTTTTGCAATACACTTCTGACTAAATCACCAACTGTCCTTGATGTGTTCCAAGTTTTCTTCTGTTCGGGAGCGGATTCAGAAAACATTTGGATAAGCTCCTTGTGCTTGTCATGGACTACCTGACTGAGTGACATATTGACAATTTCCTATGGTTTCAGCATCCTTGTTCATTTTGTCAACTAAAGATACTCCGGATTAGCCATGTCCAATGTCATTATTCTTTTCTGCCTTTTTTCTGTGGCTTGAAAGATCTTGATCAGATTTATCATAGCTCAGACACAAGCACCCTCACTTTATTTCTTGGATAGTTTCTTGATAATAGCTAATCCTTCAAAACAGAGAATCCCATTCTTTCTGGGTCTTTTGGCTTAAATCTTCAATAGGTGTTTCATCAACAGTAATTGCCTCATGAGTAGGTTCCCATTCTCCGTGTTTGTTAATGTTTCTGAAGTTGGAATGACCGAGACGTCTATGCCAAAGCTGACTTTCATCATTTGATGCATGCGCAATGAGACAAGTTGTTTCAGTTTCCGATTCGACTTGAGACATGTCCAATTTTAATCCATCTCAATCTCGTGGAGCTTTAATCACAACCCACTCATTTACAATCTTGAAACCTGGTTTGAGTGTGTATCAAGAAGAATCATCAAATAAAGCTGTCAGTAAGCAAATTAAAGTTCAAAGGAGCACAGTAATTGGTTGAGATTGTGCTTTTGGTGGAGATTGAGGTTGATTTGTAAATTGGATAGCTTGTATGATAAGTGGAATCAGTGATAGGTTCAATTGGATCGATACTGCTACAAATCAGAATGATCAATGTACAACCACAACAATTCAATCAACAACACAATCCATTACTTAATAATTCTCTTGTATTGATGATCAAAGTAATAGTTGTAGTACAATGGTGTAGGAGAATACAATCTCACACACAGTTTCTCTCTCTAACGTGTAATTTGTGATCTAGACTCTTTCTCACAACATGCTTTATGCATCACTACTTAGGGATAATACAAAATTAACCCTATACTATACAAACTTGTATAAAACAAAGAGCAAAGTAAATCTTCTAACGGGAACGAGCCCTAACAGTACTCCCCCTAAGATTTATCTTTGGTCTTCAAAATCAAAAATCTTCAGCTTTAATCTTTTCTTTTTTTAATCTTCAAACTCTCTTGAATCAAAATTCTTCATTCAAACTCTTCAGGTTCATCTTTCACATTCAGCCACTGTTTTCCAGTATATTCTTCTTGCTCTTTAATAGCTTCTTCAATACACGACTTGAACTTTTCAGCTATCATGGCTTGTCTCGGCTTTGACTCATTGGTGAGTATATCACAAGCAGCCATCTGTTTCAGCATTTCCAAAGTGATACCTGCAAAATCAATATTAGCATAAAATTCGTACGGCCTTTTCTTTCCTTTGGCGTGCACTTCTAAGGTACCCTTGGATGTAATCCTCATAAATTAAATCTTCGGAATGTTGATCTTCACAAGGTTAGCATTGAGTAATGCTTTCCTTAATCGGATCTTTTTTGTGGCAGCTCCGATAACTTCAATCATTATTTCAAATAACTTTTTGTCAGCTTCAGCAATCAGATCCTTCATCTTTTCCCTCTTGTGGCTTCGCAAATGATCAATATAAGATGGATGCAGCAGTTTGAGCTCGAAAGTACTAAATAAGGTGATCATATCTTGATCCCAGTCATCCAGATTACGAACCAGTTTTAGCTCAAACATCTCTTCATGATAGAAAAATCTCAGAATTGGCTTCGTCTTCTGCGAACCATCAAATACCTTCAATCCCGGATGGGTTACTTTATCAAAGTATTCGTCTGAGAATTCATCTAAGTACATATCATGAAGAACCAACTTTTTCTGCTTCTTCTTCTTATTATTCAAATAAGCCGTATCCTCTTGTTGTCCACGAAATTCCAGAAATTTAGGCATTCGGCTAATTCCAGCATCCAAAAGCATAGCACACTTATCACCACGTTTAGCCTTTGTATGATTTATCAATCTTATCTTGTGCAAATCTTTCAAGTCTTGAACTGGAAGTTTGAAGATGCTAGAGTAATAGTGATAAACATCACATAAACCATTGACTCTTTTGATAAAAAACGCATCAAATACTTCATCATACTTCCACGTGATAATCTTCACATCCTTGGACTTTTCCGGCACGATCATTGAATCAAGTAGGTCGACAACGGATTGACCTTTACTCAGCAGCGATCTCACAATATCACATGTTGTGGCAGCTTTATGCCATGACTCACGTACGTCCATAGGAATGTGATACGCTTTCATCTCACTCGGAAACATGTCAATCAAATCTTTCCTCTTTTTGTGTGCATCTTCAGGTAAAGCCATCATTGGAATCTCCTTCGGTTCCAATACTTTGAACCTTTTGGTTAGTTCAAAATACTGTGGATTATTATAATCCAAAAAGAGCATACGGTTATGCATCTTTTCTGAAGCTTGAAAACTAACCACTATCTTTTTCAACGACTCCTTCTTCAACTTCTTCAAAGTTTTGTACGGATAATTTCTTGAACCATTGACGCATATCAACCGATGTCATCTCCTCTGGATTTTGATGATACAATTCTTCCGGAGGAAGATCATCAATATTCAGGCTTTCTTGTAATGGCGTCCATTCACCAGATTCAACTACGAACTCTTTGTCATCAACGTCTACTCTATCTTGTGCATTGACACACTTTTCATACTCATTTATTTGACTGACTGTAAGTCCATTCAAATAAACAGGATTATACTTCATCCTTTCCAGATAAGCAAACCTTGCATCTAGATCGATTGGAATATCTTCACAGACATTCACTTCAGTTTCAAACCCAGAGTGACCAGCTTCTTCCGATATATCCATCACTTCAGTTGCTTGTACAGTTTCAGCTTGAACCGGCTCAACCTGATCTGCTTCCTCGGATCTACCTTTCTTGATGGATACATCCTCTTCAACTATCTCAGGCACTTCATCAAGTTTACGTTTTCCATCCGCTTTATCATAAGTAACAACAGCAGTAGCATCATCGGGAATAGGGATTGATTCAACAATCGGTTCTGTCATAGTTTTTGATCGTCGTGATCTTGTATAATAAACTGTGACGTCCCTAGGAGTATCAGTCACTCCAACGTCTTCATCCACTACAAATTCTTTATCAGATTCTTCTACTTTCAACCACTTTTCAAGAACTTCTTTTTCAGCACGTAAAGTATTACATTCTGCATGTAACTCTTTGAAAATCTTTGAGTTCTTTTGATGCATAGCCCAGAATTCTGCTAATCTCTTCTTCTTTCGCTCATTGGATGCCTTTAATTTAGCATTCTCATCCAATAGCTTGGCTATCATCCTCTTTAAGTGAAAGACTTCACCTTCTTCTTCGTTAATATCCACATCTGAACCAACCTTAGGTGAAGACCCCTTTGGTTGTTCAGTATGTTTAGTTGCAGGAGCAGATGATGTGGCAATATCAATAGGATCAGGAACAGCCTTAAAAGCTTCAGTTTCATCAATTGTCTGTGCCACAGTCTCTACTTCAGCAACAACCTCTTGTGTAATCTGAACCACATCCATATGTTCAGGCACACTCACTTCTTCAATCAAGACAATATTCTCTACATTTGTTGCTTCATCACTATCAACAACATTATCATCTTCATTGTTATCATCATCATCCTCAGGAACACCTTTGATGCGTGCAATATATATATAAAATAAATACCTAAAAACACCTAGTTTTAATATTTATAAAACCTAGACGAACTACTAAATTATACACAACCGGTAGTGGACCGGTCAGATGTAATATAGTGAAACGTAAGTCTGGGTGTCGACCCACAGACTCTATATATTACGCTAATTAACTAACTACGACTCAATTGACAAGACGCGAACTTGAAATGAAAGAGTATTTGAAAAGGGGGGTTATTGCTAGAAATAATAACTTACTAAAAATGGAAACTTTCTAAATTTGGAAACTTACTAAAAATAAAAACTTTCAAAATTAAAGACATACTTAAAACAAAAGAATGAAGACAAACCACCTAGGCTAGAATCATTGTCAACTTCAGTTATCACTCATGTTTGGTTTAATGTTTATGGAACCAGGATCTAAAAATATTCACTTAAATGAGACGCTAACTAGGACCCTCGACCCTTTTTGAGAAGAAACCTAAAGTATCACCATTAAGTTATTATCACACCAGTTACAAGATTAAATTTCCTCACAGTTACCTAATCTGATTATGCTTGATTGACTTAAATTAAAGGCCTATCTCACGATACGGACTCTAAAGCCATTTCAACCTAGTTAATTAATTTAACAAGCAAAGTTGATAATTAATACTAAGATGGACTTTTCACAAAGACCTAAACCTAGCAAATCATTCAACCACGACTTATTAATAATCTATCACCTCACGGTTATCTAGATTAGTTACACGCTTTTTACCCGTTTAACTAATAATATTAATCCTATGGTTTTACTACAGGTTAACCATAAAAAACCACAACGCAAGTTAATGGCTAAAACGCACCCAATTATGTGACATAGACAATCACTAAGAACGTGTGGACTAATGATATCAATCAAACAAATATAAACATGTAATACGCATCAATCAACAATAAAGATTAAAACTTTAATCATGCATAACAATCCATAAGCAAAAATCAACCAAACAATGAAATCCAACGTAACGTTAACAAATCATCACAACGCCTAGGTAGTTCTAAACGATTAGCCTACCAAAATCAAAGTAGAAACAAAAACTGAAACATAAACAGAGTTATCGTTCATCGAAAAAGAATAAAAATAATTCAGCATCCTGTCTGCTAGCTTAAATTAATTCAGCAGCCTGCTAGCCTGCTTAATTAATTCACGATCAAAACGTTGACTTCTTTGACGTACCTGGAAGCTTGCCTCACTTCTTTTTCTCATTCGTTCTTTCCTCTGCCGTCTCTCTTTTTTTTTGTTTAGCCGCCGCACACACACACACACACACACACATATATATATATATATATATATATATATATATATATATATATATATATATATATATATATATATATATATATATATATATATATATATATATATATATATATATATATATATATATATATATATATATATATATACATATATAAGAAAAGAGTTAGGTTAATTGTTTTAACTATTCATGTGGGCTTGTAAAAGAGGATCCAATAATATGAATGGAAGTTAAATTCTTAAGTCCTCATATATACAAAATTCCATATCCACGTGAACATATATTGTGAATTCCCAACTAATACCAATTTAAACAAATAAATGTGACGCTTTTTTTTAATTAACTGATATAAGTTGCAAGTCAACAAAAACACTTTAAAGATTTTATTAATTTGTTCGATGGAAATTTAAGATAAAATAAGTCATTTAGCTAACGGTCTCTTAAAATCATAAAAATATAAATATGAACCAATTAGGAGTAGAAACAGACCAAAAGAAACCCAAAAAGTGTATGGAATATTTATATTTAATTTGTATAATTTAGACCACATCAAATATCCCCACACTTAACCTTTTCCGTCCCTGAAAAAGCATGCACATAGAATCACAACTAACTAAGGCTTCAACATTTCGTTACAATTTTCAAACAAGAAACAAATCAGATAAACATCTGTGCGTTTTATTTAAACACCCTAACACTAGCTAATTAAGTTTCCCCTTATGTTTAATTTCAATTTAATTAGATCATTTGTCTACAAGGTCTCACACAGAAGAAAAATAAGTCAGCCCGATTAAGTGTTGCTTGACTAGGCACCGGATAAACCAAAAAGGTTTTCCTACCAAAATAACTTGAAAAACTTAACTAAGCTAAGAACTAGTGCCATATTAGGTTGGATTTTTATGGATGAATTTTTGTGGGTATAGACTGTTTATTCGTTTTTTTCTTCATAAAACAAGATCACCTCACTCAGGGGTGTCGTATCCAAGTCGCTATCCCGGAGGTAGAGCACATGAGGTATTCGATCACTTGCCTTATATTTTTCATTTCTTTTTTTCATTTGATTTGGCTACTTTGAGCTCTTTTATTTAGCAGCTACTTTGAGCACTTTTCAGTACTATAAATGGTGGACATTTGATTTGCGGATGCGTCACTTCTTTCACAAGAAGTGTGTTATAAATCCTAAAATGGCACTACCCCTTAACCTATTTAAGTTCAAAAGCCTATATTGGTGCCTAATTTAATTTAGTTAAGGCCTTTCTATTCCTCTTAAGATGACAACCCACGAGATTCACGACAATTAACTTTCTATTATTACACTTAGGGAAACCATCTCAGCTAATTGGGTTACCAAAAGTTTATCCAAATTCTTCTTTGTTTTAAAAACCACAACTCATTTAAAAACCAAAATTAATTTACTATCATTTTCTATTTACGTGCACAACTTAAACAAAGACATTTTCAAATTTTTTTTTTCAATTTTTTTGGATTTTTCATGATTCTATAAGACTCAAAACAAACAACTAAACAAACCTAAGACTCATAAATGACTATTTCCCATCCCCACACTTAAGTTCTACATTGTTCCTAATGTAGAAATGGAATATATCTAAAAATTAAAATAACAATGCAAAAAATAAAAAAAATAAACGTGTGAATTGGAAAAGATTTAGCTGGTTTTGTGAAACGCGCAAGCTCCAAGTCTTCATTCCAATCGGCAGCTTCGATCGTATAGCATTTCGGTCACGATCGAGTTTCACCGACACTCTCGAGATCCATCTTCATTTTCAAAAATACAAACTCACCCGAAAGGAGATTGAGTACGGGTGAGAATGATTTAAACCTGCAAAAACAAAAACAAGAATACCCGAGCGTAACACTGACTCGACAAAAAAGAAAATAAAAATAAAATTGACTCGATAAGAAAATTAAACAAACTCTACAAAATAGTAAACCAATGAGAAACCTCCTCTCACTTGAACTTAATCAGGAGGTTTCTCTTTGATCTGGACCCTATCCAACCCGTTCAATTCCACTAGGTCAAAAAAAAAACGTTTAGAAAGTTAGAAGCAGAATTGAAAATAATTTTGGAAATAAATTTAAAATTTTCAAACGGGTCAGACCACCAACATTTGTACTTACCTGGAAAGAACCGGATGCATGGCAAGTATCGTGAAGACTGGTCATGCTTGCACTTTAAAGGTTTCTTCATCCTCGTAAACCATCTCCCGAATTGCAACAATGTGCGCTCCCTCGGTTCCTTCCTTGCTTTAAACCGAGGTGGTGAGGATTCTTCAGCATGTACCTCGTTCTCAGGCTCATTCATCTCTTGACTCATCCCCACACTTGGCGTTTGATTGTATACTAAGCCTTCGATAATCTTCAAATCGCCAAGTGGGTCGAATTCTCCATCATCACAAAAAGGTAGGTCCACTAGTTCATCAACAAACTCATCCTCCCAGGATGAAACTAGCACCTCCTTCACATCTTCCTCATGTACCTCATGCACCTTCATTAGTTCTTTCATGCTCGAGCACTTGTTCATTTTCACTTTCTTTTCCTGACAGATTGGAGGTGGGACTGAAGCGTCCATTTTCGTCTTCGGATGTAGTTGGAATTCCTGCAAAACCTCATTCTCACAAGACAAGTGTAAAATATCTTATGGTTCAGAAATAATATTACAAGATTCAAAAGAGAATGTAGAAAATGAGTTATCATTACCTGATTTTTGCTGCAGCTACTCATGTTGAAACTTCTCTTCTTCATTTGACCTCCTCATGATCTCCCTTAGAGCCTTATTAGCATCTTCCATCATCAGCTGGCTGCTCTGCAAGAGGCTATCATATCCTGCTAACGTTCTTTGAGTAGTTGCTTTATTAGCAACTAACTGGGTCAGAAACTCCTCTATCCTACTCAAAGCACCATCACTACCCCTAGTAGAGTTGCTTTAAAAAAATTGACCACTATGATCTGACTGTGGAAAATATGGGTCAATTTGATCCACCTGTGATGAATATGACTGCACATGCCTAAAAGAGTTAGCAAAATGAGGTGATACAGAGGACCTTGTATATTATGGACATAGACAAGTAAAGTGAGGTCCTCCGCAAATTTCACACATATTTAGGTAACAAGAAAGACTAGATGGGGAGAAAAACAGAGAAAAATAAAACTAATCCTACGACTCAAACAAAACAAATAAAGCACGTGTATATCAGTTAAGACTCAACAAAGTTAATTAACGCAATTACCAAGAGTCCCCGGCAATGGCGCCAAAAACTTGATGCGTGCAATATATATATATATATATATATATATATATATATATATATATATATATATATATATATATATATATAGGTGGAGGTTCATTTGAGAAGACTCATATATTGCGAGAAGAAAAAGAAGAAACCTATATCATTAAAAAAACTTTTCATTTGTTTAATTTTTTTGAATAAATTCACTTCCTACATGCAAATGTGTAAGGTATAAACTAAAAAAAATCATTAAAAAGTTTTTTACGTATGTATTTTTAGCGTTTTAAATTTACCTACACACGTGTAGGTTATGTATAAGTAACCTAACCTACACATGACTTCCACATGTGTAGGTTTAACAAATAAACGAAATTTATTAAATTTTATTTATTGAATATCAAAGTTAATGAATAAATGTTACATTTCTATTATTGTTTTGTAAATAAAAAACGTTTTTGGTTGAAAAAATGAAGAATTTAGCAATTTCTTTTTCTTCTCGCAATATTTGCTCTTCTCAAATGAACCCTCCCCTATATATATATATATATATATATATATATATATATATATATATATATATATATATATATATATATATATATATATATATATATATATATATAAAATAATAAATACCTAAAAACACCTAGTTTTAATATTTATAAAACCTAGACGAACTACTAAATTACACACAACCGGCAGTGGACCGGTCAGATGTAATATAGTGAAACGTAAGTCCGGGTGTCGACCCACAGACTCTATATATTACGCTAATTAACTAACTAAGACTCAACTGACAAGACGCGAACTTGAAATGAAAGAGTATTTGAAAAGGGGGGTTATTGCTAGAAATAGTAACTTACTAAAAATGGAAACTTTCTAAATTTGGAAACTTACCAAAAATTGAAACTTTCAAAATTAAAGACATACTTAAAACAAAAGAATGAAGACAAACAACCTAGGCTAGAATAATTGCCAACTTCAGTTATCACTCATGTTTGGTTTAATGTTTATGGAACCGGGATCTAAAAATATTCACTTAAATGCGACGCTAACTAGGACCTCGACCCTTTTTTAAGAAGAAACCTAAAGTATCACCATTAAGTTATTATCACACCAGTTACAAGATTAAATTTCCTCACAGTTACCTAATCTGATTATGCTTGATTGACTTAAATTAAAGGCCTATCTCACGATACGAACTCTAAAGCCATTTCAACCTAGTTAATTAATTTAACAAGCAAAGTTGATAATTAATACTAAGACGAACTTTTCACAAAGACCTAAACCTAACAAATCATTCAACCACGACTTATTAATAATCTATCACCTCACGATTATCTAGATTAGCTACACGCTTTTTACCTGTTTAACTAATAATATTAATCATATGGTTTTACTACAGGTTAACCATAAAAAACCACAACGCAAGTTAATGGCTAAAACGCACCCTATTATGTGACATAGACAATCACTAAGAACGCGTGGACTAATGATATCAATCAAACAAATATAAACATGTAATACGCATCAATCAACAATAAAGATTAAAACTTTAATCATGCATAACAATCCATAAGCAAAAATCAACCAAACAATGAAATCCAACGTAACGTTAACAAATCATCACAACGCCTAGGTAGTTCTAAACGATTAGCCTACCATAATCAAAGTAGAAACAAAAACTGAAACATAAACAGAGTTATCGTTCATCGAAAAAGAATAAAAATAATTCAGCAGCTTGTCTGCTAGCTTAAATTAATTCAGCAGCCTGCTACCCTGCTTAATTAATTCACGATCAAAACGTTGACTTCTTTGACGTGCCTGGAAGCTTGCTTCACTTCTTTTTCTCGTTCGTTCTTTCCTCTACCGTCTCTCTTTTCTTTTTCTTTAGCCGCCGCCGCCGCACACACACACACACACACACACACACACACACACACATATATATATATATATATATATATATATATATATATATATATATATATAAGAAAAAAGTTAGGTTAGTAACTTTATAAAAACATAACCAAGTTTCAATTTTGTTCCAATTAAGTCACTCAAGTTTAAAAATTGTCCCAATTAGGTCACTCACCTTCATATTTTATTCAAATTAGAGGTTTTAACATGTTGTTTTCACATGTTTTTCTTTACGTTTCAGTTAGGAATTATTTTTTACATTTTTTTATGCTAATGTGAAGCGGTAATGTGAATTGTAGATTTATTTTTTTATTTTTTATTATAATTAACATATATTTAAATATTTTAATATAATTACATATATTAAATATTCCGACCCCCACATTCTATCCCTAATTCCTTTCTTGACACAAACAAAATCCAACAATTGCTCGATTTGAAGGTTTAGTCATCCAATTCAAGTAAAATATGCTTGAGTGACCTAATTAGAACAAAACTGAAACTTGGTTATGTTTCTATGGCATTTTCCCTTGTTTTAATTATTCATGTGGGCTTGTAAAAGAGGATCCAATAATATGAATGGAAGTTAAATTCTTAAGTCCTCATTTATAAAAAATTCCATTTCCACGTGAACATATGTTGTGAATTCCCAACTAATACCAATTTAAACAAATAAATGTGACGCTTTTTTTAATTAACTGATATAAGTTGCAAGTCAACAAAAACACTTTAAAGATTTTATTAATTTGTTCGATGGAAATTTGAGATAAAATAAATCATTTAGCTCACGGTCCCTTAAAATCATAAAAATATAAATATGAACCAATTAGGAGTAGAAACAGACTAAAAGAAACCCAAAAAGTGTATGAAATATTTATATTTAATTTGTATAATTTAGACCACATCAACCTTCATCTTCAGTTTCAAAGCTACTAGATTCTTCATTTTTTCAGATCCATTCTCTTCACCTTCACTCGAATCAGTCTTGAGAGCATCCGAAATAACATCTATAAGATCTTGAGGATTAACCACTTCACCTTGAGAGATATGATGATATATCCCTCCAATATCTTCCTCATTGTTTGCTATATCTCGCATATAGTTAAACATGTGCACTTCGGCAACATTTCCAATGCTCATCTTTCGGTAAGATAAAGCATTCATATCTTCAGTCATGAGTAAGTCACCATTCACACCGTCTTCACGAATCACAGGATGTGCAATGTTGATCAACAGCTGCAAAAATCTCGGATACATCAGGAATTTGAATCTCTTCCCCTTTACCAAGTTGAAAATAAACCCTTTCATGATCCATCTTGACATATTGAAAGGTCTATTTGTAGCTATTGCAACAATTGGGGATGCAATATCAGATGAAAAGTTATCGAATCCAGCACTTCTTCTTGATAAGCATTGCTGAATCACATAACACAATAACTTCCATTGCTTGCCCAATCTTGCTCTCACAAATTGTTGTTTATGAAATACAGGAGGATGTCCCATATTCATAAAACATGCTTGGCATTCAGCAGTTGTGTATTCATCAAGAGCATCAACTTCTTCTTCATCCAATCTTAGAGCAGTCCTGATAGACTCTTCAGACACAATTATTTGTAACTGTCTGGTTATATTTCCTCTTACAACCGATATACCTTCCTCATCTGTAATAACCTCTGCTGTTCTCCAGAAACTTTTGATTAATCTTGCATATATAATGGGTTTGACACACATTGCATATACATACTTTGTTCTTCTCAGAAATCGAATCATATCTCTATAGCCATCAGCTTCTGGTATAGATTCATCCAATAAAGCCACAAGATTGTGCTTTGGTTCAAACTTGAGATCATTCATCTGATAACAAACAAAGACATGTGTGTTAGTTATCAAAATCTATCAAACAAACAACAAGATTCAAGACTAAAGACATAGTATAACAAATCAATATTAACATTTATCACCTAAGTTAATCAACAGTTTGAGAGTTTCATCTTGTTCAAAAACTTTTGTGACACAATATTAATGATCAATGTTTAACAGTCTTAATCTTATTAGACATTTAAATTCCAATTTTGTCATTTGTTTAATGAAGGTTTATCACATGATTCAGATCAATTTTAACATCAATTGATCAATTCAGTTTAGATTATGCATCATTTGTGATCAAAATCATGAACAAGTTCAATGTTCATCAATGGCGGTTTCAACAGAATTTTGAAATTTTCTTTGATTCAGTCGAGTTCAGGTGTTTTGATGTTGATCAATGGATGAATATTGGTGATTAATAGTTACTACAACCTGTTATAACAATCGATTTTAGTTTTTACATTAAAAATCAAAGTGTCAATTCAAGTCCAGTTACTGTTCATCATCAACATTCCGATTTTAAGAACAACAGTAGTGTCGATGAAGTTTGATCATGATGATTATACCTTATTCAATCTCTAAAACTTGTTACAGAATCGGTGATTAAATATGATATAAAACGATTCGATGTACATGGTATTTGCTTGAAAGTGATTTTGAGAAATGATAATTGTTTGAGATGAGACGGGTATTAATATGTGAATGAGCTGGCTCAAAATTAGGTCAAAAACTTTGGGACGGGTCAACAATTAGGCCCACTACCCTTGGACGGGTCCTGTTACTGTTGGGACGGGTCAAACCTTTGGGACGGGTCAACATGAGAACATACAGTTTTTAACATGTAAAAACACTTAGTCGGGTCACACACTGTTGAGACGGGTCAAGCACTGTTGTACCGTGTCAACATTGTTTGGGATGGGTCAGAATTGTTCAAACACATTGTCTTCATGTAAAAGCTTGGTCGGGTCAGACAACTGTTGGGACGTGTCAACATCAGTTGAGACGGTTCAACACTTGTTTAACATAAGTCTCACCATGTAGACATGAGTCGGGTCATGATATAGTCGTGTCATGTTTAACACACAAGGTTTGGAACTACTACACCTTGATTTTGTTTTACCCATCACCCGACTGCACAGTATCATTTTTCTTCATCACCCGGCTGTATAGTGACATTTTCTTTCATCACCCGGCTGTATAGAGACTGCATTTCCATTACCCGGCTGCATAGTGATAGCAATTACCCAGCTGCATAGAAACTGCATTCTATTACCCGGTTGCATAGTGGCAAGGTAAATTTTGTCACCCGGTATCATTTCATTCAATCACCCGGCTACTTATCTTACAATCACCCGGCTATACAGTGAAATGATATCATCACCCGGCTTCAACACTTAGACGATTTTTCTTCACTTTCTTTGTCTGTTGACTTTTCAACTGCATTTATTGCACCTGCAATCATTCTCGACACATTAATTAGACAAGACATCCTTATTAGGGTTTGTGTAATTAAATATCAATCAAGATCTAGGGCAACAAATTTAACACATTAAAACTTCTTAAAAATTGCTTTTTCATTTTTTCTTTTCCTCAAAAAGACAATATGCAAACATTTTTGCATTACCAATATTTCTAAATCCCGAAGCATTTTTCTTTAATCAAAAACAAATCACAAGACTTTAGGTTTGTTTTTAACAAATCCAAGACATTTGCATTCATTGACTAATAGATCCTTACATTCAACACACTTATTTCAAATGTTTTTGGCTTTTGAAAATATTTTTCTTTAGTTATTTCTCCCCATAACTTTATATTTCCTGAAATTTTTAAGTTGAAAAAGGGTGTCGATGTGTCAATAAAGAATCCATATGCCTGCACACACAAAACACACACATTAAACTAAATACATATGCAATGCAATGAATCAATATATTGCAGTGAGATCATACCACTCATCATCTGAACATGTTTTGCAAGTTTTGAATAGACATTTGACTTATGTTTGATTGAGTGATGATATGAAAACATACCAATTAGCTCGAAGTGACACACTTACTTTTTCAATATCATGATGAGATTAAGGTTCGATTAGAATGACTTATGTGACCCACATGTATACATATGTCGACATATTTCCTTATCAACAACAACTTGAATGCATGCTGTACAAAAACTTGGTTACTTACAAACATAAACAGTGTGGAATATGGGTTCTAATTGAATTTGGTCCACTTTGGGACTTCTTTTGATCGAATTCCATTTTGGAAATTTTCTTTTCCTATGTTCCCCTTGGGAATCATCTAAAAGCCATTTTGGCATTTTTGTTTTTGGTGACGGTCCACATTTGGCACTCTTTTTGTTCCATTTTGGAATCTTTTGCTGCATCTTGAAGCTCAAAAGAGACTTCGTGTGAGACTTCAGGTCTGTGGATACCACAACAAAGAAGCTCACGATGCGGTTCATCACACTGAATAGATTGCGTCGTTACCCGATTATGTTCAAATAACATCACAAGAAATTCATCAAAAGAGATATAATTAGACATGTATATCACAGGAACTTAACACAAAGATCATTAAGTATAGATTTGACAACAATGAACTTACTTTTTCAGTCTAATTGCCTGAGCTGTCTCGCACATTAATTAACACTTATCAGTCTTTATTATTAAAAATGATGAAAAAGATAATGCCTAGTGTAACTATCATTTCTCACTTTATGCAATGTATATTCTTATGACATGATATTTCTTTGTTTTTGCTTTTTCTTTCTTTTTGTTTTTTTTTTCTTTTTCATGCACACTCACAATGCAAGAATAAAAAGACATAGGAATCAATACTTGACGTCGACTTATTATATTTTTGGATTTTATATTTTCTGATTTTGTATTTTGATTTTCATAAAATAGAATTAATCATGGTTGATTAACCATATGGATTGAATTAAGAATTCAAACCGTCTTGACAAGAATGGTTTTGTGAAAAGATCTGCCAGTTTTTTGTCGGTATGAACTTTAATCAAAATTATTAAACCTTTTTCAGAGTTGTCTCTGAGAAATGATATCGAATTTCGATATGTTTTGTTTTTGAGTGTTGAACAGGATTAGCAGTAATGAACATAGCAGCAGTATTATCTATGTAAATAGGAGTTTTGAGAAAGTTAAACCCGTAGTCAAGTAATTGGTTTTGTAACCACAAAACTTGAGAACATCCTGCAGATGCAGCTATGTACTCTGCTTCAGCAGTGGATACGGAAACATTGGCCTTCTTTTTGCATTGCCATGAGACTAGGCGAGGACCTAAAAACTGACATCCACCTATGGTCGATTTCCTATCAAGAGCACAACCACCAAAGTCACTATCAGAATAACTATATAATTCAAAATTCCCTTCATAAGGATACCATAACCCGAGATTCGGTTTCCCTTTAAGGTATCTGAATATACGTTTGACAACAATCAGGTGCGACTCTTTAGGATCGGACTGATATCTGGCACATACACATACAGCATACATAATGTCTGGTCTTGATGCAGTAAGATACATCAGTGAACCGATCATTGATCTGTAAAGTGTTTGATCAACAGATTTGCCTTTAGGATCAGGTTGGATTTTGCAGTTAACATCTGATGGAGTTCAGATAGTCTGACAATCTTGCATCTTGAACTTTTTTAGCAACTTTTCAACAAACTTTGATTGGTTGATAAAAATTCTGTCTGCTGACTGTTTTACTTGCAACCCGAGAAAGAAATTGGACTCCCCCATAGAACTTATCTGAAATCTGGATTTCATAATCTCCTCAAACTCTTTGCACATGGATGGACTTGTTGATCCAAAGATGATATCATCAACGTGCACTTGAACACATAGAAGATCTTCATTTTCCCGCTTCATGAATAAAGTAGGATCAATCTGACCTCTTGAAAAACCATGTTCCAGCAAATGTTTAGATAACGTCTCGTACCAAATTCTTGGGGCTTGATGTAGACCATATAAAGCTTTGCTCAATTTGTATACACGATGTGGATACTCAGGATCTTCGAAACCTGGAGGTTGTCTGACGTACACATCATCGGTAATTGGTCCATACAAAAATGCGCCTTTAACATCCATTTGATACACTTTGAACTTCATGAAAGAGGCAGATGCTAGAAAAGCGCGAATAGCTTCAAGTCGAGCGACCGGAGCAAACACTTCTTCATAGTCGATACCTTCTTCTTGAGTGTAACCTTGTGCAATTAGTCTGGCTTTATTTCTGACCATAATGCCACGTTCATCTGGCTTGTTCTTGTACAACCATCTTGTACCAATAGCATTTTCTCCTTCAGGTAAGTCCACTAATTTCCAAACTTCTTGTTTTCTGAACTGAAGTAACTCCTCTTGCATGACTTCAATCCAACTGTTATCTTGCAACACTTCAGAAATGTTCTTCGGTACCACTTGAGAAAGATAACATGAATAAAGACAAACGTTTGCATGTTTAGTCTGACTTGTCATGGTTCTCTGATTCAATGGACCGATAATCTGAGAGATAGGATGATTCATATGAACTCGGTGAGTTGGAATTTCGTCACCTTGTACTTGAGTCTCCAGATTAGACTGATTCAGATTCGGTAGATCTTGTAAAATTGTAGAAGTATGCGGAGTGAAATTAGGAACTTGTTCTGGTGAATTGATGAAGTAGTCAAATGTTTCTGGAACAACTTCAACATTCGGATTTGATGATGGTTGATTATTAACAGATCCACCATCATTAGGAGAAATTTGTTGATTCACATCATCTTCAAAATTGTTTGATTCCTGATCTTCTTGAGAACCAGATGGACCCGGAGCTTGGTTAGATACAACGATATCAGGATTGTGAAATGACATGAACGGATACTCAGAATTGAGATCATTATCATCGTCATTATCTGAATCATCACTGAAACATCCTAAGTCTCTTGATTCTTTCTTCGATATTCCTGAAAAATCAAATAGGTTAGAGTTGAAAGATTTTGATAACGAATGTAAATCAAATAACCATTCGGGACGATGAGCCACTAACGGAAACGAATTTTCTAAAAACTTAACGTTGATAGTTTTAATAACAACATTCGTTTTGCTGTTAAAAACCCGATAAGCTTTTGAAACTGATGAATATCCTAAGAAAAATCCATCGTCAGATTTTGACTCAAATTTACCGAGATGATCATTTAAATTTAGAATCGACACAGGACAACCAAATGCTTTTAGGTATGAAATATTCTGTTTTCTTCCAAACAATAACTCATAAGACGTTTTATGTTTATCCTGAACTAATAATGTCCTGTTTTGTACAAAGCAGGTAGTGGCAATTGCTTCGTCCTAAAATGTGATCAGGATTTTGGCATCTACGAGCATGGATCTTGCTGCTTCGATTAGTGTCCGATTTTTTCGTTCTGCTACTCCGTTCTGTTGAGGAGTTCTTGGAGCACTAAATTGACGCGCAATTCCTTTTTCTGCACTAAACGAGTCCACATTAGAATTTTTAAACTCGGTTCCATTGTCACTTCTCAAGATTTTTACTTTACAATCTAACTGATTTTCAACTTTGATAATGAATTCATTTAACAACTCAGCAGTTTCAGATTTAACATGCAAAAAATAAACCCAAGAAAATCTTGTAAAATCATCAATGATGACTAAACAATAAGACTTCTTTCCGATGCTTTGAACATTTGTTGGTCCGAAAAGATCCATACGTAGCATCTGTAATGGCTTTGAAATGGAGTTTTCTAGCTTGGACTTAAAAGACATTCGGTGCTGTTTTCCTTTCAAACATGCTGGACAGAGATCAGTTGTTGAGAATTTCTTTGAAGGTATTCCCACAGCATGATTTCCAGTCACCAGTCGATTCATGTTTCTGAAGTTTGAATGGCCCAGCCATCTATGCCATAGCTGACTCTCATCATTTGATGCATGAGCAATGAGACACGTGGTTTCGGTTTCAGCGTCAATCTGAGACATATCCAGTTTGTACACGTCTCGATCTCTTGGAGCTTTAACAACCACCCATTCATTGTCAATCTTAAAACCTGGTTTGAGTATGTAACAAAAAGACTCATCAAATAATGTTGAATATGATTTGTCACAAATTTGAGATACACATAGCAAATTAAAGTTCAACTGTGCACAGTAGTTGACTTTATCAAAGCTAATAATCTCATTTGATACAGTTCCTTCACAAGTGATTTTTCTACCAGCATCTCCTCCAAATGCAACATGTGTACCATTCTTTAGCTTAAAATCTTGAAGCAAGCCATGATTGCATGTCATATGCCGGCTGCACCCATTATCAACAAACCATGAGTTTATAGGTCTTCGAGGGCGCACTTGCAATTCAACACATACTTAGTTAGTTTGGTCAACCCAGGCTCATATGGTCTTGGGTTTTCCGAATCTATCTATAACAGTAACTTGCTGATAATGTAATTTATTAAAATCTGATTCATTTGAGAGATTTGGTTGAAAACTGTTTCTGCCACTGCTTGATTTGTTTGCTTTCTTCTTAAAGCTGAAAACCTTTCCTCTAACTTAGGATCAAGGTTGTTTTCAAATCTCTGATTTCGAAACATCAAAGCTCTTGGCGTAATGATAGGTTCAATTGGATCGTTAATATCACTCAAAATGATCAGAATAATTCGCACAAACAAACAGTTCAATCACAAACACAGTTCATACTAATAATTCTCTTTTGTATATTGATGATCAAAGCAAATTTGTAGTACAAGTGCAGGAGAAAATAAATCACACACAGTTAACTCTCTTTCTAACGTGTAATAGTGATCTAGCCTCCCTCCTCACACTCTCTCACTACATGCTTTTAAGCAACAATTACAAGTTTAAGGAATATACAAAATAGACCCTAAACTATACATAAACATATAAACAAATACAAAGTAAATCTTAACTAGGAAATAGCCCTAACAGTACTCCCCCTAAGATTTATCTTTGAATCTTCAGCAAAATCTTCAATCAGTTTTTCATCTTGTTCAGCATCAATCTCTTTTCACCAATCTTCTGGTTCCTCTTTAATATCCAGCATCTCTTTTCCTTTAAACTCTTCTTGTTCCTTCAGTGCTTCTTCTATGCAAGACTTGAACTTTTCTGCAATCTTTGCTTGTCTCGGCTTTGACTCGTTGGTAAGGATTGGGCAGGCATTCATGCGTCTCAGAGAATCCAGATTTAAACCTGCAAAGTCAATGTTAGCGTAAAACTCATAAGGTAGCTCCTTTCCTTTGACTTGCACCTCCAAGGTTCCCTTCGCACTAATCCTCATAAATTCTATCTCTGGTATGTCAACCCTCACGAGATTAGAATTGAGCAATGCCTTCCGTACTCTGATCTTTTCTGATGCAGCAGCTATCACTTCTATCATCACCACAAACAATTTTCTATCAGCTTCAGCCAGTTTATCTTTACATTTCTCCATTCTGCAGCTTCTTAAAAAATCGATATAGGATGGATGCAGCAGTTTCAGCTCAAAGGTACTAAATAAAGTAATCATATCTTTATCCCAATCTTCCAAATTTCGAACAAGCTTCAACTCAAACGTTTCTTGATTGTAGAAAACTCTAAGTATTGGCTTTGTCGCTTGAGATCCATCAATCACTTTCAATCCTGGATTCGTTACCTTATCAAAAGAGTTAATTACATAAATGGGTCCTATGGTTTATTTAAAATAACAAATTTGGGTACTAAGGTTTTTTTGTTGCAAGTTTGTGTATTGGTCTTTTAAATTGTAACGGGTTTGGGTACTAATACTAACAAGCGTTAGTTGTTCTGTTAACTTCAAGGGTTTTTTAATATTTTCATATTAGAAGGGCTATTTATGAAATTTATTATTTGTAGTTACATAAAATATTATACGATAAAAATTTAAAAAATAAAATATTCATTTTCTTACCATATTTTACTTCACTGTCCACTAATTAGCACCACTGATGTGATCTAGACTATATATAAATATTTTCTATACTTTTGATAATTTTTGGGTTTTGGATTTACTCGTAATTGGTTCATATCTGGATTTTAATGATCTGAAAAGAATATGAGCTAAAATGGTGTATTTCAAACTAAACTTAAGATCGCAAGTAAAACTTTAAGTGGGTTTCACATATTATTGTTATGAATTGTCCTTAAAGGTTTGAGTATTGATCATAATCATTTGCAAATTTAAAGTATTAAATAAAGCAAAAAAAAAAAAAAGCAAATTCGAATACTAAAGTGAAGCTCACGTGAAATTTCTCATTTCAATAATGTTATTACTTGTCGTTTATTTTCTTACCGTATTTTCTTTCAAGAACCACTAGCTAACATCACAAACCCTATGCATAAGCCTAGTAGCACCAACCTAACCATTTAGTAAGAGTTGGATGGTGTCGATTAGGGTAACACGAAGAGTGGTGGTGTAATGAATGGTGTAGACGTCGCGAAATTGGGACGATGATGGGTTTCAATGGTGGCGAATGAGTGCTAATTAAGGTTGGAGCTTGGTGAATCTGTTGTTGATAGTAATTGGGGTTTGTGATGAATGACTGTGGTTCGGTGAATCGGGGTGAATGGTAAGGTTAGAGGGTGCCGAGTGGTCAGGGAAATAATACGGGGTTGACGATAATGATGAAGTGGTCTCTAGATAATATAACTCTTAATAGCCGAGTTAAGTTACTTATGTCAAAGAGTTGTGAAACAATATAAGGTGGTGCTAACCGATGTCTTATAAATATGTTGGTGGTGCTAACTAGTGGTTCGTAAAAAAAACAAAGAAAAAAATGAGTGTTTTTTTTTTTTAAATTTTATCGTATAATATTTCATGTAAGTTACAAAACAAGTTCATCAGTCATAAATTAATTTCATAAATAGCCCTTCTAATGTGAAAAGATTAAAATGCCCTTGAAGTTAACTACAAAACTAACATTTGTTAGTGTTAATACCCAAACTTGTTACAAATTAAAAGACCAATACTCAATCTTGTAACAAAAAAACCTTAGTACCCAAACTTGTTACTTTGGGTAAACCACAGGCACCATTTGTATAATTAACTCTTATCAAAAAATTCATCAGAAAATTCCTCCAAGTACATATCCTCACTAACAACCAACTTCTTTTTCTTTCTTTCTTTCTTCGCTTGCACATACGCACTATCTTCTTGTTGACCTCTGAAGTCCAAATATTTCGATGATCTGGCTAACCCGGCATCAAGTAACATTGCACATTTATCACCACGCTCAGCATGCGTGTGATTTATCAGTCTAAGTTTGTGCAACTCTTTCAGATCTTGAACTTCCAACTTAAAAATGCTAGAGTAATAATGGTATACGTCACATAAACCATTAACTCTTTTAATCATAAAAACATCGAACACCTCGTCATATTTCCACGCTATAATCTTTACCTTCTTGGACTTTTCCGGTACGATCATAGAATCAAGCAGTTCAGCAATCGACTGACCCTTGCTCAGCAGTGACCTAACAACGTCACCTGCTGTGGTTGATTTGTGCCATGACTCACGTACATCCTTTTCTTGTGTGCATTCCATCAACTGAAATGTTGGTGGTGCTAACTAGTGGTTCGTAAAAAAAACAAAGAAAAAAATGAGTGTTTTTTTTTAAATTTTATCATATAATATTTCATGTAAGTTACAAAACAAGTTCATCAGTCATAAATTAATTTCATAAATAGCCCTTCTAATGTGAAAAGATTAAAATGCCCTTGAAGTTAACTACAAAACTAACATTTGTTAGTGTTAATACCCAAACTTGTTACAAATTAAAAGACCAATACTCAATCTTGTAACAAAAAAACCTTAGTACCCAAACTTGTTACTTTGGGTAAACCACAGGCACCATTTGTATAATTAACTCTTATCAAAAAATTCATCAGAAAATTCCTCCAAGTACATATCCTCACTAACAACCAACTTCTTTTTCTTTCTTTCTTTCTTCGCTTGCACATACGCACTATCTTCTTGTTGACCTCTGAAGTCCAAATATTTCGATGATCTGGCTAACCCGGCATCAAGTAACATTGCACATTTATCACCACGCTCAGCATGCGTGTGATTTATCAGTCTAAGTTTGTGCAACTCTTTCAGATCTTGAACTTCCAACTTAAAAATGCTAGAGTAATAATGGTATACGTCACATAAACCATTAACTCTTTTAATCATAAAAACATCGAACACCTCGTCATATTTCCACGCTATAATCTTTACCTTCTTGGACTTTTCCGGTACGATCATAGAATCAAGCAGTTCAGCAATCGACTGACCCTTGCTCAGCAGTGACCTAACAACGTCACCTGCTGTGGTTGATTTGTGCCATGACTCACGTACATCCTTTTCTTGTGTGCATTCCATCAACTGAAATGTTGGTGGTGCTAACTAGTGGTTCGTAAAAAAAACAAAGAAAAAAATGAGTGTTTTTTTTTAAATTTTATCGTATAATATTTCATGTAAGTTACAAAACAAGTTCATCAGTCATAAATTAATTTCATAAATAGCCCTTCTAATGTGAAAAGATTAAAATGCCCTTGAAGTTAACTACAAAACTAACATTTGTTAGTGTTAATACCCAAACTTGTTACAAATTAAAAGACCAATACTCAATCTTGTAACAAAAAAACCTTAGTACCCAAACTTGTTACTTTGGGTAAACCACAGGCACCATTTGTATAATTAACTCTTATCAAAAAATTCATCAGAAAATTCCTCCAAGTACATATCCTCACTAACAACCAACTTCTTTTTCTTTCTTTCTTTCTTCGCTTGCACATACGCACTATCTTCTTGTTGACCTCTGAAGTCCAAATATTTCGATGATCTGGCTAACCCGGCATCAAGTAACATTGCACATTTATCACCACGCTCAGCATGCGTGTGATTTATCAGTCTAAGTTTGTGCAACTCTTTCAGATCTTGAACTTCCAACTTAAAAATGCTAGAGTAATAATGGTATACGTCACATAAACCATTAACTCTTTTAATCATAAAAACATCGAACACCTCGTCATATTTCCACGCTATAATCTTTACCTTCTTGGACTTTTCCGGTACGATCATAGAATCAAGCAGTTCAGCAATCGATTGACCCTTGCTCAGCAGTGACCTAACAACGTCACCTGCTGTGGCTGATTTGTGCCATGACTCACGTACATCCTTTTCCGGTACGATCATAGAATCAAGCAGTTCAGGTATGTTGTATGACTTAGCTTCGCTGGGAAACATGTCCATCAACTCATGCCTTTTCTTGTGTGCATTCTCAGGTAGCGCCATCACCGGTATTTCTTCAGGTCCAAGAACTTTGAATCTCTTTGTCAGCTCGTAGTATTGAGGGTTGTTGTAGTCCAAGTAAAACATACGATTGTACATTTTCTCCGTCTTCATGAAACTAACAACAATTTTCCTCAGCGACTCAGATTTCAATCTCTTCAGAGTCTTATACATATAATTCCTTGAGCTCAACCAATCTCTCATATTCCTACTGGACATCTCTTCCGGATTTTGGTGATACAATTCAGTTGGAGGCAAGTCTTCGATGTTCAAACTTTCTTGCAATGGTGTCCATTCTCCCATCTCAATAATAAACTCTTTTTCATCAGCAGCAACTTTGTCTTGAGCTATCATACACTTTTCATATTCTTCATTGATTTGACTCACAGTCAGTCCATTCAGAAAAACTGCATTGTACTTCATCTTTTCAAGATAAGCAAATCTTTGATCTAAGTCATCCGGAATCTCTTGATCAACATTAGTTTCTGGTTCAGCTTCTGGTTCAGACTCAGTGAAATCTATATCATCCAAATCATCTAATGCCTCAATCATTGGTGCATTGTCAGTTTGAACCGGCTCAAACTGACTTGCGTCTTTTGGTACAGTTTCAGGCATATCAACAGCTTCAGATTGAATCGGCTCAATCTGAACTGTTTCTTCAGAACCAACTTCCTTCTCACTATCTGTGACCTCAAATACTTCAGTTTCAGCTACAGATTCAAATTGAATCGGCTCAATCTGAACTGTTTCTTCAGTTCGGGCCTTCTTTGAACTACCTTCATCACCTGTAATTTCCGGCACAACATCTAATTTCCTTTTTCCCTCAGCCTTGTCAGAAATGACAGTTTCAGCAGCAGCTTCATCGGAAATAATGATTGGAGATTCCACCCTTATGCCAACATTTGTAGTGCCTCGTGCTCTAGTCAGATATACTTTTGGTACTTGAGTCGCTCCAGTCATTTCAACCACTTCATCTGAAAAATCTTTATCAGATGTTGAACCAGATTTCTTTGATCGTGTTTCTTCTAGCCATTTCTCCAACATTTCTTTTTCTGCATCCAACGTATTGCATTCAGCCTTTAACTCCGTATAATCAAACTTCAAAGATTCATGTTCTTCCTTCAACTTTTCATACTCATCCTTCAGCTTGTCATGATCAATTTTCAACTTAAGATGATCAGAATCCAGCTCCTTGAAAGTTTTCAGATTCTGATTATGAATAGTCCAAAACTCTTCAAATCTTTTCTTTTTCCTCTGATTCGAAGCCTTCAACATTTCATTTGCCTCTAGCAACTTTTTCACCATCTCTTCTAACTCAAGAATCTTTTTCTTATCTTCATTCTCATCAACACTTGACACAACTTTTAGCAAAGACTCCAAAATTTGTTCAATGTTTTCTGCAACAGGGGATGATGTGGTGGGTATCTCAACAGGAATAGGATCAGTAACGCCAGCATCAACTTCATCAACTATCTGTGCAATAGTCTCAGCTTCGGCCATTACTTCCTGAGCTATCTGAACTACATTTATCTCTTCAGGCTCACTAATCACTTTCTCAACAACAGATTTAGATCTTCGAGATCTAACATACTGTTTAGTGATTGGCTTTGCGACTTCAATTTCAACCTCTTTTTCAACTGAAGCAACCTCAACAGGTTCTTCTATCACCACTTGTTCAATAACTTCAACATTTTCTGTTTCTAATTCCATCGGTTCAGCTGCTTCACTAATCTCTGCCTCCTCTGAATCAGATTCAGCATTATCACCACCATCATCATTACCACTTTCACTATCATTATCTTCCTCATCTCCATCATCATCATCATTATCTTCATCTTGACTATTGTCACTCTCATTATCATCATTCTCAGATCCATCCTCTTCATCTTCTACATGACGAGCATTATACTCATCATCATCCAATAAATTGTCAGGCACCTCATCAATAAGGTCCTGTGGATTTACTATCTCACCGTGAGAAATATGATAATAAATTCCTTCAACATCTTTTTCGTTATTTGCTATATCTCTCATATAGTCAAATAAGTCCACACTAGGCACATTCCCCGATACTCATCTTTCTGTAAGATAGATCGTTCATGTCCTCAGTATATAATATTCCTCCAACAACACCTTCTTCTCTGATGATTGGATAAGCAACATTTATCATCAGCTGCAAGAATCTCGGGTACATGAGAAACTTGAATCTTTTCCCTTTAACTAGATTAAATACAAACCCATTCATGATCCATCTTGACATATTGAATGGTTTGTTTTCAGCTATAGCAACAATTGGAGATGCTATATCAGATGGGAAGTTGTCAAAACCTGCACTCCTCCTAGACATGCACTGTTGGACAACATAGCATAACAGCTTAAATTTCTTCCCCAATCTAGCCCTATAAAATTGTGACTTTGGAAATGCAGGAGGATGTCCCATATTTACAAAGCACGATTGACACTCAGCCATAGTCAATTCATCATTAGCTCCAACTTCATCATCATCTATTCTCAAGGCTGTTCTGATGGCTTCTTCAGACACAGTCAACACCAATTCTTTAGTAATGTTACCTCTAACGACAACAACACCATTATCATCTCTAATAACTTCAGCTGTTCTCCAAAAACTCTTAATCAACCTTGCATATATGACCGGTTTGGCACACATAGCATACACATACTTGGTCCTCTTAATGAATCTCATCATGTCTCTGTAACCTTCAGTTTCAGGGATAGATTCATCTAGACATGCCACAAGATTGTGCTTAGGTTCAAACTTGAGATTCTCCATCTGTTAAAACACAAACAAACACAAACAAGACAAATGTGTTAGATTCTTCATTAATACATATCAAATTTTCATAAGTGTTTAAACAAAAGTTAAGAAGAAAAACATTCACATAAACATTTTAACCCTAAATTGATCTAACAACTGATTTTCATCATTTTGATCAAAACAACTTAGAATGTTAATGATTATACAACATTTATCAATTTTAACAGTTTAACACTTAAGCATAAATTTGATATTTATAAGATGAAGTTGTTTAACATGTTAATCTTAGTTTTAACAATGATTTGTTAATGTTCAACACATATTTGGTCAGTTTCAAGTTAACACTTAAGAATTTTTAAGGTTCATCAATGGCGGTTTTAACAGTTATGAACAATTTTGATTGATTCAGTTGGTTTTAAGGTCTTTTGATGCAAATGAGTGTTTGATTGTCAATGATCGACAAGTTTTACACTTAAAACAACATTCGATTTTGCTTTTAACACACACAATCAAAGTGTCGATTCAGTGATCAAAAACACTGTTCATCATCGTTTTTCATTTTATCGGTCGATTTGCAGGTTTATCAAGAACAAAACATGTAAATTATACCTTATTCAATCAATATAACTTGTTACAGAACGATTGATTGAATATGATAATCAACGATTTTAAGTACAGAGGATTTGCTTGAAAGTGAATGTGAAAAATGATAAGTGTTTGTGAAGAGGCGGGTTTTTATATCGTTAAAAATTAGGTCAAACTTTGAGGTGCCGGGTCAACACTTGGGACGGGTAAGCATAAAAGCCCAATAAGCCTTGACGGGTCAAGCACTGTTGATCTGTGTCATGCACTGTTGTAATGGGTCAAGTACATGAGGCAAGTCACAAACAAGTGTAAAAACACTTGACGGGTCAACCACTGTAGAGACGGGTAAGTCACTGTAGTAACGGGTAAAGGTTAGGAACAACTACACCTGATTGGTTTTATTAATCACCCGGCAGCATAGTAGTCGTTAAAACATCACCCGGCAACCTTTCTTCATCACCCGGCAACACAGTTGCTTTAACCTTCACACGGCATGCTTTCTTCATCACCCGGCAACATAGTTGTCTTCTATATCACCCGGCATGCTTTTCTTCCTTACCCGGCAACACAGTGTTATACTCTTACACGGCAAGAAGATTTCTCTTTTACCCGGCTGTATAGTGAACACTTGTCACCCGGCAGATATCTATGACCTTCAACCTGCTGTATTTGACATGTTCATTGCCTGGCTGTACAGTGGTCATAATATCTTCACCCGACTTCACTTCTTTTTCTCAATCACCCGGTTCATCAAACTCACAACCTTTACCCGGCTGAACAGTGTGTTCATTACCCGGTAGAATAGTTGTCTTTGATATCTTTGCCCGGCTACAACACTTGAGCAATTTTCTTCACTTTTTCTCGTCTGTTGACTTTTTCAACTGCATTTATTGCACCTGCAAACATTCTCGACATATTAATTAGACAAGACATCCTTAAAAAGAATTTGTCACATTAATTATCAACAACATTTCTAGGGCACAAATTTAACACAATTTAAATTCATTTTTCTTTTTCTTTTTGAAAAATACTTTGCACAACCAAAATTTCTATATCCCGAAGCAATTTCTGAAAAACACATTACAAGACCTTGGGTTTGTTTTTAACACATCCAATACCTTTGCTTTTCATACTACATAATCTTGTTCATTCAAAATAATATTTTTGGATTTTTGAATATATTTTTCTTCTTCAATTTATTCTCCCCCTAAACTTGAAATTTCTAGAAATTTTTAAGTTTAACAAGGATGTCGATGTGTCAATAAAGATTCCAAATGCCTGCACACACAAAGCACACACATTAAATTAAAGACATATGCAATGCAATGAATCAAAATATCGCAGTGAGATCATACTACACATTATCTGAACATGTTTTGCAAGTTTTGAATAGACATTTGACTTATGTTTGATTGAGTGATGATATGAAAACATACCAATTAGCTCGAGTTGACACACTTACTTTTTCAGTATCATGATGATATTTAAGGTTCGATTAGAATGACTTATGTGACCCACATGTATACATATGTCAACATATTTCCTTATCAACAACTACCTGAATGCATATTGCACAAAACCTGGTCACTTACAGTCATAAACAGTGTGGAATCTGGGTTCTATTCGGATTTGGTCCACTTTGGGACTTCTTTTTAATTCCATCTTTGGGAATTTTTCTTTCCTATTGTTCCCCTTGGGAATCTTCTGAATTCCTTTTTGGAATTTTTGTTTGGTGATGGTCCACATTTGAGACTCTTTTTGTTCCATCTTTGGGAATCTTTTGCTGCACCTTGAAGCTCAAAAGAGACTTCGTGTGAGACTTCAGGTCTGTGGATACCACAACAAAGAAGCTCACGATGCGGTTCATCACACAGAATATACTGCATCGTTACCCGATCATGCACAACTATCATCACAAGCAATGCATCAAAAGATATATATCTAGACATGTATAACAATGGAACTTAACACAAAGATCATTAAGTTTATATTTGTCAACAATCAACTTACTTGTTCAGTCTAATTGCCTGAGCTGTCTAGCACTTCAATTAACATTCATCAGTCTTTATTTAGAAATGATGTAACAAATAATGTCTAGTGTAACTATCATTTCTCACTTTTTGCAATATAGATTCTTATGACATGATATTTTCTTTTCTTTTTGCTTTTATATTTTGTTTTTGTTTTTCTTTTTCATGCACACACACAATGCAAGACATAAAATAAAAGACAAAGGAATCAATACTTGACATCAACTTATTATATTTTTGATTTTTATATTTTCTGATTTTTGTTTTGTTTTTGAAAAATAGAATCAATCATGATTGATTAATCCTATGGATTGAACTAAGAATTCAAACCGGCCTGACAAAAAAGATTTTGTGAAAAGATCTGCCAGTTGTTTGTCGGTATGAACCTTAATCAAAATTATTAATCCTTTTTCAGAGTTGTCTCTGAGAAAGTGATATCGAATTTCGATATGCTTGGTTTTTGAGTGTTGAATAGGATTAGCAGTAATGAACATAGCAGCAGTATTGTCTATGTAAATAGGAGTTTTTAGAAAGTTAAACCCGTAGTCAAGCAACTGATTTTGTAACCATAAAACTTGAGAACATCCTGCAGATGCAGCGATATACTCTGCTTCAGCTGTGGATACAGAAACGTTGGTCCGCTTCTTGCATTGCCAAGAGACAAGCCTAGGACCCAGAAATTGACATCCACTAGTAGTCGATTTCCTGTCAAGAGCACAACCACCAAAATCACTGTCAGAATAACTATATAATTCAAAATTTCCTTCATAAGGATACCATAACCCAAGATTCGGTTTCCCTTTAAGGTATCTGAATATACGTTTCACAGCAACAAGATGAGACTCTTTCGGATCAGATTGATATCTGGCGCACACACAAACAGCGTACATGATGTCTGGTCTTGATGCAGTAAGATACATCAGAGAACCAATCATTGATCTGTATAGTGTTTGATCAACTGCTTTGCCCTTTGGATCCGGTTGAATCTTGCAATTCTCATCAGATGGAGTTCGAATTGTCTGACAATCTTGCATCTTGAACTTTTTCAGCAACTTCTCAACGAACTTTGATTGGTTGATAAAAATTCCGTCTGCTGATTGTTTTACTTGCAATCCAAGAAATAAATTAATCTCCCCCATCGAACTCATCTGGGATCTTGACTTCATGATTTCTTCAAATTCTTTGCACATTGACGCACTGGTTGATCCGAAGATAATATCGTCCACATATACTTGAACGCACAATAAATCATCATTCTCCCTCTTCATAAACAAAGTTGGATCAATCTGACCTCTTGTAAATCCATGTTCTAGTAAATGCTTGGATAATGTCTCATAACAGATTCTTGGGGCTTGATGTAGACCATATAGAGCTTTACTCAACTTGTATACACGATGAGGATAGTCAGGATCTTCAAAACCCGGAGGTTGTCTGACATAAACATCATCTGTAATTGGTCCATACAGAAAAGCGCCTTTAACGTCCATTTGGAATACTTTAAACTTCATGAAGGAAGCATATGCAAGAAAAACGCGTATGGCTTCAAGTCTTGCGACCGGAGCGAACACTTCTTCATAATCAATGCCTTCTTCCTGAGTATATCCCTGTGCAATGAGTCTGGCTTTATTTCTCACAACAATACCACGTTCGTCTGGCTTGTTTTTGTACAACCATCTTGTACCTATCGCATTCTCTCCTTCAGGTAAGTCCACTAACTTCCATACTTCTTGTTTGCGAAACTGAAGTAATTCCTCTTGCATAGCTTCTATCCAACTGTTATCTTGTAACGCCTCTGAAATGTTCTTTGGCACCACTTGAGATAGAAAACACGAATAAAGACAAACATTTGCTTGCTCAGTCTGACTTCTTGTAGTTCTCTGATCAATGGCCCAATAATCTGAGAGACAGGATGTTTCTTGTGAATACGATGAGTTGGTATGTCTTCACCTTGAATTTGCGTCTCCAGATTAGAAGTATTCAGATTTGGTAGATCTTGTAGAATGGACGAAGTATGTGGAGTGAAATTAGGAACTTGATCCGGTGAATTGATGAAGTAATCAAACGATTCTGGAACAACTTCAACATTCGGATCTGATGATGGTTGATTCTGAACAGATCCACCATCATTAGGAGAAACTTGCGAATTAACATCATCTTCAAGATTGTTTGATTCTTGATCGTCTTGAGAACCAGAAGGACCCGGATCTTGACTGGATTTGACATGATCAGGATTGTGAAAAGACATGAATGGATATTCCGAACTGAGATTTCCATCATCGTCATTATCAGAATCGTCACTAAAGCATCCCAAGTCGCCTGATTCTTTGTTTGTTTTTCCTGAAAAATCAAATAAGTTAGAATTGAAAGATTTCGATAACGAATCTAAATCAAATAACCATTCGGGACCATGAGCCACTAACGAAAACGAATTTTCTAAAAACTTGACGTTGATAGTTTCAATAACAGTATTTGTTTTGCTATTAAAAACCCGATAAGCTTTAGAAACAGACGAATAACCTAGGAAAAATCCATCGTCAGATTTTGACTCAAACTTCCCGAGATGATCACTCAAATTTAAAATCGATACAGGACAACCAAATGCTTTCAAGTAAGAAATATTTGGTTTTCTTCCAAATAACAACTCATAAGAAGTTTTCTGTTTATCTTGAACCAATAATGTTCTATTTTGTACAAAACACGCAGTTGCAATAGCTTCGTCCCAAAACGTGATAGGGATTTTGGCATCTGCGAGCATGGATCTTGCTGCTTCAATCAGTGTCCGGTTTTTCCGTTCCGCAACCCCGTTTTGTCGAGGCGTTCTTGGAGCACTAAATTGTCTAGCAATCCCCTTTTCTGCACAAAATAAATCAACATTAGCGTTTTTAAACTGAGTTCCATTATCACTTCTTAAAATTTTAACTTTGCATTCCAATTGATTTTCAACTTTGATGATAAATTCTTTTAATAATTCAGCTGTTTCAGATTTAGCATGCAAAAAATAAACCCAAGAAAATCTAGTGAAATCGTCAATAATGACAAAACAGTAAGACTTCTTTCCGATGCTTTGCACATTTGTTGGTCCGAAAAGATCCATATGTAGCATCTGCAAGGGTTTTGAAATGGAGTTTTCTTGCTTGGACTTAAAAGACATGCGATGCTGTTTTCCCTTCAAACACGCTGGACAGAGATCAGTTGTGGAGAATTTCTTTGACGGTATTCCCACAACATGATTTCCGGTAACCAGACGGTTCATGTTTCTGAAATTTGAATGGCCCAGCCGTCTATGCCAAAGCTGACTCTCATCATTTGAAGCATGAGCAATGAGGCTGGTGGTTTCGGTTTCAGCATCAATCTGCGACATATCCAGCTTGTATACATCACGATCTCTTGGAGCTTTAACCACTACCCACTCATTGTCAATCTTGAAACCTGGTTTAAGAATATAACAGAAAGAATCATCAAATAAAGTTGAATAAGATTTATCACAGATTTGAGATACACTTAGTAAATTAAAGTTCAACTGTGCACAGTAGTTGACTTTATCAAAACTAATGACCCCATTCGACACAGTTCCTTCTCCTGTTATTTTACCACCAGCATCACCTCCAAAAGCGACGTGTGTACCATTTTTCAGCTTGAAATCCTGAAGCAAGGCATGGTTGCCTGTCATATGTCGGCTACACCCACTTTCAACGAACCATGAGTTGATAGGTCTTCTTGGGCGTACCTGCATTTCAACAATCACTCAGTTAGTTTGGTCAACCCAGGCCCACACGGTCTTGGGTTTTCCGAATCTATCTGCAATAGTAACTTGTTTATATTGAATATTTTGAAAATTTGTTTCATTTAAGAAATTTTGACGCTGAAAACTGTTTCGCCCATTGGCGTGAAATGATTGCTTTCTTCTCAAAGCCATAAACCTTTCCTCTAACTTAGGATCAAGGTTATTTTCAAACTTTTGATTTCTTACCATTAAAGCTCTTGGTTTAAAACTGTTAACCTGCATATTTCTTGATACAAAATTGTTTAAACCAGAATTGTTTCGATTGAAATTTCTCAAAACAGGAGAATGACTTTGATTAACATTTTGAAAACCAAATGACTGATTTCTTCGAAAATTTGAAATTGGTGTCATTTCTCTTGTTGAGTTTGTTCGAAAGAAACAATCCTTTGTGTCATGGTTTCTCCTTTCACAAATATCACAGAATTTGTTATAAAAACATTCTTCTGAAGAATGATTTCTTTTGTCACAGTAACTGCAGTACCTGTTAAAGAAACATTCAGCAGTTGCATGGTTATAATTAACGATCACATATCTCACAATGTTTCTTGCTAATCCTAAAGAGCCGATTGTTAACTTTTGATGTTGAACTTACTCGAGATTCATTATCAGTTTTGTTCGGTTTTAGATTAACTTGATTCTTTTGTGGAGACTTGGTTTGTGATTTTGATTGCATGGGACTTTGGTTCGATTTTAAATTGTTCTTTTTGGTTACCTTTTTAGATTCAATTCTCTTATCATTGACAGCGGAAGACTTAGGACCTGAACCTGTTCTCAGACCAGAGTTAGATTTGATTGGAGAATTGATTGGTTTACCATAAGATCCATTTAAATCAAACGTTCCTGCAGACACAAACTTAATTGTTTTACCTTTTTTCACTTTCTTCTTGACAGGTTTAACATTTTCAGATTTAACACTTTGAGCTTTGGTGTTGTCATTCGATTTTATGACACTTTTACCTTTTGATTCTTTTGTTTCAGATTGATTGTTCATTACTTTCAATTTCTGCTTCTTCGCAGTTGAAACTTCAGCCTTCTTCACTTCTTGCTTCTTGATCAACTGATCGATCAGCAACTTGCGCCTTTTGTTCTTTCTTCCACTTGATGTAGTCAGGATCATTGTATCCTGAAAATTCACCTTCTTCCTTCACTGTTTCTGACTTCGGATTCAGTTCCGGATACTCAACAAGTTGAATCAGAACAGGCTCTAACTTGTTATCAGATTCGTTGCTTGCTTCATCGTCAGCTTCAGTTGTCACACCATCTTCTTCTTTCAAACTTTCCATCAACACTTCAGAACCTTCAGACTCGGATTTAGTTCTTTGAATTTCTTTGAATTTTCGTTCATTTTCAGGTGAATGATCAAATTCATTAAAGTTTTCCGGTAAGGTTTGTGTGATTGAATTTGGCATTGGTTCATGAGTGAAACCCAACCCGGTTTTGGTTTTGTTACCTCTTTCACTTACCAATTGTTTCACCATGGTCTTACAACTTTTAACTTTTGTCAATTCAACTTGCGTGACTGCATGAGCAACTTTTTCTTGTTCAAAGTTCTTTGTCATTTCTTCAAGTTGTTTTGTTACCAGTTCCAGTTCTTTTAAGGTTTTGTTCCATGATTCTTTAAGTGATCAATTTTAAGTTGTTCATGAATTTTCTCATGTTTGCTTAATTTATCACCAATTTTAAATGAATGAGTTCGATAATGTTCTACCTGTTGAATGCATTGTTCTGAACATAACATTTCTTTCACATCAATAGGCAATGGAACATAATTAGGGGGTAAGTCATTACTAACCTTTGGTTGTTCGGTAGATGATGAAGACTCACTGGATGTAGCCATCAGCGCAATTTCAGATTCAGATTCTTCAGTAGGATCAGACTTTGCACTCCAGTCATAATCTTCAGAATCTTCAATCACATCCTCAATCATTTTTCCATCCCCTTCTTCAGACCAGTCTTCTTCGATTTCACACACCAGTGCCAAACTTGACGTAAGATCAGAAGTGAATTGTTCTGCATATGCACTCCAATCATAACCGTCTTTTACACTCACTACCAGTGCCTTTGTTTGTTCTTCTGGTTTCTTTCCTTCATCCTTCAATTCCGGCATGGGAAGACTTTGATATGGTTTATGAAAGAAACGTTGATTTCTGCTTTGGTAGCTCGAAGACTGTTGTGAGCTTTGACCTTGACCTTGATTGCTTGAACTTGCTTGGTAGTTGAAATTCTGATTCTTAGGAGCTTTGCATTCCCTTGAAAAATGACCATACTGGTTACAGTTGAAACATCTGGCCTTTGATTTGTCAAAACCAACAGTTTTGTTTGCATGAGGCTTGTAGCTTCGGTTAACATATGCATGCTTCTGTGTTCTATATGCAACCATTACCATCTGCCAGTTTAAGTCCATTTCCTCAACGTCTACAGGATCCATCTCAAATAAGTCTTGAAGTACAACGTCCATTTGACTTAAGTGACTTCCTTGATATGCCTGGAAACTTGCCATAAAAGCTGTGAAGGCAGTTTTGGTCTCATCATCTTGTAACAAGATGTTCATCACATCTTTTACCTTTGCTTGAACATTCGAACTTTGACTTTCTGACTGATTCTTCAGATTCTGACTTTGAACTTGAGCTCTTGGTGGAGATTGAGGTTGAGAATAAGTTGGTGAATTTGGAAAGTATGCTGAATCAGTATAGAAACTTGCACCAACAAATAAATCACCCTCATCTTCAAACTTCATTGCATCTTGTGCAAGAAAGGCATTCTCTACAGTATTGGCAGGATTTACCACATACTTGTATTGAGTTTGTGAGCTTGATCTATCAGTATTTCTCGATCCTTCGTCAATCTCAACTTCTTCAATCTTTCCAATAAGCAGATCTAAATCCATTGGAAATTTCTCAGTATGCTTTAAAAGAGTAACAGTTTGCTTCCATGATGATGGTAAAGCACATAACAATCGATCATTCAAGTCTTGAAGTTCAGTCTTAACTCCGAGGTTTGACATCTCAGTAGTTAAGTGAACAAATCTGTTCATCATCTGGTGTACTGTTTCTCCATTAATGTGTTCAAACAACTCCAATTGCCTTTTCAACTTTGATTTCTTCAGACTCCTCAATTGTTCTCCTCCTTCACATATTGACTTTAATGCCTTGAAGCATGTATACCCAGTTTGATATGCATCCAATCTCGACAGAACTTGAAGTGGCAATCCCTTGCACATTAAAGAATAAGCCTTGCTATCATTCTTCACTTTCCTCAAATCTTCTGCTGACAAATTATCCTCAGGATAAGGTTCAGTTGAATCTTTGGTGTAGGTACTTGCACTGTCTGGAGCAGTCTGAGTTGGAATATGAGGACCTTTTTCAATTGACTTCCATAAATCATTGTCAATGGAGCATAGGTGATGTCTCAGCCTAATTGTCCAATTCTTGAAATCTGCACGATTAACAAGTCTAGGAACACGGTTATCAGAATCATCAGTAGGTGCCATTTTAAAAGATTTTAAAGAAAATATTTTTGGTTTTTGTTAATTTTTGAAAAGAAATAGTTAAACTACTAAAATAAAGACAAGTAATTAATGACAAGATAAGAAAACAAAGATTAAAACAACTAAAAATGAGTCACACGGCTGAACAGTGAAAAATCCTACTTCACCCGGCAAAACAGTAACTTTGTTCTTCACCCGTCAAAGAGAAAGTCTTCACCCGTCTAAACAGTCACACGGCTCAATCAGTTGTAATACTTGTATTCTTCACCCGGCTGAACAGTTACCCGGCTGAATAGTTACACGGCAACAAGAAACAACTTCACACGGCAGATAAACTTGACCCGGCTTGAATCTTGACACGGCAAAGCTTTACCCGGCTGAACAGTTGTCGATCACACGGCAAAGTTGTTTATCCGGCTACACAGTCTTTGATCACCCGGCTGAAATTTCTTAATCACCCGGCGTAACAGTGTATTACCCGGCACAACAGTTGTTGATCCGGCTGAACAGTAACACTTTTCCTCGTCAAATTCTTTACCCGTCTAGCACAAATTCCTTTACACGGCTGCACAGGACCTAATTGTTCTTCAATCTAAGTCCAAAGGAAATTGTCTAAGTCAAATTTTATCACCTGGCAAGTTAATCTTCAACCAAGTTCATACTGTTCATCATCTTCTCCATGAGAATTTTCTGGGTTTTGTCAAAAACTTGTCCAATTCGTTTAAAATTCACACACAAGCTGTGAAATGGTCCGATTATCAATCCCTTATCTCAATCAATCCAAAACATGATCAAATTTGAGCAAAATTTGATCGAACAGTAAATTTTTCTTTCTTCTTAATTCCTCAGATCTGATGATAATCTGATGGAATTTGCACAATTGTTGTGAATTAGGAGTGATTGCGATGATAAATCACAACTAAAAACAGCAACAATTCATTCAGATCATGATTTTTGAGCAATATTGTAGTGTTTTGCTTGATGAATAGCGAAGAACACAATACCAACAGCTCTGATACCAATTGATAGGTTCAATTGGATCGTTAATATCACTCACAATGATCAGAATAATTCGCACAAACAAACAGTTCAATCACAAACACAGTTCATACTAATAATTCTCTTTTGTATATTGATGATCAAAGCAAATTTGTAGTACAAGTGCAGGAGAAAATAAATCACACACAGTTAACTCTCTTTCTAACGTGTAATACAAAGTAAACAAATACATGCTTTTAAGCAACAATTACAAGTTTAAGGAATATACAAAATAGACCCTAAACTATACATAAACATATAAACAAATACAAAAGTAAATCTTAACTAGGAAATAGCCCTAACACGTAAAATTGTTAACCTGCTGATTTCTTGATGACATTTCCTTAAATCCAAAATTTATTCTTTTGAAAGGTCTCAAATCAGGAGAATGACTTTGGTTTGATTTTTGAAAACCAAATGATTGATTTCTTTGAAAATTCGGAAAACGAGTCATTTCTCTTGATGAGTTTTTACGAAAGAAACAATCTGTAGTGTCATGATTTCTCCTTTCACATATCTCACAAAACTTGTTATAAAAACATTCCTCTAAAGAATGATTTCTTTTATCACAGTAATCGCAGTACTTGTTAAAGAAACACTCAGCAGTAACATGATTATAACAATCACAAATCTCACAATATTTCTTACTGATCTTAAAGAGCCGACTGTTAACTTTAGATGTTGAACCAACACGTGATTCATTAATAAACATGTTCGGTTTTAAGTTAACTTAGTTCTTTTGTGAAGATTGTGGTTGTGACTTTGATTTCTTGTTATCAAATTTTGGTTGTTTGGGAACTTGATTTGATTTTGAAACATCTTGCTTAGTTACCTTCTTTGATTCAAATCTTTTATCATTGACAGCGGAAGTCTTAGGACCTGAACCTGATTTTAGACCAAAGTTAGATTTGATCTTAGAATTTATTTGGTTACCATGAGATGAATTCATATCAAACGTTCCTGTAGACACAAACTTGATTGGTTTGATTTTAGACACTTTCTTTGTCACAGGTTTTACAGTTTCAGTTTTAACAACTTGAGCTTTGGTGTTGTCATTTGATGTTATGACATTCTTACCTTTTGACTGTTTCATTTCAGATTGATTGTTTGACATTTTAGATTTCTGCACTTTCGCTTTCGATATTCATTAAAGTTTTCTGGTAAAGTGTTAGTGATTGATTTAGGCATTGGTTCATGTGTGAAATCCAATCCTGTTTTGTTTTCTTTTCTATCACTTATCAACTTTGCTAGAATTGCTTTTGAACTTTTCATTTTTGTCAACTCAACCTCAGTTGCTGCATGAGCAATCTTTTCTAGTTCAATATTCTTGGTCATTTCTTCCAATTGTTTATTTGACAGTTTCAGTTCCTTCAAGGTTTTGTTCCAATGTTTTTTAAGTGACAATATCTTCTCATTAGCAATTTTGTGATCAATTTTAAGTTGTTCATGAACTTGTTCATGTTTACTTAATTTGTCACCAATTTTAAATGAATGAGTTCGATAATGTTCCACTTGTTTAATGCATTGATCAGAACATAACATACCTTTCACATCATCAGGTTAAGGAACATAGTTAGGGGTAATTCGAGACTAACCTTTGGTTGATTTGTTTCAGCAGATAAGAAAGACTCTTCAGATGTAGCCATAAGAGCAATCTCTGATTCAGTGTCTTCAATTGGATCTGACTTCGCACTCCAGTCATAATCTTCAGAATCTTCACTGATATCATTAACCACTTGACAATCCCCTTTTTCATACCAATCTTCTTCCTTAATTTCACAAACAAGTGCCAAACTCGAAGTAAGATCAGCTGTAAACTGTTCCGCATAAGCACTCCAGTCATATCCATCTTTGACACTAACCACAAGTGCTTTGGTCTGATCTTCAGGCTTTTTACCTTCATCTTTCAGTTCTGGCATTGGAAGACTTTGATATGGCTTTTGAATGAAACGTTGATTCCTGTTCTGATAACTTGAAGACTGTTGTGAGTTCTGACTTTGACCTTGATGCTGATTCTGTTCACTGGAACTAGCTTGACCATTATAATTCTGATTCTAAGGAGCTTTACATTCCTTTGAAAAATGACCATAGCAGTTACAGTTGAAACATCTGGCCTTTGACTTGTCAAAACCAACTGTCTTGTTTGCATTTGGCTTGTAACTACGATTCACATATGCATGTTTCTGAGTTTGATATGCAACCATAACCATTTGCCAATTTAAGTCCATCTCTTCAACGTCATCAGGATCCATTTCAAACAAGTCTTGAAGAACAACATCCAATTGAGTCAAATGACTCCCCTGATAGGCTTGGAAGCTTGCCATGAATGCAGTAAAAGCATTGTTAGTCTCATCATCTTGTAACAAGATATTCATGACATCTTTAACTTTTGCTTGAACTGTTGAAATTGAACTTTGGTTTTTTTCTTGAAATTTCATTGGTTGAACTTGAACTCTTGGTGGAAATTGAGGTTGAGAGTAAATTGGTGAACTTGGTTGATATGATGAATCAGTGTAAAAGCTAGCACCAACAAACAAATCACCCTCATCATCAGTTTTAACAGCATCTTGAGCAAGAATAGCATTCTCAACTGTATTAGAAGGATTCACCACAAACTTATACTGAGCATGAGAACCTGATTTGTCAGTGTTTCTTGAACTTTCATCGATTTCAACTTCTTCAATCTTTGCGATAAGAAGATCTAAGTCCATTGGAAACTTTTATGTATGCTTCAGCAAAGTCACAGTTTGTTTCTATGAAGATGGAAGAGCACACAATAGTCTATCATTCAAATCTTGAAGATCTGTCTTTGCACCAACATTTGTCATCTCAGTTGTTAGATGCACAAATCTGTTCATCATTTGGTGTACAGATTCTCCAGCAATATGCTCAAATAGTTCTAATTGTCTCTTTAGTTTTTTGCTTCTTGAGACTTCTTAATTGTTCTCCTCCTTCACAAATTGATTTTAATGCCTTGAATAATGTGTAGCCAGTTTGATAAGCATCCAGTCTTGACAACACTTGAAGTGGCAGCCCTTTACACATTAAGGAATAATCCTTACTGTCATTCTTGACCTTTCGTAAGTCTTCACCTTGTAGATTATCTTCAGGATAAGGTTCAGTTGAATCTTTTGTGTAAGTGCTTGCACTGTTAGGAGCAGTCTGAGTTGGAATATGAGGACCTTGATAGTTTCAATTGGATCGTGAATATCGCTCAATGATCAGAATAACATCAACACAAACACAGTTTAATCATAAACACAATTCATACTAATAATTCTCTTTGTATATTGATGATCAAAGCAGTATTGTGATACAAGGTGCAGGAGAAAATAAATCACACACACAAGTTCTCTCTCTTACGTGAAATTGTGATCTAGCCTCTCTCCTCACACTCTCTCACTACATGCTTTAAAGCAAACAATTACAAGTTTAAGGAATATAACAAAATAGACCCTAAACTATTTACAAACATATAAACAAAATACAAAGTAAATCTTAACTAGGAAATAACCCTAACAGTACTCCCCCTAAGATTTATCTTTGAATCTTCAGCAAAATCTTCTATCTTTTTCTTCTTTGTTCAGCATCAATCTCTTTCTACCAATCTTCCGGTTCATCTTTGACATTCAGCAGCTCTTTTCCTTTGAACTCTTCTTGTTCCTTTAGCGCTTCTTCTATGCAAGACTTGAACTTTTCCGCAATCTTGGCTTGTCGAGGTTTGGACTCATTTGTCAGAATTGGGCAGGCATTCATGCGTCTAAGTGAATCCAGATTTAAACCTGCAAAGTCAATATTAGCATAAAATTCAAACGGCATCTCTTGTCCTTTGACTTGCACCTCCAAAGTTCTTCTTCTAGATATCCTCATATACTCTATCTCTGGTAAATCAACCCTCACGAGATTAGAGTTCAGCAATGCCTTTCTCACTCGTATCTTTTCAGTTGCCGCAGCTATTACTTCAATCATCACAACAAACAACTTCCTATCAGCTTCAGCAAGTGCATCTTTACACTTCTCCATTTTGCAGCTTCTTAAAAAGTCTATGTATGACGGATGTAGCAGCTTCAACTCAAAGGTACTAAAAAGCGTGATCATGTCTTTGTCCCAATCTTCCAAGTTTCGAACAAGCTTCAATTCAAAAGTTTCTTGATTATAAAACACTCTGAGTATAGGCTTTGTCATTTGCGAACCATCTATCACCTTCAATCCAGGATTTGTCACTTTGTCAAAGTACTCATCCGAAAACTCTTCCAGATACATATCTTCAGTCACAACCAATCGTTTCTTCTTCCTTTCTTTCTTTGCTTGCACATACGCAGTATCTTCCTGTTGGCCTCTAAAATCAAGATACTTCGGTGGTCTGGCTATCCCGGCATCAAGAAGCATTGCACATTTATCACCACGCTCAGCATGCGTGTGATTTATCAACCTGAGTTTGTGCAGCTCCTTTAAATCCTGAACTTCCAACTTAAAAATGCTTGAGTAGTAATGATATACGTCACATAAACCATTTACTCTCTTAATCATGAAAGCATCAAATACTTCATCGTATTTCCATGCGATTATCTTCACCTTCTTATTCTTCTCTGGCACAATCATAGAATCAAGCAATTCGGCAATCGACTGCCCCTTACTCAGCAGTGACCTAACAACATCACCTGCTGTTGCTGATTTATGCCAAGACTCACGCACCTCCATTGGTATGTTGTAAGATTTAACCTCACTTGGAAACATATCCATCAATTCGTGCCTTTTCTTATGAGCATTTTCAGGCAAAGCCATCACTGGTAATTCCTTCGGTCCAAGCACTTTATACCTCTTTGTCAGCTCAAAGTATTGCGGATTGTTGTAGTCCAAATAAAACATACGATTATACAATTTTTCGGTCTTCATGAAGCTAACTACAATCTTCCTTAGAGACTCAGATTTCAACCTCTTTAAAGTCTTGTACGGATAGTTCCTTGAACTTAACCAATCACGCATCTCTCTACTTGACATTTCCTCAGGATTCTGATGATAAAGCTCAGTCGGAGGCAAATCTTCGATATTTAAACTTTCTTGCATTGGAGTCCATTCACCCATCTCAGTAACAAACTCTTTTTCATCGGCTGCAGCTTTGTCTTGATGAATCATACACTTTTCATATTCTTCGTTTATCTGGCTCACAGTCAAACCATTCAAAAACACAGCATTGTACTTCATGTTTTCAAGGTATGCAAATCTCTGATCTAAATCATCCGGAATCTCTTCAACAACATTGGTTTGTGGCTCAGCTTCATCTTCAGATTCAGTGAAATCTATATCGTCCAAATCATCCAACGCTTCAATCATAGGTGCATTGTCAGTTTGAATCGGCTCAAACTGACTTGCAACTTCAAGTACAGTTTTAGGCATATCCACAGCTTCAGATTGAATCGGCTCAATCTGAACTGTTTCCTCAGAGCCAATTTCCTTCTCACTATCAGTGACCTCAACTACTTCAGTGTCAGCTACAGATTCAGATTGAATCGGCTCAATCTGAACTGTTATGTCATCTTTCGCACCAGACACAATCTCATCAGCTTTTGCCTTTTTTGAACTACCTTCATCACCCAAAATCTCTGGAATAGCATCTAACTTCCTTTTTCCCTCAGCTTTGTCAGAAATGACAGTTTCAGCAACAGCTTCATCGGGAATGATGATTGGAGATTCCACTCTTATGCCAACATTCGTAGTACCTCTTGCTCTGGTCAAATAAACTTTCGGTACTTGAAATTCAGTCACTTCGACTACTTCTTCTGAAAAATCTTTATCAGATGATGAGCCAGCTTTCTTCGGTTTCGTTTCCTCCAACCATTTTTCTAACATTTCTTTCTCTGCATCCAAAGTATTGCATTCAGCCTTTAAATCCGTATAATCGAACTTCAGAGTCTCATACTCCTCTTTCAATTTTTCATAATCGTCCTTCAATTTCACATGTTCATCAACAAGCTTAACATGATCCTCATCCAACTTTTTGAAGGTTTTCAAATTCTGATTATGAATATTCCAAAACTCTTCAAATCTTTTCTTTTTCCGTTCATTTGAAGCTTTCAACAAGTCATTCGCTTCTAACAACTTTGCAACCATCTCCTCTAACTCAACTATTCTTTTCTCATTCTCTGTTTGATCAACATTTGGCACAAAATTTGGTGAAGACTCCAAACCTTGTCCAATGTTTTCAGCAATTTGGGATGATGTGGTGGGTAAATCAACAAGTGTAGGATCAGTAACGCCAGCATCAGCTTCCTCAACTATCTGTGCAACAGTTTCAGCTTCGCCATTACCTCCTGAGCAATCTGAAGTACATCTATCTCTTCAGGCTCTACAATCACAGGCTCTTTAACTGGTTTCGACCTCTTTCTTCTAACATACTGAATAGAGATATCCTTTGAAATTTCAGCAACTTCTTCTTCTTCAACAGAAGCAACCTCAACAGGTTCTTCTATTACCATAGGTTCAATAACTTCAACATTCTCTACATCCAAAATCATTGGTTCGGCCTTTTCAACAATCTCTGCCTCCTCTGAATCAGATTCAGATTCAGCATCTTCACCACCATCATCATTACCATCATCACTATCACCATTATCATCATCACCATCATCACTATCACCATTATCATCATCATCTTCATCAATCTCTCTATCAACAATATCCACAGGATTCACAATCTCTCCATTTGAAATATGATGATACACAACTTCAACATCCTCTTCATTGTTGGCTATATCTCTCATATAGTCAAACAACTCCACATCAGGCACATTCCCGATACTCATCTTCCTGTAAGATAGATCGTTCATGTCCTCAGTGTATAAAATACCTCCAGCATAACCTTCGGATCTGATGATAGGGTAGGCAATGTTGATCATCAGTTGTAAGAATCTCGGGTACATGAGAAACTTAAACCTCTTGCCTTTAACCAAGTTAAACCCAAAGCCATTCATGATCCAACTTGACATATTAAATGGCTTATTCTCTGCTATGGCAACAATCGGTGATGCAATGTCTGATGGGAAATTATCAAAGCCTGCACTCCTCCTGGACATGCATTGTTGCACAACATAGCATAACAGCTTATACTTCTTTCCCAATTTTGCCCTATAAAACTGTGATTTTGGAAATATAGGTGTTTGACCCATATTAACAAAACATGATTTGCACTCGTCCATTGTCAACTCATCATTCATCCCCACTTCATCTTCATCTATTCTCAGGGCATTCTTGATAGCTTCTTCAGAAATTGTCAGTACCATATCTCTAGTTATGTTGCCTCGAACAACAGTAACACCATTCTCTTCTCTAATGACCTCTGCTGTCCTCCAAAAACTTTTAATCAACCTTGCATATATGACCGGTTTGGCACACATAGCGTACACATATTTGGTCCTTTTGATAAACTTGATCATATCTCTGTAACCTTCTGTTTCAGGGATAGATTCATCTAGAACTGCCACCAAATTGTGTTTAGGCTCAAACTTGAGATTCTCCATCTGTTAAAACACAAACAAGCACAAAACAAGACAAATGTGTTAGATTCTTTATTAAAACATATCAAAATTTTCATAAGTGATTGAATAAAAGTTAGAAAGCAAAACATTCACATAATCATTTTAAATTCTAAATTGTTCTAATAACCTGATTTTCATCATTTTAATCAAACAACTTTGAATCTTAAAGATTATACATCATGTTTCAATTTTAACAGTTAATCACTTAAGACATAATTTTGACATTTTATGATGAAATTGTTTATCATGTTTTGGTTCAGTTTTAACAAGTATTGATCACTTTTAAACAGATGTTTCATCATTTTGATGATTATTTTTTAAGAGCTTCAAAGTTCATCAATGGCGATTTTAACAGTTGTCACAATTTTAATTGATTCAGTTGATTTTAAGGTGTTTTGGTGCAAATGAGTGATTGATTGTTGATGATCGACAGATTTTAACCGTAAAACAACATTCGATTTTGGTTTTAACACACAAAATCAAAGTGTCGATTCAATGCTCAAAACACTGTTCATCATCGTTTTTCTTTTAAACGGTTGATTTGCAGTTCTATCAAGTTCAAAAACACTTAATCACTACCTTATCCAATCGATCGATCTTGTTATAGAGCAAAAACGATTGAATATGATAACAGATGATTTAAGTACAGAGTGTTTGCTTGAAAGTGAATGTGTGAAATGATAAGTGTTTGTGAAGAGGCGGGTTTTTGTATCGTCAAAAATTTAGGTCAAACTTGTGGTGCCGGATCAACAAATGGGACGGGCAAGCTTAAAAAGCCCAATAAGCCTTGCCGGGTCAAGCACTGTTGATCCGTGTCATACACTGTAGTGACGGGTCAAGTATATGAAACAAGTCACAAACAAGTGTAAAAACACTTGACGGGTCAAACACTGTAGAGACGGGTGATTCACTGTAGTGACGGGTAAAGGTTAGGAACAACTACACCTGATGGGTTTTATTCATCACCCGGCAGAATAGTAGTCTTCAAAACATTACCCGGCAACCTTTCTTCATCACCCGGCAACACAGTTGCTTTTCTTTCATCCGGCTTGCTTTCTTCATCACCCGGCATGCCTTCTTCACACGGCAGCATTGTTCTTCACACGGCAACAATCTTCTTCACACGGCAACAATCTTCTTCACACGGCAACAATCTTCTTCACACGGCAACATAGTTGTCTTCTATATTACCCGGCATGCTTTTCTTCATTACCCGGCAACACAGTGTCATACTCTTACACGGCAAGAAGATTTTTCTTTTACCCGGCTGTATAGTAAACACTTGTCACCCAGCAGATATCTGACTTCTTCACCCGGCTGTATTTGACATGATCTTTGCCCGGCTGTACAGTAGTCATAATATCTTCACACGCCTTCACTTCTTTTTCTCAATCACCCGGCTCATATCAAACACACAACATTACCCGGCTGAACAGTATGTTCATTACCCGGCTAAATAGTGTTATGATATTCTTTGCCCGGCAACAACCCTTGAAAGATTTTCTTCACTTTTTCTCGTCTGTTGACTTTTTCAACAGCATTTATTGCACCTGCAAACATTCTCGACATATTAATTAGACAAGATATCCTTAAAAAGAATTTGTCACATTAATTATCAACAACATTTCTAGGGCAACAAAATTAACACAAATTAAATTCATTTTTCTTTTTCTTTTTCAAAAATGTTTTTGCACAACCAATTTTTCTATATCCCGAAGCAATTTCTTAAAAACAATTTACAAGACCTTGGGTTTGTTTTTCACACATCCAATACTTTTGCTTTTCATACCACATAATCTTGTTCATTTCAAAACACACTTATTCACAATATTTTTGGATTTTTGTAAATATTTTTCTTCTTCCATTTATTCTCCCCCTAAACTTGAAATTTCTAGGAATTTTTAAGTTTAACAAGGATGTCGATGTGTCAATAATAATTCCAAATGCCTGCACACACAAAGCACACACATTAAAATAAAGACATATGCAATGCAATGAATCAAAATATCGCAGTGAGATCATACCACACATTATCTGAACATGTTTTGCAAGTTTTGAATAGACATTTGACTTATGTTTGATTGAGTGATGATATGAAAACATACCAATTAGCTCGAGTTGACACACTTACTTTTTCAGTATCATGATGATATTTAAGGTTTGATTAAAATGACTTATGTGACCCACATGTATACATATGTCAACATATTTCCTTATCAATCACTACCTGAATGCATATTGTACAAAACCTGGTCACTTACAGTCATACACAGTGTGGAATCTGGGTTCTATTCGGATTTGGTCCACTTTGGGACTTCTTTTTAATTCCATCTTTGGGAATTTTTCTTTCCTATTGTTCCCCTTGGGAATTTGCTGAATTCCTTTTTGGAATTTTTGTTTGGTGTTGGTCCACATTTGGGACTCTTTTTGTTCCATTTTGGAATCTTTTGCTGCATCTTGAAGCTCAAAAGAGACTTCGTGTGAGACTTCAGGTCTGTGGATACCACAACAAAGAAGCTCACGATGCGGTTCATCACACTGAATAGACTACATCGTTACCCGATCATGCACAACTATCATCACAAGCAATGTATCAAGAGATATATATCTAGACATGTATAACAATGGAACTTAACACAAAGATCATTAAGTTTATGTTTGTCAACAATCAACTTACTTGTTCAGTCTAATTGCTTGAGCTGTCTAGCACATCAATTAACATTCATCAGTCTTTATTTAAAAATGATGTAACAAATAATGTCTAGTGTAACTATCATCTCTCACTTTTTGCAATATAGATTCTTATGACATGATATTTTCTTTTCTTTTTGCTTTTATATTTTGTTTTTGCTTTTCTATTTTCTTTTTCATGCACACACACAATGCAAGACATAAAATAAAAGGCAACGGAATCAATATATGACATCAACTTATTATCTTTTTGGCTTTTATATTTTTCTGATTTTTGTTTTGTTTTTGAAAAATAGAATCAATCATGATTGATTACTCCTATGGATTGAATTAAGAATTCAAACCGGCCTGACAAAAAGGATTTTGTAAAAAGATCTGCCAGTTGTTTGTCGGTATGAACCTTAATCAAAATTATTAAACCCTTTTCAGAGTTGTCTCTTAAAAAGTGATATCGAATTTCGATATGTTTGGTTTTTGAGTGTTGAACAGGATTAGCAGTAATAAACATAGCAGCAGTATTGTCTATGTAAATAGGTGTTTTTAGAAAGGTAAACCCGTAGTCAAGCAACTGATTTTGTAACCATAAAACCTAAGAACATCCTCTGCAGATGCAGCGATATACTCTGCTTCAGCTGTGGATACAGAAACATTGGTCTGCTTCTTGCATTGCCAAGAGACAAGCCTAGGACCCAGAAATTGACAGCCACCAGTAGTCGATTTCCTGTCAAGAGCACAACCACCAAAATCACTGTCAGAATAGCTATATAATTCAAAATTTCCTTCGTAAGGATACCATAACCCAAGATTTGGTTTCCCTTTAAGATATCTGAATATACGCTTCAAAGCAACAAGATGCGACTCTTTCGGATCAGACTGATATCTGGCGCATACACAAACAGCATACATGATGTCTGGTCTTGATGCAGTAAGATACATCAGAGAACCGATCATTGATCTGTATAGTGTTTGATCAACTGCTTTGCCCTTTGGATCCGGTTGAATCTTGCAATTCACATCAGATGGAATTCGAATTGTTTGACAATCTTGCATCTTGAACTTCTTCAACAACTTCTCAACAAATTTTGATTGATTGATGAAAATTCCGTCAGCAGATTGTTTCACTTGTAATCCAAGAAAGAAGTTAATCTCTCCCATTGAACTCATCTGGAATCTAGACTTCATGATTTCTTCAAATTCTTTGCACATTGACACACTGGTTGATCCGAAGATAATATCGCCCACATATACTTGAACGCACAACAAATCATCATTCTCCCTCTTCATAAACAAAGTTGGATCAATCTGACCTCTTGTAAATCCATGTTCTAGTAAATGCTTGGATAACGTCTCGTACCAGATTCTTGGAGCTTGGTGTAGACCATATAGAGCTTTACTCAACTTGTATACACGATGAGGATAGTCAGGATCTTCAAAACCCGGAGGTTGTCTGACATATACGTCATCTGTAATTGGTCCATACAGAAAAGCACCTTTAACGTCCATTTGGAATACTTTAAACTTCATGAAGGAAGCATATGCAAGAAAAACGCGTATGGCTTCAAGTCTTGCGACTGGAGCAAACACTTCTTCATAATCAATGCCTTCTTCCTGAGTATATCCCTGTGCAATGAGTCTCGCTTTGTTTCTCACAACAATGCCACGTTCGTCTGGCTTGTTTTTGTACAACCACCTTGTACCTATCGCATTCTCTCCTTCAGGTAAGTCCACTAACTTCCATACTTCCTGTTTGCGAAACTGAAGTAGTTCCTCTTGCATAGCTTCAATCCAACTGTTATCTTTCAACGCCTCTGAAATGTTCTTTGGCACCACTTGAGATAGAAAACACGAATAAAGACAGACATTTGCTTGCTCAGTCTGACTTCTTGTAGTTCTCTGATTCAACGGCCCAATAATCTGAGAGACAGGATGTTTCTTGTGAATTCGATGAATTGGTATGTCACCTCCTTGCACTTGACTCTCCAGATTAGAAGTATTCAGAGTTGGTAGATCTTGTAGAATGGACGAAGTATGTGGAGTGAAATTTGGGACTTGATCCGGTGAATTGATGAAGTAATCAAAAGATTCTGGAACAGCTTCAACATTCGGATCGGATGATGGTTGATTCTGAACAGATCGACCATCATTAGGAGAAACTTGCGGATTCACATCTTCTTCAAGATTGTTTGACTCTTGATCTTCATGAGAACTAGAAGGACCCGGATCTTGACTGGATTTGACATGATCAGGATTGTGAAAAGACATGAATGGATATTCTGAGTTGAGATTTCCATCCTCGTCATTATCAGAATCGTCACTAAAGCATCCCAAGTCGCCTGATTCCTTGTTTGTTTTTCCTGAAAAATCAAATAAGTTAGAATTGAAAGATTTCGATAACGAATCTAAATCAAATAACCATTCGGGACCATGAGCCACTAAAGGAAACGAATTTTCTAAAAACTTGACGTTAATAGTTTCAATAACAGTATTTGTTTTACTATTAAAAACTCGATAAGCTTTAGAAACAGACGAATAACCTAAGAAAAATCCATCGTCAGATTTTGACTCAAACTTCCCGAGATGATCATTCAAATTTAAAATCGAAACAGGACAACCAAATGCTTTCAAGTAAGAAATATTTGGTTTTCTTTCAAATAACAACTCATAAGAAGTTTTCTGTTTATCTTGAACCAATAATGTTCTATTTTGTACAAAACACGCAGTAGCAATAGCTTCGTCCCAAAAAGTGATAGGGATTTTGGCATCTGCGAGCATGGATCTTGCTGCTTCAATCAGTGTCCGGTTTTTCCGTTCCGCAACCCCGTTTTGTTGAGGTGTTCTTGGAGCACTAAATTGTCTAGCAATCCCCTTTTCTGCACAAAATAAATCAACATTAGCGTTCTTAAATTCAGTTCCATTATCACTTCTTAAAACTTTAACTTTGCATTCCAATTGATTTTCAACTTTGATGATAAATTCTTTTAATAATTCAGCTGTTTCAGATTTAGCATGCAAAAAATAAACCCAAGAAAATCTAGTGAAATCGTCAATAATGACAAAACAGTAAGGGGCTGTTTGGCAACATCTGAATCATTAAGTGCTGAATGGTTAAGAGGTCAGAACCATTAAGAGGCTCTATCAATGAGAGGGATATTGATGTAAAACTTCAGGTGATGGTAAGTTTGATATATGTTCCATTCAGTTCCATTCAGCATCTTTCAATCTCTTAACCATTCAGCACTTAACTAAACCATTCAGATGCTATTTTTTTATGAAACAAACGCTCTAAATGCTGAATCTGAATGATTAAGCACTGAACTGAACTATTAAGAGGTGAAACAAACAGCCCCTAAGACTTCTTTCCGATGCTTTGCACATTTGTTGGTCCAAAAAGATCCATATGTAGCATCTGCAAGGGTTTTGAAATGGAGTTTTCTTGCTTGGACTTAAAAGACATGCGATGCTTTTTTCCCTTCAAACACGCTGGACAGAGATCAGTTGTGGAGAATTTCTTCGATGGGATTCCCACAGCGTGATTTCCAGACACCAGACGGTTCATGTTTCTGAAATTTGAATGGCCCAGCCGTCTATGCCAAAGCTGACTCTCATCATTTGAAGCATGTGCAATGAGACAGGTTGTTTCGGTTTCAGCATCAATCTGCGACATATCCAATTTGTATACATCACGATCTCTTGGAGCTTTAACCACTACCCACTCATTGTCAATCTTGAAACCTGGTTTAAGAATATAACAGAAAGAATCATCAAAAAGAGTTGAATAAGATTTATCACAGATTTGAGATACACTTAGTAAATTAAAGTTCAACTGTGCACAGTAGTTGACTTTATCAAAACTAATGACCCCATTCGAGACAGTTCCTTCTCCTGTGATTTTACCACCAGCATCACCTCCAAATGCCACGTGTGTACCATTTTTCAGCTTGAAATCCTGAAGCAAGGCATGGTTGCCTGTCATATGCCGGCTACACCCACTATCAACGAACCATGAGTTGATAGGTCTTCTTGGGCGTACCTGCATTTCAACAATCACTTAGTTAGTTTGGTCAACCCAGGCCCACACGGTCTTGGGTTTTCCGAATCTATCTATAACAGTAACTTGTTGATATTGAACTTTTTGAAAATTTGTTTCATTTAAGAGATTTTGATGCTGAAAACTGTTATTTCGCCCATTGGCGTTCATTGATTGCTTTCTTCTCAAAGCACTGAACCTTTCCTCTAACTTAGGATCAAGGTTATTTTCAAACTTTTGATTTCTAACCATCAAAGCTCTTGGCTTAAAACTGTTAACCTGCACATTTCTTGATGAAAAGTTAGAAACAGAATTGTTTCGATTAAAATTTCTCAAAACCGGAGAATGACTTTGACTCATATTTTGAAAACCAAATGAATGATTTCTTTGAAAATTTGAAAACGAAGTCATTTCTCTTGTTGAGTTTGATCGAAAGAAACAATCCTTTGTGTCATGGTTTCTTCTTTCACAAATATCACAAAATTTGTTATAAAAACATTCTTCTGAAGAATGATTTCTTTTGTCACAGAAACTGCAGTACCTGTTAAAGAAACATTCAGCAGTTGTATGGTTATAACGATCACATATCTCACAGTGTCTCTTGCTAATCCTAAAGAGCCGATTGTTAACTTTTGATGTTGAACCAAATCATGATTCATTATCATGGTTGTTCGGTTTTAGATTAACACTTTTCTGTGGAGATTTTGTTTGTGATTTTGATTGCATGGGACTTTGGTTCGATTTTAAACTGTTCTGTTTGGTTACCTTTTTGTTTTCAATTCTCTTATCATTGACAGCGGAAGACTTAGGACCTGAACCTGTTTTCAGACCAGAGTTAGATTTGATTTGAGCATTGATTTGGTTACCATAAGAACCGTTCATGTCGAAAGTACCTGCAGACACAAACTTGATTGTCTTACCTTTTGACACTTTCTTGACAGGTTTAACATTTTGAGCTTTGGTGTTGTCATTTGATTTTAAGACACTTTTACCTTTCACTTCTTTTGTTTCAGATTGATTGGTCATGACTTTCGATTTCTGCTTCTTTGCATTTGAAACTTCATCCTTCTTCACTACATTTTTCTTGAGCAGTTGAGCAGCAACTTTTGCCTTTTCTTCATTCTTCTTCCATTTGATGTAATTAGGATCATTGAATCCTGAAAATTCACCTTCTTCCTTCACCGTTTGTTTTGATTCGGGATTAAGCTTTGGGTATTCAACCAGTTGAATAAGAACAGGCTCCGGTTTGTTCTCGGATTTGTTGCTTGCTTCATCATCTACTTCAGTTGTCACGTCATCTTCATCTTTCAAGCTTTCAATCAACACCTCTGATCCTTCGGACTCGGATTTACTTCTTTGAATTTCTTTGAATTTACGTTCATTTTCAGGTGAATGATCAAATTCATTAAAGTTTTCCGGTAAGGTTTGAGTGATTGATTTAGGCATCGGTTCATGAGTAAAACCCAACCCGGTTTTATTTTTGTTACCTCTTTCATTAACAAGTTGTTCGACCATTGTTTTACAACTTTTAACTTTCTTTAATTCAACTTGAGTGACTGCATGTGCAACTTTTTCTTGTTCAAAGTTCTTTGTCATTTCTTCAAGTTGTTTGGTAACAAGTTCCAATTCTTTCAAAGTTTTGTTCCATGATTCGGTTAGTGACAAAATCTTCTCATCAGAAATTTTGTGATCAATTTTAAGTTGTTCATGAATTTTCTCATGTTTGCTTAATTTATCACCAATTTTAAATGAATGAGTTCGATAATGTTCTACTTGTTGAATACATTGTTCAGAACATAACCTTTCCTTCACATCAGTAGGTAATGGAACATAGTTAGGGGGTAAGTCATTACTAACCTTTGGTTGTTCAGTAGAAGATGAAGATTCATTTGCAGTAGCCATCAGCGCAACTTCAGACTCTGATTCTTCAACAGGATCAGACTTTGCACTCCAGTCATAATCTTCAGACTCTTCACTGACATCTTCAATCGCTTTTCCATCCCCTTCTTCAGACCAGTCTTCTTCAATTTCACATACCAGTGCCAGACTTGATGTAAGATCAGATGTAAATTGTTCTGCATACGCACTCCAATCATAACCATCTTTTACGCTGACCACCAGTGCCTTTGTTTGGTCTTCTGGTTTCTTTCCTTCATCCTTCAGTTCCGGCATGGGAAGACTTTGGTATGGTTTCTGAAAGAAACGTTGATTTCTGCTTTGGTAGCTTGAAGACTGTTGTGAACTTTGACCTTGACCTTGATTACTTGAACTAGCTTGGTCATTGAAATTTTGATTCTTGGGAGCTTTGCATTCTCTTGAGAAATGACCATACTGGTTACAGTTAAAACATCTGGCCTTTGATTTGTCAAATCCAACTGTCTTGTTTGCATGAGGCTTATAACTTCGGTTAACATATGCATGCTTCTGCGTCCTATATGCAACCATGACCATTTGCCAATTAAGATCCATTTCCTCAACGTCAACTGGATCCATCTCAAATAAGTCTTGAAGTACCACGTCCATTTGACTTAAATGACTTCCTTGGTATGCTTGAAAACTTGCCATAAACGCTGTAAAAGCAGTTTTGGTCTCGTCATCTTGCAACAGAATATTCATAACGTCTTTCACCTTGGCTTGAACATTTGAACTTTGACTGTCTGACTGATTCTTCAGATTCTGATTTTGAACTTGAGCTCTTGGTGGAGATTGAGGTTGAGAATAAGTTGGTGAATTTGGAAAGTATGCTGAATCAGTATAGAAACTCGCACCAACGAATAAATCCCCCTCTTCTTCAAACTTCATTGCATCTTGTGCAAGAAAAGCATTCTCCACAGTATTGGCAGGATTTACCACATACTTATACTGAGTTTGTGAGCTTGATCTATCAGTGTTTCTTGATCCTTCATCAATCTCAACTTCTTCAATCTTTCCAATAAGCAAATCTAATTCCATTGGAAATTTCTCAGTATGTTTCAACAAAGTAACAGTTTGCTTCCATGATGATGGTAAAGCACATAACAAACGATCATTCAAATCTTGAAGTTCAGTCTTCACTCCGAGGTTTGACATCTCAGTAGTTAAGTGAACAAACCTGTTCATCATCTGGTGCACTGTTTCTCCATTAATATGCTCGAACAACTCCAATTGCCTTTTCAACTTAGATTTCTTCAAACTTCTCAATTGTTCTCCTCCTTCACATATCGACTTTAATGCCTTGAAGCATGTATAACCAGTCTGATATGCATCCAATCTAGACAGAACTTGGAGTGGCAACCCCTTGCACATTAAAGAATAGGCCTTGCTATCATTCTTTACCTTCCTTAGATCTTCTGCTGACAAATTATCCTCTGGATAAGGTGTAGTAGAATCTTTAGTATAGGTACTTGCACTATCTGGTGCTGTCTGAGTTGGAATGTGAGGACCCTTTTCAATGGACTTCCATAAGTCATTGTCAATAGAACACAAGTGAGGTCTCAACCTGATGGTCCAGTTCTTGAAATCTGCACGATTCAAAAGTCTAGGAACACGGTTATCAGAATCATCATTAGGAGCCATTTTAACAAATTTTAAAGAAAATATTTTTGGTTTTTGTTAATTTTTTGAAAAGAAATGATTAAAATACTAAAATAAAGACAAGTAATTAAAGACAAGATAAGAAACAAGTATTAAAAACAACTAAAGTGAGTCACACGGCAAAACAGTGAAAATCCTTCTTCAACCGGCTAAACAGTGTCTTTGTTCTTCACCCGGCAGGAAAAAGTCTTTACACGGCCAAACAGTTACCCGGCTCAATAGTTGTAAAATATTTGTTCTTGACCCGGCTGAACAGTTACCCGGCAAGAAGAAACAACTTCACACGGCACTAACTTGACCCGGCTTGAATCTTGACACGGCAAAAGTCTTTACCCGGCTGAACAGTTCTCGATCACACGGCAGTTGTTAATCACCCGGCTACACAGTTGATGATTACCCGGCTGAAATCTCTCAATCACCCGGCGTAACAGTGTATCACCCGGCACTACAGTGTTTGATCCGGCTGAACAGTAACACTTTTTCACGTCAAATTCTTTACCCGTCTAGAACAAATTCCCTTACACGGCTGCACAGGACCTAATTGTTCTTCAATCTAAGTCCAAAGGAAAATTGTCTAAGTCAAATTAATCACCCGGCAAGTTAATCTTCAACCAAGTTCATACTGTTCATCATCTTCTCCATGAGAATTTTCTGGGTTTTGTCTAAAACTTGTCCAATTTGTCCAAAATTCACACACAAGCTGTGAAACACTCCGATTAACAATCCCTTATATCAATCAATCTGAAACATGATCAAATTTGAGCAAAATTTGATTGAACAGTAAATTTTTCTTTCTTCTTAATTCCTCAGATCTGATGATAATCTGATGGAATCTGCACAATCGTTGAGAATTAGAAGTGATTGCGATGATAAATCACAACTAAAAACAACAACAATTCATTCAGATCATGATTTTTTTGAGCAATATTGATGTGTTTTGCTTAAGAACAGCGAAGAACACAGTACCAACAGCTCTGATACCAATTGATAGTTTCAATTGGATCGTGAATATCGCTCAATGATCAGAATAACATCAACACAAACACAGTTTAATCATAAACACAATTCATACTAATAATTCTCTTTGTATATTGATGATCAAAGCAGTATTGTGATACAAGGTGCAGGAGAAAATAAATCACACACACAAGTTCTCTCTCTTACGTGAAATTGTGATCTAGCCTCTCTCCTCACACTCTCTCACTACATGCTTTAAAGCAAACAATTACAAGTTTAAGGAATATAACAAAATAGACCCTAAACTATTTACAAACATATAAACAAAATACAAAGTAAATCGTAACTAGGAAATAACCCTAACAGACCTTTATCAACATACTTCCACAAATCATTATCAGTAGAGCATAGATGGTGTTTCAATCTGATTGTCCAGTTCTTGAAATCTGTACGATTAACCAATCTTGGTACACGATTATCAGAATCATCAGTAGGTGCCATTTTAAAAATTTTTTAAGAAAATATTTTTGTGTTTTTGTTGATTTTTGAAAAGAAACAGTTAAAATTTTAAAAATAAATGCAACTAAACAGTACCAAAGTAAGATAACAAAATTTGAAACAACTAAAATAAGTCACGCGGCTGAATAGTGAATTTTGTTCTTCACCCGGCTGAACACTTCTTCACCCGTCTGAACAGTCACACGGCTTGATCAGGTGCAAATCTTCAACACTGTATATCTTCACCCGGCTAAAATGTATTACCCGGCTGAATAGTCACACGTCTTGATGACAATCACATGGTTGAACAGATATAACTTGACACGGAAGAACTTGACACGGCTAAAAGAATCAATCACCCGGCTCAACAGTTATCAAAACTTTCACCCGGCTGCACTTGACACGGCTAAAAGAGATAATTGACCCGGCTGAACAGTAAAAAGTTGATCCGGCTGTAGAGTTGATCACCCGACTGAATAGTTACAACACAAGTACAGTGTGTTACCCAGTTGTACAGTTGCTTCACCCGGCACAACAGTACACAACTTTTACTTGCAAATTCTTCACCCGTCTAGACAAATTTCTTTACACGGCTGCACATGACCTAATTGTTCACCAGCTAAGTCCAAAAACTTTGTCTAAGTCAATTTTTATCACCCGTCTAGTTCATCTTCAACCTGTTCATCATGTTCATCAACATCTTCATACGGATTTTTCTAAATTTTAACAAAACTTGTCCAATTTGTCCAAAAATTACACACAAGCAGTGTTTGATACCGATTATCAATCTTCTATATCAATCAATCCAAAACATGATCAATTTTTGATGAATTTGAGCAAAAATTAGATCGAACAGTAACTTTCAATTTCTTCTTAATTCCTCAGATCTGATGAAATCTGATGAAATTTTGCACAATTGTTGTGAATTAAATGATTCCGATGATGAATCAGATCTAAAAACATCAACAGATCATTCAGATCATGATTTGAGCAATATTGATGTGGTTTTACTTGATGAATAGCAAAGAACACACAATACCAACAACTCTGATACCAATTGATAGGTTCAATTGGATCGTTACTGCTACAAATCAGAATTATCAATGTACAACCACAACAATTCAATCAGCAACACAATCCATTACTTAATAATTCTCTTGTATTGATGATCAAAGCAATAGTTGTAGTACAATGGTGCAGGAGAATACAATCACATACAGTTTCTCTCTCTAACGTGTAATTTGTGATCTAGACTCTCTCTCTAACACATACTCACAACATGCTTTATGCATCACTACTTAGGAATAATACAAAATTAACCCTACACTATACAAACTTGTATAAAACAAAGAACAAAGTAAATCTTCTAACAGGAACGAGCCCTAACAATCGGTATAGAAGCTTGCACCAACAAACAGATCACCTTCATCTTCTGTTTTCTGACCATCTTGCACAAGAAAATCTTTCTTAACTATGACTGAAGGATTCACAACGAACTTATACTGAGCATGAGAACCAGATCAGTTTGTATTCCTTGAACCTTCATAAATTTCATCTTCTACTATCTTTGCAATAAGAAGATCTAAGTCCATTTGGAATTTCTCAATATACTTCAGCAATGTAACTGTTTGTTTCCATGAAGATGGAAGAGCACTTAATAATCTGTTATTTAAATCTTGAAGATCTGTTTTCACCCCGCCATTTGTCATCTCAGTAGTTAGATGCATTTGTCATCTGGTGAACAGTCTCTCCAGATATATGCTCAAACAGTTCCAACTCTCTCTTTTATTTCTGATTCTTAAGACTTCTTATCTGTTCTCCTCCTTCACAAATTACTTTCAGTTCTTTATACAATGTATACGCAGTCTGATAAGCATCCAACCTAGACAATACTTGAAGTGGTAGACCTTTGCACATTAAAGAATAAGCCTTACTGTCATTTTTGACCTCTCATAAGTCTTCTCCCTGTAAATCATCTTCTAGATAAGGGTTGAGGGCCAATGTTCATAAATATGTATTGAAGAATACTATTAGACGTAACTCGATTCAAAACTATCTTCATGGATTGTAATCATAAGAAGTTTTGATAAAAGTATGATCTTTAAATCCTCTAACCTAAGAATCAAACTAGAACTAACATTAGTGCAAGTTTGCTCTTTGATCTTATCTAACGCTACATCATAAAAGGGTAGTAATAAATATATTTGATTGGGAGTAATTCTGAAACTAAGTGGGAGTTGTATGCTATCAAAGGAATTATGTACTTCACAAAAGTAAGAAGTAGAATGTCTTAGCGCCCTCGTGGAATCAAACTGGTATGAATGTGTGGCCACACTCAAACTAAGAGTAGTTTACAGACAATTTTGAATTTGGAACGAGTAGAAGAAATGTTGAACGAATAAATGACAATGATAATGGATCCATGTCTCATGTTCAACAGATGTTCATTACAGAAAGGATATAAGATTGCAATACTACGGCTATACTCTGTTTTATAAAAGAGTTTCTAATAACACTTAGAGAATAGTTAACGAAAGAAATTACGTCATATCTTTTTAGGGCCACGTAGATGTAGCTATGCGTCTTCCCATGTCTACATTATGTGATAATCAATATTGTCAAAGTGGGAGATTGTTGGATTAGGAATGTCTGATCCTGATTATAGTTAATGTTGCTAAAAGGTACGGTCCAAGAGTTACACATTGGAGAACGAACAATAAATAATATTTAATAGTTGAATATTATTGATCACAAATACTTTAATTTCGTTATGAGATAATGAAATTTAAAGACGGAGTTTATTATAACGAATGGTCATATATTAAAGAGTTTAATTTAGAGAGGCTAAATAATCAAGGGTTGATTGTGATATTTGTTAAAGAGTTAATAAATAAAAGTTAATTATAAAAGATTATTAATAGATTAGGGTTAATGACTTGTGGGAAAAGTCATATGTTAAAGGTTTGAAGTGTAACATCTAGTGTTATATATAGATGGTTAAACCCTAATAAGCTAATCAAGAGAGTTTTGATAAAAGAGTGTTATCAAAAGAGGGTGATTAGGGTTTTGTGAAAACCCTAACTTGCAATCGGCAGCCGCCCCCCTCTCCTCCTCTCGTCACTGTTGCACCACCGCCCACTCCGCTGCACCGCCGCCGCCGCCTTCACTGTAGCCGCCGCCGCTACCGTCTCCACCGCGTAAGTGATTCCGAAGTGTTCTCGGAATCGGTTTGAGGTGTTTCTTTCGGGTTCAAGAGTTGAATGGGTGTTCGTGTTCAAGAGTTGAACGGGTGTTCGTGTTCAAGAGTTGAACTAGTGATCGGGGTTTCTATCGGATCAGTTCGTCGCATCCTTCGTGCAATATTTTGGTGTTCGTCAAAAGGTCAAATTCTAAACACCCTATGGTTGTGGTTTATTTTATTTTTTATATCACACGTAACTTGATCTCTGGTGGGATGGCTGTCTGAGTTAATGATTAAAGGTATTATTAAATCTCTGACTTATATATAAAAGTGTTTTATATATCATTTAAAAGTAATTGAGACCTCTTATTCCCAATAGACTCTTGGTAATTGCATTAATTAACTTTGATGAGATTTTACTTGCTATACACGTGCTTTATTTTGTTTTGCTTATTTAAGTCAAAGGAGTCTAAAATTCTTGTCTCTATATACAGCTTTTCGTGTTTCGTTCGTACTATTTTCTCTTCTTTTTTATTTTTGTTTGATTTGCCTTGTTTGTTTCGTGCAGTTTTATGCCACATTTGAGATCGCACGGACCACTAAAGCATACAATTGAAGCCGCTGATTCAAAACTCGAGACTGTTGTTGACTCGTCTGCGGAAATCAAGGTAAATACCATTATTGATTTCACCCCCTACCCGACACCGCACAACACACCACCTAGCAGTCCTAGGTTTACGATGGCAGCAAACTGAACTGTCCATTAACAGGCGTTCGACGGTTTCACCCGGAACCGTTCGTCTATTACAACACCTGAGATCGCGAATCCGAATTCGCAGCAAATTCCATCATACATCATGACCGCAATTGCTAACAATCAATTTCACAGGCAGGATAAGGAAGATGCACCTGCTCACTTGTCGTGCCTCGCGCACATTATGAGCACTTTTAAACTCTACGGTGCATCGGATGACGCGATCTATCTGCATCTGTTTCCATTCTTACTTGCGGATCGAGATATCGTCTGGCTCGACTCGCATTTAGAGAGGGGGTGTTCACTACGTTGGAAGAACTTCGATTAGCTTTTCTGAAAAAGTATTTCCCACCTGCTAAGGCATCCCACCTTCGTGATCAGATCCACTCGTTTAGAATAGAACCAGATGTGCCTTATTATCTGGCTTGGGGTGATTCCAAAATTTGTTATCTCTCTGCTTCCAACATGGGCTTACACCTTGGGCCTTAGTTGGGAAATTCTATAATGGGCTGACATATGAAACTAGGGCCAGGTTTGACACATCCGCCAGTGGGCATCTTATGGGTAAAATGAATGTAGATCAGTGTAGTGAGGTTTGAGATTTTGCCATGGCTGAACATGAACAACGGTCCACTAACAAGATTTCCAGTCCTTTCAGTGGCACATCTTCTTCTTCTACTTGAGGTGTTGTCACACCCTAGATTTCACTCATCCGGGTGGGACCAGTTGGTTTCAAATTTATTTATTTATTATTATTATTGTAGTGGAAATTCTTTTCGTAATTTGTGTAACTTCAGAGGTTACGTTAAAACAAGCTTTTCATATATATATATATATATATATATATATATATATATATATATATATATATATATATATATATATATATATATATATATATCCAAAAACAGGGTCTAAGAACCCTCTTTGTTTCTTACATACAACAATGACTATATCAGTGTAAAATTTGTTATTATTTGTACAAAACTACCCAACAGTAATAACGTGGGAAATCATAGTTCCCATGGCCCAAGTGTTCCTCGCAAGTATCTCATTCATATGTTACCTGAAATTTTTTTAAAACAAAACGTCAGCGCAAAGCCGGTGAATACAATTAGTTGACACCAAAACATATTCAATTTAAATGAAATTAACAATTAATCATAAAGTTGATATTTGCACATCTAGCAGTCTATTTCAACTGTGGTGTTCACCCTTCATATATACTGGTCTCCTTGTTCTGTTAGAACACCAACGAGTAGCTCTCGTTTTATGATCACGGAACAGATTCCGAACCAGTCCTGGTAAAGGATTTTCAATGATCTCCGGGATATTAATTTGGCCTAACCATACGTATACTTCTGGTCTAGATGTTACCTTTGGTAGAGTACCCTTTATGTATTGAAAGATTCCATAATTTCATTTACCCAGTTTTCATATTTTCAAATTATAAAAGGCACAAAAATATTTTTACTAAATGTATTCACCTTGTAAAATTTGATCAATGAGCACGTCGTCTACACCTTAACTTGGCTTTTGGTATTTTAGAATGTCAATTGGATTTTTTGTTTTTAGATTGCTTAACGTTTATAAGGTTTGTAATATTTGTTTGTATATGAAATTTTTCTTAACTTATGTTTCTTATTTATAGAAATATTCTACCGACTTACTGTTGCTATAAATTTTATTTAATGTATAAGCTTGTCAAAAAAACAAGTTGCGGACATGAGTTAATCAATTCAACTATTTAGGTGTGTACACCTAAGCGTAGTGCAAGACACGTGCTTCATGATGTATGCTATTAAAATTTACATTGTACATCATATTATTATTATATTATTATTATTGTTATAATTAATTATAACTTAAATCTTGTTTTTCTCTTATAACTCTAAAAATATTATGCTTCATAAAATTACAAATATAACACTAGGACATGCTCATTATTCTCTACGTATTAACCAAAGATTCATTAAAAATAGAGTAAGTTCAAATTTTTACTCTGAAACGGTCTCCTAAAATAGTAAATGCTTATCTAGATATCGTATAACTATCTAATATATTTCTTATTTGTTGGACTATATTAGGAGTATATATGTCATAAGTATATAAAAATCTATTGTCTTAAATTTAAAATATGAAATTTTTAAAGGTGTTACATCCTCCCACCTTATTTAAATTCGTCCCTGAGATTTAGTGGAATAGTTGAGGGTACTTCCTTTTCATTTCAGACTCCAACTCCCAAGTATATGTCCGCGTCGGGAGTTCCACTTAACTTTGAATAAATCAAGTTTCTTTCTTTTCAACTTCTTGGTTTGTCGGTCTTCAATTTGTAGAGGTTGTTCAACAAATTTTAATTGCTCATTTATTTTTACATCTTGCAATGGCATCTTCAAAGTTTCATATGATAAACATTTTCGAAGATTTGAAACATGAAACACGTCATGCATTCCATTCATTTCTTCGGGTAATTCTAACTGATAGGCCACTTTTCCAACCCTTTTTGTTATTTTGAATGGACCAACAAATCTTGGACTTAGTTTTCCCTTCTTTCCAAAACGGACTACCCCTTTCCAAGGTGATACTTTCAATAACACTTTATCACCAACTTCAAAATCTATAGGCTTTCGTCTTCTATCGGCGTACTTCTTCTGACGTTCTCGTGCGAGCTTCTATCGTTCTCGTATTTGAAGGACATTGTTTGTTGTTTCTTGCACAATTTCAAGGCCTGACATTTGCTTCTCTCCAATTTCTACCCAACACACTGGAGTTCGACATCTACAGCCATACAAAGCTTCGAATGGAGCGGTTTTAATGCTTGAATGATAACTATTGTTATATGAAAATTTCATTAAGGGCAAATGATCATCCCACGATCCTCCAATATCGATTACACATGCTCGTAACATATCTTCTAAGGTTTGAATTGTTCTTTCACTTTGCCCGTCAGTTTGTGGGTGATATGCGGTGCTGAGATTTAGTCGAGTTCCTAAAGCTTTTTGAAAACTTTTCCAAAATCGAGATGTGAAACGACTATCTCTATCTGACACAATGGACAAAGGCACCCCATGAAGTGTTACAATTTCTTTTACGTATAGTTGTGCTAATTTATCCATACGATATGTTTCTTTCATGGGAAGAAAATGTGCTGATTTTGTAAGTCTATCGATGATAACCCAAATGGTATCGCTCCCACGACTGGTTCGTGGAAGTTTTGTAATAAAATCTATGGTTATCATTTCCCACTTCCATACCCGGAGTTCTAGTTGTTGCAATAATCCTAAAGGTTTTTGATGTTTGGCTTTTACTTGTGCGCATGTCATGCATTTGGCAATATAAAATGCTATATTTCTTTTCATACCAATCCACCAATAATTTTCTTTTAAATCTTCATACATTTTATCGCTTCCCGGGTGCATTGCATATTTTGTTTTATGAGCTTCATCTAGGATTATGCCTCGTTCATCATGCTGCTAGCACCGAAATTTTTTTATTCATTCTTAATAGTCCATCATTGCCCTTATTCAACTGCTTGAGCATTTCTAACATTGCTTCTTCTTTGTCTATTTCTTTCAAGGCTATTTTTTGTGCGTCCTTCAATTGCTCTTGTAATTGAAACTGCAAATAGAGCCTTAAGGCCCTAACTCGCCTTGGCTTTTCTCTTTCCATTCTGCTTAAGGCATCAACTACGACATTTGCTTTACCTTCGTGGTAACATATTTCACAATCGTAGTCACTCAATATTTCCATCCATCTTCGCTGTCGCATATTGAGCTCTTTTTGATTAAACAAATATTTCAAACTCTCATGATCTGTGTATATGGTGAATTTGACTCCATATAAATAATGCCTCCATATTTTCAAGGCAAATATGATGGCATCGAATTCCAGATCATGAGTTGCATATTTCACTTCTTTTTCCTTCAGCTGTCGTGATGCGTAAGCGACTACTATTTTTTTTTGCATTAACACACATCCTAATTATGATTTGGATGCATCACAAAACACCACAAAATCTTCATTGCCTTCTGGCAGGTCTAAAATTGGTGCACTTGTAAGTTTTTCTTTTAGAATTCGAAATGCTTCCTCTTGGTTTGGTCCCCATTTGAAATCTACCTTCTTTTGAGTTAGGGAGATTAATGGAATGGCGATTCGTGAAAAGTCTTGAATGAATCGTCGATAATACCCGGCTAGACCCAAGAAACTGCTGATTTCGGTCTGTGTTTTGGGTATTCCCCACTCAGTTATGGCTTTGATTTTTGAATGATCTACTTGAATACCTTTAGAATTAATTACATGACCTAATAATTGTATTTCATGGAGCCAAAACTCACACTTTGTAAATTTGGCATACAATCGTTCGGTCCTGAGTAATTTGAGCAGAGTTCTAAGATGTTCAACATGATCACTTTCATTCTTAGAATAAATTAGGATATCATCAATGAATACGATTATGAATTTGTCAGGATAGGGCTTACATATTCTATTCATCATATCCATGAAAACAGCTGGGGCATTTCTGAATCCGAGTGACATTACTGAGAACTCATAATGCCCATATCTTGTGCGAGAAGCTGTTTTCGGAATATCTTCTACATATACACGAAGCTGATGATACCCAGATTTTAGGTCTATTTTAGAGAAACAACGTGCTCCCTGGAGTTGACCGAATAGATCATCGATCCTAGGCAATGGATACCGATTCTTGATTTTCACTTTGTTCAGTTCATGATAATCGATACACATTCGCATCGATCCATCTTTCTTTTTAACAAATAGAATTGGAGATCCCCATGGTGAGGAACTTGGTTGTATAAACCGTTTTTCCATAAATTCATCTAATTGAGTTTTTAGTTCTTTCATTTCATTAGGTTCTAATCTATACGGGGCCTTGGCAACAGGTGTCGTACCCGGTACTAGATTGATTCTGAACTCCACTTCTCTCTCATGTGGGAGACCCAGAAGATCATCTGGAAACACGTCTGGAAATTCGACGACTATAGGAATATCGCAAATTTCATTCTTTGGTTTTGTTTCAGAAACAGTTAATAGATAAGCCAAACAACCTTGGTTTGGACACTTTGTTGCTTTTAATAGTGAAATGATTCCAATTGGATTTATTGATTTATCGCCTTTGACCGAAATTTCCTTTCCCCTAGGGGTTCGTAGTTTAATGATTTTACGATCACAGAAAATACGAGCTTGATTGGCTGATAACCAATCCATTCCTAAAACAACATCGAACCCAGCTAGAGTCATAGGCAAGAGTTTTACGGGTATCTCATAACCAGAGAGACTTATTCTACCCTTTATTAGATATTCAAAAATTTTAACAATATTTCCAGTAGCCGTCTCTACTTCGTAAACTTTATCCAACTTTGCTAAGGGATCATTTAATTGTTCACAGAACTTATAATCAATAAAACTTTGATTAGCACCAGAATCAAATAGGACCTTAGCATAAAGATTGTTTACGAGATGCGTACCGGTAATGATTTCCGGTATCTCGGCAGCTTCACGAGTATTTAAAACAGAAGCCCGTGCTGTTCTTTTTACATGTTGATCTGTTTTTATTCCAGAACCACCCACACCATTTCCTGGTTTCACCAACTTAGGACAATCCTACTTATAGTGACCTTGTTCATTGCAATTAAAAACAAGTTATCATCTTCTTTTGTAGCAATCTTCGGTTGCATGCCCCGATATCTTGCAGTTGTTGCAGAAACATTTTTTGTCTACAAATCCCAGTATGTTTCTTTCCACACATTTTACACTCTGGGATCAAAGTGTACTCTTTTCTTTTTGACGATCCTCGACCGTCCTTTCTAACTTCCATTTCACCTTTCTTGATCATTTCTTTCTTCTTGTTTTCATTTCTCGTGCGAATCATACCATCAACCATCATACCTGCCAACTCGACAGTCGAATCGACGGTAATATTTCTAGCAGCTTTAACTGTATCCCTAATTTCAGGAGCTAAACCCTAAATATAACGACTGATCTTATTCTGCTCAGGAGTGACTAAATGTGGAACAAACCTAGCATACTCCAAGAATTTCTTGTTGTACTCCTATAGGTTAGTTCCATTCATTTGTAGGGATAAAAACTTTCCCGCGTTTTGTTCCTTTTCATTTAACGGGCAATACTTGTTCATGACTAACTTAGCAAACTCATCCCAACTCATTTCATATGCTGCATCTCTTCCTCCCCGTTGAATGAGAGTATTCCACCATTCCATGGCTTCTCCGTTTAAAAGATTTGATGCAAACAGAACCTTATCAGTTTCTGCATATTTACTGATGGCTAAAACTGATTCGGTCTTCTCTAGCCAACGTACTACAGCAATTGCTCCTTCTGTTCCGTAAAACTCGGTAGGTTTACAACCTTGGAAAGTGTGATAAGTACACCCTTCTCGTTTATTTCTTTTATTGGATCATGAGTTTGATCTTTCATCATTTAAGCTGTGGCTTTCATTTTGAGTTTCTTTTCGAGATGATTCAGATTGAGGAGTGGTTTTAAGAGTTTCGATAATTGTAGGAATTGCTTCATTGATACTTTCTCGAATTAATTCTTTCATTCTTTTATCTTCTTCATTATTGTCTGATTTACGTTTCCCTCTTGTATTGTTTGAGGGACCCGCTTTGCCATTTTTCCCATACATCCTACAAGAATTTAAGGGATTATTTTATGTTATACTTTATTATATGTATATATTTTAAAGCTTGACATTAAAACTTTAAATAACTCATATATTATACAATAATTATAATACAGTCAAAAGGAAACAACATTTATTACAGGCTACTTATTGATCCTTAAGCACACATAAAGCTAATAAGAAGGCAGCGCATGCATTTATCTTTTATACAGTCAGGTTATCTTATGATGGATAAAATAGGAAGGTTATACATGTAGATATAACTTTTGTGTAATCCTTATAGCAAATCAAAGTTGTTCAGCAGATGGGGGTGAACAAGAGGGCATATAAAGGGCAATGAAGGACTGAATTTTGTGAAGCGCTGATAAGGTAAATAATAGGAACAAAGTGCATATAAGTATCCTTAAGATTATGGGTTAAAAATGCAAAAGTGGCTTGTGTTGGCTGGTAGCACTATTCTTGTAAAAAACATGTTTGCTGATTTGTTTTTCAAACCCAATAGCTTCTGTTTAAAAACTACTTCCGATTCTAATTATCTTGTAAACAAAAAAAGTATTTTTGTTCTGTAAGTTATGGACCTTGTTATATTTTTTTTTCATCTTGTTACTATTTTCAATTCTTATTGAAAGATCTTCAATGTAGGTTGTTTACAACTCAATTTTCTAGTCAAGTAGGTAAATGAGAAGAAAATGACACAAAAATAACTGGTCAAAAGACCATCAAATAAGTCTTGTTGGTTAAAATGAGAAGTAAATTTCATTTAAACTATGTGCATTAGTTTAACATGTTTTTTGAAATATGTGATCTGTAGCATGTAACACCGTTATTTTCTTCATAGTTTTCTGTCTACAAGGTTACAAGACCTATTGGACATGCACTTATAAAAAGAGGTAATGACGTATATCCTCGAGAGATTGATTCAATTAGAAGTTGATACATGTAACGGGTTACATTATCACATGAGTGTCACATTATCGATTGTCTTTCAGGTCGAGTCTACGCCGCTACATCACGCGGGTACTCTGCTAGTACATATATAGGGGCAGGTGTTTTGGTCAAAAATCGACAAACCAAATTAGTAAAGTGAGGTTGTGTGTTTTAAAGGGTAATATGGAAAAATTAACGATGAACAAGATGATTTATACGAGGAAAAACCCTTGATCTTTTAAAGGATCGCCGGCATAAACACCTCGAGTGATGACAAATGTCTATCACCACTATATTAAGGATAGCAAAGAGTACAACTTGAGAACTATGGCCTCTTAGTACAAGAGCGTGTGTGTGATAAGAGAATTCAGTCGGGAGAAGAAGAGATGTGTGAAAAATCACGTGTGTGTTAAGCTTAGCCATAGCCTCATTATATAGTTGAAAATAATCGAAAAAAGCTCCTAAAAACTAGCTTGAAGCCGTTGAAAGCTTTGACCACGTTCCCAACTAATTCCACAGCTATCTCGGCCGATATTTAAGTAGGACTAAGTCTTTGAGAACATTACCTGCACTGAAAATATCTAAAACACGCATGAGAAAAGTTAGTTATTCGATATTTGTAAACATTAAGGATCTTCAATCCTGACATGCTATGGATACCAGATCCGTCATTATAAGGATACTAAGTCCTTGTTGTCAAGATTTCGATCCCTAACACTTGCCCCCAATATGGCGGCTGCAGATGGAATCTAGGTGTCATATTACACACGATTTTAAATTTTTGCATTTATCATCTGGTCAGAACTATTTGACGGGTTCTTTAACTGTTCATTTTCCCCACTTATTATAAACCTCTCATACAATCAAGAAGCCACATACACTTCAAATCATCGGCGATTCAGGTACGGCTCTATCCTTCACTTTGATTTTCTTCATCGATTATCCTCTGAATCATGGGTAGGAACACATTTGAAACTCCTTCTCTTACTTCGATGGAAGTAGACGACAATCTTCGGTCTCAAAACCTTTTGAAGGAACTTGCTAAAGAAAACTACAAGTTCACCGACCCCAAAATTCAAACCCTAGTTACGTGCTTTCCTCCTGGAACTATTTTTCATCCGTTTGATCGTTCGGTAACGAGTGATTCGGTATCGAAGGAATGGGTCTGTTTCCCTGCATTGTCGTTTCAGTTAGGTTACACATACCCTTTACCTAAAATGACTCAAGACTTCTTTGCTCTGACTGGTATGTGCTATATTCAAGCCAGGCCCATGATTTGGCGAAGGCTATTCACTATAGAAAACATCATAGTGACAAAGAATCCGGACTTTAGCGTTGCAGAATTGTCTTATCTTTATTCTCTGGTTACTCATGGTTCTAATCGTTTTGTTTTTAAAGCTAACCCCACCAAGCAATTCCGATTTAGAAAACCACCTATAATGATCCAAATTGGAGGCATCAGTTCTTTTTTGTAAAATGAAATTCAATCCCTGAGGGCGAGACTTTGCAGATCAAATGGGTCTTGAAGGGTTTGATAGATGATCTCATTGTTCTCTGAATTCTACCTTGATATTTGTTGTTAACTTTCTATTTTTTATCTTGTAGTGACCAATTTTGCACGACTTGCGAATCTTTCGGACGAAGAGGAAAGAGATTCGATCTTCCTAAACCTTGATTCCAGCATTCGCACTTTCAAAACCAAGATTTCAGAATCAATCACCGAAGCCTCCTTACTTCGTCCTTCACAATGTCAAGTGAGTGGCCAATATATAGATATTAAATTTTTTGTAATGTAAATGCTTATCTGTTTGATGCTTTAATATGCACTCCTAATCCAAAGCTCCCATGTTCTTTCTTTATGATGTTGATGATCTGTTGACTCTAAGTCTATCAAGAAGGAGAAAACTACTGTTGGCCATGCAACTAAGCTGATTAACACTCGCTTCAAGTCCATTGCCTATAAGAGAAAGAAGACCAGCGAGCCTAGGGATGACTTTGCTGACGTGCAAAAAGGTCTCATCGAATACATTTCTGATGTAAGTTTCTGACTACCTGCATATTATTTTGAAATTGTGTTAACTTCTGATAAATGAGTCTTATATCCTTACCTTTGTTTTGTTTATAGAGTGTTGCTTTGCTGAAAACTTCTCATGAAAAAAGGGTCAAAGACTTGGAGGCCAATCTCATTGAAATGAGATCTGTTGCGGCTGCAAGGGACAAGGTCATAGCTCAGCTGGAGAAGGACAACAAAACCTTGACAAAGGATCTGCAGGAGGAGAAGGACAAAGTGCTTAATGAAGTTCAAGCTGCTGTGGATGAGGCTAAGGAATGGGCTGCAAAACTGGTTATCCAAGCGAGGATAAAGATGGCAAAGAAGGTCGCAGCAGTTGGTCTTTATATGCCTTCATGGAATCTGGCTAAATAGGAGCAGACCTTGGCTAACTTGGGTGGCGATGAAACTCCGGATGAGGCTGCAGCGGATTAAGGTCAGATGGGCAAAGGTAAGGAGGTGGATGAAGGTGCAGGTGCTGATGGGATAGTAGACGATGAAGATATGATGAAAGTTTGAGCCCACTTTTTATGTGAAACTATTATTAATCTTCGATATGGTTGTAAGTTCTGAACAATATATATTAAGATTAAGGATCTATGATCCTGAAGACAACATCGGTTGTGGGGATGAAGCCTTAGATATCCTTCCTTTAATTTCCTGCATGCTAGACATTTAACAAACATATGACTTGACCCGGGTGGATGGTCCACGTTTTTGCTGGTGAAATCTAGGTCATATTTTAGTGGTATTAGTATATGAATCTAATCTTTTGGCTTCATGTTTGTTATGTTGTTTATGAAACAGATCATGCTTAGAAAATGGCTTTTTTTATTTGAAATGTAAACAAGTGAATAGAAGTTATACCAGTGGTTCTTAATTAGGATTATGCTCCTTAAGATGTTTGTATGATGTGTCTTAATTAGGATTATGCTCCTTAACTGGTGACTAAGCTTACTAGATAACTGGCAACAAGGCCTAAACAGGGATTTAAGCCCGTCCTGGGTCTTGCCCAACGTAAGTGACATTGAAAAAGGCCAAAACCTTAGCTAACATGAAAAAGTTAGAAACCTTAGGATAACGGAGGTATGGTACGTCTAGCATAAACTTAAGGATCCAACATATGACCAACAACAATGAAATTGCCAACCACATATAGTGAGTGCACTAGTCCCATTGCCTTGAATCATATGTGGATAAGGCTCGCAACTGGCGATCTTAGAAAAGGTGAAAACCTTTTAAACCTTAGAAGGTATTAGATACCTTAGACTTAGGTGAGAGATGGCCAATCTCTATAATTTCCACGTCAGCAACTTAGCTTTTTGCAAAACTTTGAAATTTAATGAAATTGGATGTTAACTGCATTAACATCCTTGTTTATGAAAAATGTTTAATAAGGTAAAAATGATTGAAAGGATAAGATGATACCGAACTTAGAATCCTTAATCCATGGAGGATATTGGGATCCTTATTACATGAAGTATTTTTTCACATGTATTGCATTCCAGGTTCTTGGTAGTGGAACTCCTTCCATTGTAAGCAATCTATATGCCCCCTTTTCAGCTTCAGCTTCAATTAAGTATGGGCCTTCCCTTTTTGGTGCTAATTTACCATCGGCTGGATTGGTTGTATTCTGAAAAGCTTTCCTTAGTACCATATCGCCTTCTTGGAATCTTCTTATTCTTATACTTTTATTATATGCACCGGCTACCCTTTGTTGATAAGCAGCTATTCTAATTTTTGCTAAGTCTCTGAGTTCATCAACAGTTTCTAGATCATGTATAAGGGATTCTTCATTTTGTTGAGGATCACGGATGCTCACTCTGTTGTAGGAACCACCATTTCTGTTGGGATAACAGCTTCTGCTCCGAAAACCAATGAAAATGGTGTTTGGCCTGTGGCATTCTTTGGAGTTGTCCTATCAGCTTATAAGACATATGACAATTCTTCAGCCCATTCCCTTTCTTGGATCCTAATTTCCTTTTTAGCTTGTTAATGATAATCTTTTTGCTAGATTCTACTTGACCATTAGCTTGAGGGTGAATCGGAGTGGATGTGATCATTTTAATGCCCCAGCTGTCACAAATGTTAGTGGTTCTTTTCCCGATAAACTGGGAACCATTGTCACATACGATTTCCGAAGGGATACCAAATCTAGTAATAATATTTCTTTTAATGAAAGATATTACCTCCCTTTCCTTGACGTGAGAAAAAGATTTTGCTTCTATCCATTTAGAAAAGTAATCAGTCATTGCAAGCATGCATACTTTGCATCCTGGTGCTTTTGGTAGATTGCCTACTATGTCGATGCCCCATTTGATAAATGGAGATGAAGATAAATAGGATACAGGGGTTCTGCAGGCTGATGAAGGATGCTACTATGCCTTTGACAAGCGTCACATTTCTTTGAATAGTTCATAGCATCCTTTTTCATCGTGGGCCAGAAACATCTTGTTCTGAGGATCCTTGAGAATATAGTGACTGCCACTAGTGTGGTTCCTTTAGAACTTTAGAACATTGTATTTAGAGGATCCATGAGTACAATCTCCTACATGGAAATCTTTTAGAACTTCTTGGACTTCAGGTTTCTCGATGCATCTTAGATATGGACCTGCAAGAGATTTCTTGTAAAATATGTTATTTAGTATAATAAATGGAGATACCTTGATTCTGAAGGCTTTAGGATTTTCTCCTGTTGGAATTTCTTCTTCTTCAGTGTATTTCCTAATTGGTTGGATCCAGGATCCTTGCGACGCTTGAGAGGATAAAGGATCCAAAAGTTGGGTTTCAGAGTCTCCATTATCCTTTGTTCGTCAATAGCTGGATGAAGGATATGAATAATAGGAATCTTTTGGTCTTCTGGAATCTTCAATGATGATGCTAAGTTTGCTAGAGCATCTACCCCTGCATTTTTCTCTCTTGGTACCTGTGTTATACCTAAAGCATCGAAATATTCTGCAAGGGTTTTAACTATTTCAAGATATTTAATTAATTTTTCTCACTTAACCAAATAAGAACCGTTGAAGTGATTAGTTATCAATAAAGTGTCAATGTATGCTTGAAGATACCAGATCTTCATTTGTTTTGGCTAGTTGTATTCATTATTAGTGGCTTGGAATTCGCAAGCAATAGATTGTGGTATAATGTACCCCTATGGCGATTTTAGTAGTATGCCAAGACCTGTTCCTATAACAATTTGATGCTCCATCTCTGTAGTGTATCCAAGGATCCTTGGTCTCTTCTAATTGTTGTACTTCCAAGTCTGCTTGCACCTGCGAGTCACTAGTAAAATCTGCCACAAAATCAGCTAGAGCTTGCGACTTAATCGCATTTCTTGGCTCATACTTTATGTCGTTTGTACTTAGCTTTACTGCCCATTTTCCCATCCTACCTGATAATTGTGGTTTTCTAAGAACATTCTTAATAGGATAGTTAGTTTTGACAATAATAGGATGAATTCAAAGTAATGCGTTAATTTTGTTGAAGCCATGATTGAAGCAAGAATTAATTTTCGAGGTGACCATACCTGGCTTCAACATCAAGAAGGCTTTTACTTACATAATACACCGGATGTTGTTGACCTTCATGATCCTTACTGCGTTACCTGAAACAGCCAGATAAAGGATCAAGGATTCTCCCTTGATTGGCTCCATTAGTGCTGGTGCTGAGGATATGTAATCTTTAAGGGCTTTTAAGGGCAGCTTCACGCTTTTCTGTCCACTCGAACTTTTGTTTTTTCTAAGGATGACGTAGAACTCTTTACAGTTCTCTGAAGATCTGGATATGAATTTGTTTAGAGTTGCAACTCTTCCGGTTAATCTTTGGACATCTTTCACATTTCTTGGTGACTTTAGATTGATAATAGCCTTTATCTGCTCAGGGCTGGCTTATATTCCTCTCTTTGTCACTACATATCCCAGAAATTTTCCAGCTTTTACACCAAAGTGGCATTTTCCAGCTTCATGTTGTATTTGTCCAGGATATTGAAAGCTGTTTCAAGATCCTTAAGGTGGTCTTATTTTCTTTCGGATTTGACCACCATGCCATCAATATATACCTCCATTGTATCACCAAGCTGATCTTTGAAGATCATATTAACCAGCCTTTGATAGGATGCACCTGCAGTTGTTAGTCCAAAAGGCATAGCATTATAGCAATATATGTCGGTAGGAGTCATGAATGTTGTATCCTCTTGATCGGATGGTTCCATCTGAATTTGTTGAAATCCAGACAACGCATCCATAAAAGTCAACAGCTCATGTCCTACCACAGCATCCACTTTGGAGTCAATGTGTGGTAATGGGAAAGGATCCTTGGGACATGCCTTGTTTAAATCAGTAAAATCGACACATACTCTCCACTTTCCATTTTTCATTTGAACAACAACCACATTGGCTAACCATTTTGGATACTTTACCTCTTTAATTATACCTGCCCTCAATAGTTTGTCCACTTCTTCTTGGATAATTATATTTCTTTCGGGTGCAAACTTTCTTCTTTTTTGATGTATGGGCCTATAAGAACGATCAACACCCAATTTGTGAGTAATAATATCCTTAGAAATACCTCTCATATATTCATATTTTCAGGAAAATGTAGATTTTCTTCGCTTGAGGAAGGATATAAGATCCTGTTATATGTCTGTCTGGATCCCGGATCCTATGAATAACTTGGATTCTGGATCTTCAGGTTCAAGGAATACTTCTTTTACATCTTGATCTTTAGATCTTTCAACCTCTTTAGGAAGTTTCTGTAATTGCTATAATGATGTCGGCTTGGACGCTGGTTTCATGGTGGATGTGTAGCAATCATTCGCCTCTTGTTGATCGCTATTTGATAGTTCGAGACGAACCAAGCTTGGATCTAGATCTGAGATTGTTTGGTGATGTTGCTTGTAACCAGTGATGCGGAAACTCAATGATCACGCATTGATGCTTGAATGTTCATGAAGATCAATGCAAGGTATGATGAAGATGATGATAATATGAATAGGTGAATTGTATGACCAATATGAAGGTTACAAATGATATTGAATGAAATGCAGGCAACTCTTTTTCCAAATGACATAGGTGATGGTATTTATAGTCCATACCATTCACCATACATTTCACCTAAACACGTGCACTTAAGCACACATGCACATTTAAGCACAAACCGATTACACATATATTCTAACGTTAAATACAATTAATGCACGTCTTCACCCGTGCTTGCTCGTGATGATGCTCGATATCTTCACTCGCTTATATTTGGAAAGTGACATCTTCAAATAGACCCAACAATACTCCCCATAAGACGACACTTTACAAATCCGACATATCAGCTTAAATCTTCATGTGGCGAGCATAGAGAGCAACTTAAAGTTTTGGTATGCATTATCTTCAAGAGGACCCAACAGTACTCCCCTTAAGATAATGTTGTCACAACTCTGTCTTTCAACAAGCAATCTGCATCCTTCTCCCCCTTTAGAGTAACATCAGAGGCTATGTAAAGAAATAAGTAGAGAGTAGATTCCGGTGAATCTATATATCAGCAACAGGATCTTATTCAACGGTTGAAATAGAATGATAAGACTTCTTTGACTTAGAATACTCCCCCTCAACTTTTGCTTTAGAGGTTAACAGGATCTGTGTATGAAATATTAACAGGAGGATTCTTAACACTCAGCAATCTGACTTGGAGACCTTTGGACTGGAATCAGGCTTGAACATGAACATCTTCAAGTCGCGTGGAAGCTTGTTCTGCAATGGAAATTGTTCCTGCAACTCAAAGAAAAACATTCAAACTCAGGCAATGATGTCATTTATCATCAATGTAAAGATTAATTTCTCAATCGGATGAGATATTGCTCGATAAACAACTCCTACATCAATAACACAAGTTAAACTGCCAACACAAAAGAAGAAGATTAAAATGAAAATCTTTTTTGTGTTTTTGAATTTTTCATTGTTTTGATATTTCTGGAATTTTCTCTTTACATATATGAATCTTTTATCTGCAATGAGATCATACCAGCAATTTATCCAACACATGTTTTGAAGTTTTGAGAATAGACATTTGAATTGTGAAGTAATTGAGTGATGAATTGTTGAACAAATCAATTAGCTCGAAGTGACACACTTACTTTTTCTATTCTTGATGATCAGTTAGGTTGATTAAGAATAAGTTTTGAGTGACCCATAACTTGCACATTAGAAAGTTATACACTTCATCTAAATATCCTGAGAACACCTCAACACGTCAAGTCACTTACAATCATACTCAGGGTGGAATAGGGTCTTATCTACTTGGATTTGGTCCACTTTGGGACTTCTTTTGGAATTCCTTTTTGGAATTATCTTTTGCTTATGTTCCTTTTAGGAATCTTCTGAATTCCATTTTGGAATTTTTGGTGATGGTCCATCTTTGGGACTCTTTTCTGTTCCATTTTGGAATCTTTTTGCTGCACCATGAAGCTCAAAAGAGACTTCACGTAAGACTTCAGGTATGTGGGTACCACAACAAAGAAGCTCACAGATGCGGTTCATCACACTTAATAGATTGCATCATTACCCGATGTATATCGGTTGCGTCACAAGATATCTTTTTGATTTGTATAAACGTTTCACATGCACTAAGATGTTTCAACCACAAAAACTCATTGGAATTTAGTTAAATCATCATAGAATGTAATTGTTCAGTATACTTGTTTGAGTTGTCTCGCACATCAATTTTCACGCTTCAGTCTTTATTGTTTAAAATGATGCGTTGAATAACTCTATTGTACTATCATTTCTTATGTACGTGCAAGTAGGTTCTATATATTTTTAATAATGATTTTTTTTTACTTTTCTGAAATTCTGTGATTTCTCCCCCTAAACTTTTAAATTTCTACGAAAATTGAATGTTTAATAAAAAGAAAATGGCAGATATGTTATCAACGTATGAAGAGTGCATGCAATATACTTAATATAAACAGACGAAATGAAACATCGGTTGTTTCTTGTACTGCCATCATTGTTTGATTTTGTTTTTGAAAATGTTTTTAAAAAAATTCTTGTAATGATTCCTTTTTGTTTCTAACTCCATTTGATGTCAGTTGCATCGAAAGCATCATGAACAAGATTCGGTATCTTGTCATGATAAGAGATCAACCATGGTCTTCTTTTCTTTTTTTGGCTGGCCTCCATAACTGTCCCTAACACACTAACAAATTAGTTAGAGGTAATGACCCAAACCATTTCGGTTTTGGATCGTCCAAATTCATCAACATAAGTGATATTCTCAAAAGTGCAAGGAATACCTTCAGGTGGTGGTTTTGATGATACAATATAATTTGTACATTCATCTTCTTTCATGGATTGTTTCTCAAAAGAGTAATTATAGTCATTTTCAAACAGATTATGAATTTCATTTAAAAACAGGTTTTGTTGACTATATTTCTTATTCAAAGATTTATTCATCGTTGGAATCATATTATCATTTAAATCATGATTTCCCTTTTTGTTGCTGACAAACTTTGGTGTCCATGAATCATTGACATGTTGATTTTCATCAAAATAATGTCTATGATGGGATCATTTAAAGTTAGAAAAATACCTAGAAGGGTATGCACGTGATGAACTTCTTTGGACTGACCTTCTCGGCTTGTAGTAGCACTCAAATGTGTTGTGATTTACCATGTCACAGAAGGAACAGTACTTGTTGAACCAACATTCCTTTATGTCATGGTTGTACATCTAACAGTTGGTGCAGTACTTGTTGTAGCAGCATTCCGTTTTCGTGTGATTGTACCTCTCACATATCTCGCAGTACTTCTAATGAGCCTTGAAGGGAGACTTCTTTCGTTGCTTTTGTGAAGCTTTTGCAGTTGAATCTTGTTGTTTTTGAGGAGCTTTGACCTCTAAATCTTGTTGAATCTTGCTTGAGGAGCTGGAGTCTTGAACTTGTCACTTTTTGAGCCATAAGGAAAGACACCTTGACTGTAGATACAATCTAAAATATGATGAGTTTCAGAGTCACAGATTAAACAGTAGATGTTACTGTTTGAATCGCTCGGCGTTTTGGAATCTTGAGACTTTGAAGTAGAAGGTGTCTGTGGTGTAGAATCAGATGAAGTGGCCTTTATCTTATTCTTCTTGGCTTTGCTTTTCTTTCTTCTAACCTTCTTCTTCTTCTTCTTCTTCTTCTTTGACTAAAAATCTTGTGTCTTTTCTTCATGAGAAGATAGCGATCCAACAATTCCGGCTGGCACTAATCCCTCTTTTTCTTGTTCGGATGACTTTGCTTTTTCAGCTTCTTCTTTGATAAGCACAAGATCAGATTATGATCTGTTCAGTTTGTCAGTAAGCTCCATTATTTGCACATTCAGATTATGCTTTTCGATAAGCACTGAATCAACATTTTGTGTAAGAGATTTGAGTCTGTCTTCACACAATTGGTGATCTTTTTGTAGACTTGCGTATTTCTCTTGTTCTTCTTGAAGTTTGTTTTTCAGAACGTTGTTCTCTGAATTGAAAATTTCAGACAGTTTCTTCAACTTTTGAATTTCGGCTTGAAAATCGTTTATCACTCTTGATAGATGTTCGTTTGATTTCGCAGCTTCATTTATGATGTTCATTGCTTCTTTTCCTTTTTCTTTGAGCGAATCTTGGAGAGATGTGATTCTATGATCCGATGCCTTGTGTTGTTCTTGCAGATTCTTGTGCCTTTTCTCTTCATCCTTGAATTTATCCCAAATCCTGAAAGAATATGTTCTGTAGTGTTCACATTGTTGACAACATTCTTTGGTGCACATCTTTTCTCTTACATCGATTGGCATTTCAACAAATTAACTCTGAACATCTTTCTCGGATTCCTTTTTAGACATCATTTTCTCCATTTCAGATTTCAATTGAGCAATTGTCTCATCTTGCTTTGCAATGGTTTCTGACAAGTTGCTAATTTCTTTATCTTTCTTTTCAATCTCTTGAATGGAAACATCAATGTTTTCACTCCAATCTTCTTCTTCTTCTTCTGTGTATTCATGAAAGTCTCTTCTCTTATGATCACAATCTTTGGCTACTTGAAAATATGTTGTTTCAAACATGTGGTTGAATTCTATAATAAACTCATTGATATCTTCTCTTTTATTATCTTCTCCGATCACGGGTAAAACGCTCGTTGACATTTTTCTTGAATTTTCAAAGTCTTTTTGATGATTTTTCTGGGAAGTCAGCTTAGCTAAAAATGACTAATTTGAAATTTTGGAAAAACGAAATTTTCAATTTTCTGGGAAGTCAAAGTCATTTTTTTACTGTTGAGACGGGTCACTGTTTGGACGGGTCAAAGTTGGGACGTGTGACAAAATTGGGACGTGTGAAAAACACTGTTTAGTCGTGTCAAACACAAATTGAGTCGTGTCAAACACTATTAGATCGTGTGAGACGCTATTGAGACGTGTCAACACATTTCAGACGGGTCAACTTAGTTGTTTCAGCACTTAAAAATTTTTTTTTTTAATCAGACACTCAAATTTTCAATTCTTCTTCAGATTATGATACATTTTTGGGCAAATATCGATCAATTCTTCAAATCTTCATATCAGATTGACTTTTCAAAGTCAAAATTGTGATGAACACAAAATTGAAACTTCAATTTCTGTTGTTTCTAATCAATTCAACACTTGAATTAGCTTAGAAATGATGATTCTAACAATCCTGTAAAGTTTCGTTCCTTGAAACAAGCTAAATCTCATTCAGATCCGGATTTTTGATGAAGAACACAACAAGTGGGTTTGAGACAATTTGACAAAATATGGATCAAAATCAATAAATCATTGATGTTTGATTATGCACTTAAGCACACATGCGCATTTAATCACAAACCGATTACACATATATTCTAACGTCAAATACAATTAATGAACGTCTTCACCCGTGCTTGCTCGTGATGATGCTCGATATCTTCACTCGCTTATACTTGGAAAGTTACATCTTCAAATAGACCCAACACTATTGATTTTCACAATTCCCCAAGGACATGGTAGTGTCACGCATTGGTGATATGTTAAGGGGACAACCTTCATTTCGTGTATCCATGGCCTGCCAAGAATAATATTGCAACAAGATAGACAGTCAATAACACAAAATTTCTGAATTGTATTTACTTCCTCGATGTATATTGGTAGCTTGATGTCCCCTAAGGTGTTCTTTGTTTCACCACTGAATCCTACTAGAACTGAGGATCTTGGTATTATTTCTGATTTTGGAATGTTATCTTTTTGAGGACATCGTATTATATGATATTGACAGAGCTTCCTCCATCAATAAGAATCCTGCGAACATAGTGATTAGCAATAAATAATGTAATAACCAGGCTGTCATGATGAGGATCCTGAATATGAGCTCAATCCTCTTCATCAAAAGACATGAACTTTTGGCTGGTTGTGCTGGATTCTGCAATTGGTCTTTCACCACATTCCAATTTGCATTCTTTCGCGTTTCTCTTTGTAGCTGAGGATGACGTACCATAAATATCGGATCCTCCAGAGATGAAGTTGATCACTCGAGCGTCAGGGCGTGGCTGATTTAGTCACATATTCTCTAAGTGACTCGGTATTAGATTGAATTATCCTATATAAATCACTGGTTAGTCTTTCAAAAGTTCGACCACAAGAGAATTGACTATTAAAAAGATTAATCAAGTGAGAAAATGAAGTAATGAAGTAAGGAGGAAGACTTAGCAGCCATTTTAGGGCTGATCCGATGAGCGTGGATCCAAAACCCTTGCACAAACATGCTTCCTTTAGCTTTTCTGGAATAGGATTGATCTCCATCCTTTCCCTATATTGAGCCACATGTTCCTCAGAATCAAAGGATCCGTCATATAGCTTCATATTTGGAGTTTGTAAGCGATTCGGAATCTTAGCATCACATATTGGTGGAATAAATCTCGAAATTCTATGGCTGCCCACAGGAATTTCAGGAATTGGTCTAACTACTCCTAGGACGCGGGATATCATATCCTAAAGCTTTTGTAACTCATCTAGCCATTGCTACGTTGATACATGTATCCTGCATTGATTATTGACATGATTACCTCCCAGTTGAGAGTATCCGCCCCACTATAATATTCTGAACGTGGCATCTCAGTTAAGGTAAATGGTGCAGTAGTAGTGTTGGTTTGCATGGGTATGATATCGCCATCATGAATATTGGTAACTCTTGACCACTCCATGCTTGAGGATCCTTCATTTTAAAGAAAGGATCCTTGATTTTGAACTGGGGGAGGACCCGGTAGATATTGCGTTGAGGTTATTTGAGGCATGGAGGATCCTGGCTGACTGAAGGATCCTTGTTGATTCTGAATTGTGGATCCTTGCTGAAATGTTATAGATGAAGGATGAACCATTGATCCCATATTTTGTTGTGCTAAGGACCCTAGAGGGTTGAAATCAAGCGCTCTAGGCATGTAAGGACTGGCTTCCTCCACATGCTTTTTGATCTTCTTGATATCTTCAATTTCTCAAAGGATCCTTTGATTGGTCATGTTCTGCTGCTCCATATAGAGTTTCATCTGCAAAGACAATATAGAAATATCACTGCTAGAAGTTACCGTAGAGGGTGCAGCAGGAGGTTTTGATCCTTGAAAAACTGCAGATGGCATCTTATTGGTGACATCCTCGATCTACACCGGTCCCAAAGATGAATTAGACATTGGAATTGAAGAAAATGAAGATGACATGCTTGATGATACAGAAAATGAATGAAGACGAATTGAATGGAAATATGCGATGAATGAAATGATAAGAATGATGATTAAAACCACACTTGCCCCACAGTGGGCGGCAAATTGTGTTAGGGCTCGTTCCTGTTAGAAGATTTACTTTGTTCTGTGTCTATACAAGTTTGTATAGTTTAGGGTCAATTTTGTATTTTCCCTAAAGTTTGTATAGTTTAGGGTCAATTTTGTATTTTCCCTAAAGTGTTAGGGCTCGTTCCTGTTAGAGAGAGTCTAGATCACATATTTTACACGTTAGAGAGAGAACTGTGTGTGTGATTGTATTCTCCTGCACCATTGTACTGCAACTATTGCTTTGATAATCAATACAAGAGAATTATTTAGTAATGGATTGTGTTGCTGATTGAACTGTTGTCTGTATACTTTGATCATTCTGATTTGTAGCAGTATCGATCCAATTGAACCTATCAATTGGTATCAGAGCTGTTGGTACTGTGTGTGTTCTTCGCTATTCATCAAGCAAAAACACATCAATATTGCTCAAATCACGATCTGAGTGATCTGTTGCTGTTTTTAGATCTGATTCATCATCGGAATCATTTCTAATTCACAACAATTGTGCAAATTCCATCAGATTATCATCAGATTTGAGGAATTAAGAAGAAATTGAAAGTTACTGTTCGATCCAATTTTGCTCAAAATCATCAAAAATTGATCATGTTTTGGATTGATTGATATAGGAGATTGATAATCGGTATCATACACTGCTTGTGTTTGATTTTTGGACAAATTGGACAAGTTTTTCTGAAAATTCTAAAAAATCTGTATGAAGATGTTGATGAACATGATGAACTGGTTGAAGATGAACTAGCCGGGTGATAAAATTTGACTTAGAAAAAATTTTTGGACTTAGTTTGGTGAACAATTAAAAGTTGTGTACTGTTGTGCCGGGTGAAGTTACTATTTAGCCGGGTGAAGAAGTTTTCAGCCGGGTGAAGCAACTGTTCTGCCGGGTGATCAACTTTACAGCTGGATCAACTTGTTACTGTTCAGCCGGGTCATTATAGCCGGATCAACTTGTTACTGTTCAGCCGGGTCATTATTTTTGATAACTGTTGAGCCGGGTGATTGATTTTTTCAGCTGTGTCAAGTTATATCTGTTCAAGCCATGTGAGTGTCATCAAGACGTGTGACTATTCAGCCTGGCAACACAGTTTAGCCGGGTGAAGATATCTAGTGTTGAAGTTTTACAACTGATCAAGCCGGGTGACTGTTCAGACGGGTGAATACATATTCAGCCGGGTGAAAAAGAAATTTCACTGTTCAGTCGTGTGAAGAACAAAAATTCACTGTTCAGCCGTGTGATTTATCTTTAGTTGTTTCAAACTTTGTTTTCTTACTTTGTTATTGTTTTAGTTGCATTTAGTTTAAAATTTTAACTGTTTCTTTTTAAAAATCAACAAAAACACAAAAATATTTTCTTTAAAATATTTAAAATGGCACCTAATGATGATTCTGATAATCGTGTTCCAAGATTGGTTAATCGTGCAGATTTCAAGAACTGGACAATCAGATTGAAACAACATCTATGCTCTATTGACAATGATTTGAGGAAGTCTATTGATAAAGGTCCTCATATTCCTACTCAGACTGCTCCTGATAGTGCAAGCACTTACACCAAAGATTCAACTGAACCTTATCCTGAAGATAATCTACAAGGTGAAGACTTACGAAAGGTCAAGAATGACAGTAAGGCTTATTCATTGATGTGTAAAGGGCCACCACTTCAAGTGCTGTCCAGATTGGATGCTTATCAAACTGGCTACATATTGTTCAAGGCATTAAAATCATTTTGTGAAGGAGGAGAACAGTTGAGAAGTCTCAAGAAGCAGAAATTAAATAGACAACTAGAACTGTTTGAGCATATTGCTGGAGAATCTATGTTGGGGTTATTTGAAGATGTCACTTTCCAAATATAAGCGAGTGAAGATATCGAGCATCATCACAAGCAATCGCGGGTGAAGACGTTCATAATTGTATTTGTCTTAGAATATTTGTGTAATCGTTTCGTGCTTAAATGCGCGTTTGTGCTTAACTGCACGTGGTTAGGTTACATTGTAAGGTGAATGGTATAGACTATAAATACCATCACCTAGGTCATTTGTTAGGGAGTTGCCTGCATTTTCATTCCATATCCTTTGTAACCTCTCCATTGATCTAATACAATTCACCTATTCATATTATCATCATCTTCATCATACCTTGCATTGATCTTCATGAACATTCAAGCACCAATACGTGATTAGTGAGATTTCGCATCACTGATCGCAAACAACATCACCAAACAATCTTAGATCTAGATCCAAGCTCGGTTCGTCTAGAACTATCAATTGGTATCAGAGCTGTTGGGTGATCTTTGATTGTTGTTGTTATTGATGGAATTTTAGCTACCATTAGCTTTGATTCATGTTTGTGTAAAGAACTGCAAAGTTTGAGATCAATTGGTGAAGATTTGACTGAGTTTTTGAAGAAATTGTTAATGTTCGTCATATTCACTGATCAAATTTGAGATCCGAAATTTTGTTGATGTTTTGAGAAATTGATGATTGAGATTTGTTAGAAATCATAATCCTAAGCCTCGTTCATAATCAAACCAATCAGATTTCTTGATTTCATTCCATATTTTTTTCATTTTTGTCAAAACCCACTAGTTGTGTTCATCACAAAAAAACCAGATTTGAGTGAGATTTAGCTTGATTCAAGGTATAAAAACTTTGAAGGAGTGTTAGAAACATCATTTCTCAGCTAATACAAGTGTTGAATCAAACAAATACAACAAAAATTAAAGAATTGATCTTGTGTTCATCACAATTTTGACTTTGAAAAGTCAATCTGATATAAAGATTTGAAGATTTGATTAAGTGTTTGATTCAAGGAAATTTTCCTAAGTGTTGACACTTCCAAACAGTGTTTGACCCGTCCAAACAGTGTTTGACACTTCCAAACAGTGCTTGACCCGTCCAAACAGTGCTTGACCCGTCCAAACAGTGCTTGACCCGTCCAAACAGTGCTTGACCCGTCCAAACAGTGCTTGACACTTCCAAACAGTGCTTGACCCGTCCAAACAGTGCTTGACCCGTCCAAACAGTGTTTGACACTTCCAAACAGTGCTTGAGCCTTCCAAACAGTAAAAAAAAATTCATTTTTCCCAAATTTCATATCAGTCATTTTTAGCCAATATGACTTTCCAGAACAATCATCAAAATGACTTTGAAAATTCAAGAAAAATGTCAACGAGCATGTTAACCATGATCCGAGACGAAAATAAAAAGGAAGATATCACTGAATTTATCGCAGAATTTAATCACACGTTTGAAACGTTTTTTCAAACAACCAAAGCTTGTGATGAAAAGAGACGAGACTTTCATGAACATGCTCTCGTATCTCAATCGAAATCTGATGATAATGAAAATGAAGAAGAATATGATTGGAGTGAAGAGAATGATTTTGTTTCCAAAAAGGAGCTTAAAAAGAAAGACAAAGAAATTAACAACTTGTCAAAAACCATTGCAAAGCAAGATGAGACAATTGCTCAATTGAATTCATAAAATAAAAGAGAAAAGATGTACACCAAAGAATGTTTTGAACAAGTTGAAGAGTGCAAATTATATTCACTTTGGATTTGTGATAAACTAAAGAAAGAAGAAACAATGCACAAGAATCTGAAAGAACAACACAAATCATCTGATCAAAGAATCGCATGTCTCCAAGAATCAATCAAGAAAAGTGAAAGAGAAGCAATGTATATCAAGAATGAAGCTGCAAAATCAAATGCACACTCATCCAGTGTGATCAAAGATTTGCAAGAAGAGATTACAATGTTGAAGAAACTATCTGAGTTGGTTAATTCAGAAAACAATAGTCTGAAAACCAAACTTCAAGAAGAACAAGAGAAATTCACAAGTTTTCAAGAAGATCACAAATCGTGTGAAGATAGACTCAAATCTCTTACACATAATGTTGATTCAATGCTTACTGAAAAGCATAATCTGAATGTACAACTAATGGAGCTTACTGGCAAACTGAACAGATCACAATCTGATCTTGTGAACATCAAAGAAGAAGTTGAACAAGCAAAGTCATCTGAACAGAAAGATGAGAGATTAGTGACAACCGGAATTGTTGGATCATTATCTTCTCAAGAAGAAAAGACAGAAGGGGTTCAGGCAAAGATGAAGAAGAAGAAGGTTAGAAGAAAGAAAAGTAAAGCCAAGAAGAACAAGACAAAGGCTGCTTCATCTGATTCTACACCACAGACTCCTTCTACTTCAAAGTTTCAAGATTCCGAATCCTCGAACCATTCAAACAGTAACATCTACTGTTTAATCTGTGACTCTAAAACTCATCATATCTCTGATTGTATCTACAGTCAATGTGTCTTTCCTTATGGGTCAAAAAGTGACAAGTTCAAGACTTCAGCTTCTTCAAAGTTCAAAACTCATCAGAATCAACATGCTTCAACTGCAAAGACTTCTCAAAGCAAAGAAAGAAGTCTCCCTTCAAGGCTCATCAGAAGTACTGCGAGATATGTGATATGTACAATCACATGACATCAGAATGCTACTACAACAAGTACTGCATCAACTGTCAGATGTACAACCACGACACAATGGCATGTTACTACAACAAGTATTGCTTCATTTGTGATATGGTCAATCACAACACTCATGATTGCTTCTACAACAATAGCATAAGGATGAAGCCGAGAAGGTATGTCCAAAGAGATTCATCATCGGCAAATGCGGCCAGGTATGTTTCTGATTTTAAATTCTCTAATGGTGATCATTCAAGTGATTCATGGAAATCAAGATCTGTAAGAAAACAAAATCAAACAAATTCATTGTTGCATAAGCAATATAGTCAACAAAACCGATTTTTTAAAAATAGGTTTAGAAATGACTATGACAAATCTTCCATGAATGATTCTAGATGGGTGTCCAAACCAAAGCATTCCTTTGGTCCCACACAAAAACAGTTGTGGAGAAAAACACTTGTTAAGAATCAAGATGAGCAACGTGCTTCATCAATCGATGGTCAACCAGAAGATTCAATTTATCAAGAAGTTACATATATTGATGATTTCGGACAATCCAAGACCACAATGGCTTGGATTTCACCCTCTAACTAATTTGTTAGTGTGTTAGGGACAGTTATGGAGGCCGGTCAAACAAAGAAAAGAAGACCGTGACTGATCCCTTATCATGACAAGATACCGAATCTTGTTCATGATACTTTCGATGCAACTGACGCCAAATGGAGTTGGAAACAAAAAGGAATCATTGCAGGAATTTTTGTTTTAAAAAAAAATTTCAAAAATCAAACAATGATGGCAGTGGAAGAAACAACCGATGTTTCATTTCGTCTGTTTAGATTAAGTATATTGCATGCACTCTTCATACGTTGATAACATATCTGCCATTTTCTTTTCATTAAACTTTCAATTTTCGTAGAAATTTAAAAGTTTAGGGAGAGAACTCATTATTAAAAAAAAATGAAAAAAAAAATATGATAAAATAAGAAAAATCCAAAAATATGTTGAATCTACTTGCACGTACATGAGAAATGATAGTACACTAGAGTTATTCAACGCATCATTTTAAACAATAAAGACTGAAGAGCGAAAATTGATGTGCGAGACAGCTCAGACAATTATACTGAACAAGTATATTCTATGATGATTTAACTAAATTCTAATGAGTTTTTGTGGTTGAAACATCTTAGTGCATGTGAAACGTTTATACAAATCAAATAGATATCTCATGAAGCATCCAAATTACATCGGGTAACGATGCAATCTATTCAGTGTGTTGAACCGCATCGTGAGCTTCTTTGTTGTGGTATCCACAGACCTGAAGTCTCACATGAAGTCTCTTTTGAGCTTCAAGGTGCAGCAAAAGATTCCAAAATGGAACAAAAAGAGTCCCAAATGTGGACCATCACCAAACAAATTCCAAAATGGAATTCAGAAGATTCCCAAGGGGAACATAGGCAAAAAGAAAAATTCCAAAAAGGAATTCAAAAGAAGTCCCAAAGTGGACCAAATCCAAATAGAACCCAAATTCCACACTGTTTATGATTGTAAGTGACCTGACGTGTTGAGTTGTTCTCAGGATATTTAGATGAGGTGTATAACTTTCTAATGTGCAAGGTATGGGTCACTCAAAACTTATTCCTAATCAACCTAATTGATCATCAAGAATAGAAAAAGTAAGTGTGTCACTTCGAGCTAATTGATTTGTTCAACAATTCATCACTCAATTACTTCACAATTCAAATGTCTATTCTCAAAACTGCAAAACATGTGTTGGATAAATTGCTGGTATGATCTCATTGCAGGTTAAAGATTCAGAATGTAAAGAGAAAATTCCAAAAATATCAAAAACATTGAAAAATTCAAAAACACCAAAAAGATTGTCATTTTAATATTTTTCTTTTGTGTTGGCAGATTAACATATGTTATTGATGTAAAAGTTGTTCATTAAGCAATATCTCATCCGATTGAGAACTTAATCTTTACATTGATGATAAATGCACATTATTGCCTGAGTTTTAATGTTTTTCTTTGAGTTGCAGGAACAGTTTCCATTGCAGAACAAGCTTCCACGCGACTTGAATATGTTCCTGTTCAAGCCTGATTCCAGTCCAAAGATCTCCAAGTCAGATTGTTGAGTGTTAAGAATCCTCCTCTTAATATCTCATACACAGATCCCATTAACCTCTAAAGCAAAAGTTGAGGGGGAGTATTCTAAGTCAAAGAAGTCTTCTCTTTCTACTTCAACCGTTGAAGAAGATCCCGTTGCTGATATATAGATTCACCGGAATCTACTCTCTGCGTATTTCTTTCCATAGCCTCTGATGTTATTCAAAAGGGAGAGAAGGATGCAGATTGCTTGTTGAAAGACAGAGTTTTGGCATCATCATCTTAGGGGGAGTACTATTGGGTCCTCTTGAAGATAATGCATATCAAAACTTTAAGTTGCTCTCTATACTTGCCACATGAAGATTTAAGCAAATATGTCAGATTTGTAAAGTGTCATCTTAGGGGGAGTACTGTTGGGGTTATTTGAAGATGTCACTTTCCAAATATAAGCGAGTGAAGATATCGAGCATCATCACGAGCTAGCGCGGGTGAAGACGTTCATAATTTGTATTTGTCTTAGAATATTTGTGTAATCGTTTCGTGCTTAAATGCGCGTTTGTGCTTAACTGCACGTGGTTAGGTTACATTGTAAGGTGAATGGTATAGACTATAAATACCATCACCTAGGTCATTTGTTAGGGAGTTGCCTACATTTCATTCCATATCCTTTGTAACCTTCATATTGATCTAATATAATTCACCTATTCATATTATCATCATCTTCATCATACCTTGCATTGATCTTCATGAACATTCAAGCATCAATACGTGATCAGTGAGTTTCCGCATCACTGATTGCAAACAACATAACCAAACAATCTCACCAGATGATGAATAGATTTGTGCATCTAACAACTGAGATGACAAATGCTGGTGCAAAAACAGATCTTCAAGACCTGAATGATAGATTATTGTGTGCTCTTCCATCCTCATGGAAACAAACAGTGACCTTGCTGAAGCATACAGAAAAGTTTCCAATGGAATTAGATCTTCTTATTGCAAAGATTGAAGAAGTTGAAATTGATGAAAGTTCAAGAAACTTTGACAGATCAGGTTCACATGCTCAGTACAAGTTTGTGGTGAATCCTTCAAATACTGTGGAGAATGCTTTTCTAGCTCAAGATGCTGCTAAAACTGATGATGAAGGTGATTTCTTTGTTGGTGCTAGTTTCTACACAGATTCATCATATCTACCAAGTTCACCAATTTACTCTCAACCTCAATCTCCACCAAGAGTTCAAGTTCAAAGCCAGTCTGTGAAATCTCAAGCAGAAAACCAAAGCCAAAGTTCTACAGTTCAAGCTAAAGTAAAAGATCTCATGAACATCTTGTTACAAGATGATGAGACTAAGAATGCTTTTACTGCATTCATGGCAAGCTTCCAAGCTTATCAAGGAAGTCATTTGACTCAATTGGATGTTGTTCTTCAAGACTTGATTGAAATGGATCCAGATGACGTTGAAGAGATGGACTTAAATTGGCAAATGGTTATGGTCGCATATCGAACTCAGAAACATGCATATGTGAACCGAAGTTATAAGCCAAATGCAAACAAGACAGTAGGTTTTGACAAGTCAAAGGCCAGATGTTTCAACTGTAACTGCTATGGTCATTTTTCAAGGGAATGCAAAGCTCCTAAGAATCAGAATTATCATGGTCAAGCTAGTTCCAGTGAACAAAATCAGTTTCAAGGCCAAAGTCAGAACTCACAACAGTCTTCGAATTATCAAAACAGGAATCAACGTTTCACTCAAAAGCCATATCAAAGTCTTCCCATGCCAGAACTGAAAGATGAAGGTAAAAAGCCTAAAGATCAAACCAAAGCACTTGTGGTTAGTGTCAAAGATGGATATGATTGGAGTGCTTATGCAGAACAGTTTACATCTGATCTTACTTCTAGTTTGGCACTTGTCTGTGAAATCGAAGAAGAAGACTGGTCTAAAGTAGGGGATGATCAAGGGATTAATGGTGTCAGTGAAGATTCTGAAAAGTATGACTGGAGTGCAAAGTCAGATCCTGTTGATGAAACTGAATCAAAGATTGCTCTTATGGCTACATCTGAAGAGTCTTTCTCATCTGCTGAACAACCAAAGGTTAGTATCGAATTACCCCCTAACTATGTTCCTTTACCTGATGATGTGAAAGGTAGGTTATGTTCTGACCAATGTATTAAACAAGTGGAACATTATCGAACTCATTCATTTAAAATTAGTGACAAATTAAGCAAACATGAACAAGTTCATGAACAACTTAAAATTGATCACAAAATTGCTAATGAGAAGATATTGTCACTTAAAGAATCATGGAACAAAACCTTGAAGGAACTGGAATTGTCAAATAAACAATTGGAAGAAATGACCAAAAACTTTGAATCAAAAAAGATTGTTCACGCAGCAAATGAGGTTGAATTGACAAAAATTAAAAGTTCAAAAGCAATTTTAGCAAAGTTGATAAGTGATAGAAAAGAAAACAGAACAGGATTGGGTTTCACACATGAACCAATGCCTAAATCAATTACTAACACTCTACCAGAAAATTTTAATGAATTTGATCATTCACCTGAAAATGAACAAAGATTCAAAGAAATTCAAAGAAGTAAATCTGAATCCGAAGGGTCTGAAGTTTTACTTGAAACCTTGAAAGAAGATGATAATGTGACTGTTGAAGCTGATGACGAAGCAAGCAACAAATCTGATCCTATTCTGGTGCAACTTGTTGAATATCCGGAACTGAATCCCAAACCAAAAGAAACGGAGAAGGATGAAGCAGAATTTTAAGGTTACAATGATCCAGAATACATCAACTGGAAAAAGGAGCAAAAAGCTCATGTTGCTGATCAGCTGATTAAAAAGGAAACAGTGAAGAAGACTGAAGTTTTGAAAGCAAAGATGCAGAAATCGAAATCATCAAACAATCAATCTGAAACAAAACAGTCAAAAGGCAAAAGTGTCATAACATCAAATGATAACACCAAAGCTCAAGTTGTTAAAACTGAAACTGTCAAACCTGTGACAAAGAAAGTGTCTAAAATCAAACCAATCAAGTTTGTGTCTGCAGGAACGTTTGATATGAACTCATCTCATGGTAACCAAATAAATTCTAAGATCAAATCTAACTCTGGTCTGAAAACAAGTTCAGGTCCTAAGACTTCCGCTGTCAATGATAAAACATTTGAATCAAAGAAGGTAACTAAGCAAGATGTTTCAAAATCGAACCAAGTTCCCAAACAATCAAAATTTGATAACAAGAAATCAAAGTCACAACCACAATCTCCACAAAAGAACCAAGTTAACTTAAAATCTAACAAAACTTTTCATGAATCACGAGTGGATTCAACATCTAAAGTTAACAATCGGCTCTTCAAGATTAGCAAGAAACATTGTGAGATTTGTGATCGTTATAATCATGTTACTGCTGAGTGTTTCTTTAACGAGTACGGCGATTTGTGTGATAAAAGAAATCATTCGTCAGAAGAATGTTTTTATAACAAGTTTTGTGACATATGTGAAAGGAGAAATCATGACACTATAGATTGTTTCTTTCGGAAAAACTCATCAAGAGAAATGACTCCTTTTCCAAATTTTCAAAGAAATCAATCTTTTGGTTTCCAAAAATCAAACCAAAGTCATTCTCCTGATTTGAGACCTTTCAAAAGACTCAATTCTGAATTTAAAGAAATGTCATCAAGAAATCAGCAGGTCAACTGTTTTAAGCCAAGAGCTTTGATGGTACAAAATCAAAGATTTGAAAATAACCTTGATCCTAAGTTAGAGGAAAGGTTTTCAACTTTAAGAAGAATGCAAACAAATCAAGCCAGTGGCAGAAACAGTTTTCAACCAAATCTCTCGAATGAATCAAATTTTCAAAATTTACATTATCAACAAGTTACTGTTACAGATAGATTTGGAAAACCCAAGACCATGTGGGCCTGGGTTGACCAAACTAACTAAGTAAATGTTGAATTGCAGGTGCGCCCTCAAAGACCAATTAACTCATGGTTTGTTGATAGTGGGTGTAGCCGGCATATGACAGTAACCATGCCTTGCTTCAAGATTTCAAGCTAAAGAATGGTACACATGTTGCATTTGGAGGAGATGCTGGTGGAAAAATCACTGGTGAAGGAACTATGTCAAATGGGATTATTAGCTTTGATAAAGTCAACTACTGTGCACAGTTGAACTTTAATATGCTAAGTGTATCTCAAATCTGTGACAAATCATATTCAACATTATTTGATGATTCTTTCTGTTACATACTCAAACCAGGTTTTAAGATTGACAATGACTGGGTGGTGGTTAAAGCTCCAAGAGATCGAGATGTATACAAGCTTCATATGTCTCAGATTGACGCTGAAACCGAAACCACATGTCTCATTGCTCATGCATCAAATGATGAGAGTCAGCTTTGGCATAGACGGCTGGGCCATTCAAACTTCAGAAACATGAATCGATTGGTGACTGGAAATCATGTTGTGGGAATACCATCAAAGAAATTCTCAACAACTGATCTTTGTCCAGCATGTTTGAAAGGAAAATAGCACCGAATGTATTTTAAGTCCAAGCCAGAAAACTCTATTTCAAAACACTTACAGATGCTACACACGGATCTATTCGGACCAACAAATGTTCAAAGCATCGGAAAGAAGTCTTATTGTTTTGTCATCATTGATGATTTTACTAGATTTTCTTGGGTTTATTTCTTGCATGTTAAATCTGAAACTGCTGAGTTGTTAAAAGAATTCATTATCAAAGTTGAAAATCAGTTAGATTGTAAAGTAAAAATCTTGAGAAGTGACAATGGAACCGAGTTTAAAAACTCTAATGTCGACTCGTTTTGTGCAGAAAAAGGAATTGCGCGTGAATTTAGTGCTCCAAGAACTCCTCAACAGAATGGAGTTGCAGAACGGAAAAATCAAACGCTAATTGAAGCAGCAAGATTCATGCTTGCAGATGCCAAAATCCCTATCACATTCTGGGACGAAGCTATTGCGACTGCTTGCTTTGTATAAAACAGGACATTATTGGTTCAGGATAAACATAAAACGTCTTATGAGTTATTGTTTGGAAGAAAACCGAATATTTCATACTTGAAAGCATTTGGTTGTCCTGTGTCGATTCTGAATCTAAGTGATCATCTCGGTAAATTTGAGTCAAAATCTGACGATGGTTTCTTCTTAGGATATTCATCGGTTTCAAAAGCTTATCGGGTTTTTTATAGCAAAACCAATCTTGTTATTGAAATCATTAACGTAAAGTTTTTAGAAAATTCGTTTCCGTCCGTGGCTCATGGTCCCGAATAGTTATTTGATTTAGATTCGTTATCAAAATCTTTCAATTCTAACTTATTTGATTTTTCAGGAAAAACAAAGAAGGAATCAGGAGACTTAGGATGTTTCAGTGATGATTCGGATAATGATGATAATAACGATCTCAACTCTGACTATCCGTTCATGTCATTTCATAATCCTGATAATGTGGTATCCAACCAAACTCCGGGTCCATCTGGTTCTCAAAAAGATCAGGAATCAAACAATATTGAAGATAATGTCAATCAACAATATTCTCCTAATGATGGTGGATCTGTTCAAACTCAACCATGATCAAATCCGATTGTTGAAGATGTTCCAGAAACATTTGACTACTTCATCAATTCACCAGAACAAGTTGCTAATTTCACTTCGCATACTTCTGCAATTCTACAAGATCTACCGAATCTGAATCAGTCTAATCTGGAGACTCATGTACAAGGTGACGAAATCCCAACTCACCGAGTTCATAAGAATCATCCTATCTCACAGATTATAGGTCCTTTGAATCAGAGAACCATGAGAAGTCAGACTGAGCATGCAAACGTTTGTCTTTATTCATGTTTTCTTTCTCAAGTGGTACCGAAGAACATTTCAGGAGCATTACAAGATAACAGTTGGATTGAAGCCATGCAAGAGGAGTTACTTCAGTTCAGAAAACAAGAAGTTTGGAAATTAGTGGACTTACCTGAAGGAGAAAATGCAATTGGTACAAGATGGTTGTACAAGAACAAGCCAGATGAACGTGGCATTGTGGTCAGAAATAAAGCCAGACTTATTGCACAAGGTTACACTCAAGAAGAAGGTATCGACTACGAAGAAGTGTTTGCTCCGGTCGCTCGAGTTGAAGCTATTCGAGTTTTTCTAGCTTATGCCTCCTTCATGAAGTTCAAAGTGTATCAAATGGATGTTAAAGGCACATTTTTGTATGGACCAATTACCGATGATGTGTACGTCAGACAACCTCCAGGTTTTGAGGATCCTGAGTATCCACATCGTGTATACAAATTGAGCAAAGCTTTATATGGTCTACATCAAGCCCCAAAGATTTGGTACGAGACGTTATCTAAACATTTGCTGGAACATGGTTTTACAAAAGGTTAGATTGATCCTACTTTATTTATGAAGCTGGAAAATGAAGATCTTCTATGTGTTCAAGTGTATGTGGATGATATCATCTTTGGATCAACAAGTCTATCCATGTGCAAAGAGTTTGAAGAAATTATGAAATCCAGATTTCAGATGAGCTCTATAGGGGAGATTAATTTCTTTCTCGGATTGCAAGTTAAACAGTTAGCAGACGGAATTTTTATCAACCAATCAAAGTTTGTTGAAAAGTTGCTAAAAAAGTTCAAGATGCAAGATTGTCAGACTATTCGAACTCCATCTGATGTAAACTGCAAGATCCAGCCTGATCCAAAAGGCAAATCCGTTGATCAGACGCTTTACAGAGCAATGATCGGTTCATTGATGTATCTTACTGCATCAAGACCAGACATTATGTATGCTGTATGTGTATGTGCCAGATATCAGTCTGATCCTAAAGAGTCGCACCTGATTGCTGTCAAACGTATTTTCAGATACCTTAAAGGGAAACCGAATATCGGGTTATGGTATCCTTATGAAGGGAATTTTGAATTTTATAGTTATTCTGGTAGTGACTTTGGTGGGTGTGCTCTTGACAGGAAATCAACTACGGGTGGATGTCAGTTTCTGGGTCCTCGACTTGTTTCATGGCAATGCAAAAAGCAGACCAATGTTTTCGTATCCACTGCTGAAGCAGAGTATATCGCTGCCTCTGCAGGATGTTCTCAAGTTTTGTGGTTACAAAACCAGTTACTTGACTACAGGTTTAACTTTCTCAAAACTCCTATTTACATAGACAATACTGCTGCTATGTTTATTACTGCTAACCCTGTTCAACACTCTAAAACAAAACATATCGAAATTCGATATCATTTTCTCAGAGACAACTCTGAAAAAGGATTAATAATTTTGATTAAAGTTCTTACCGACAAACAACTGGCAGATCTTTTCACAAAACCATTCTTGTCAGGACGGTTTGAATTCTTAATTCAATCCATAGGGTTAATCAACCATGATTAATTTAATTTTTATGAAAATCAAAATACAAAAACAGAAAATAGAAAAGCCAAAAATATAATAAGTCGATGTCAGGTATTGATTCGTATGTCTTTTTATTTTTGCATTATGTGTGTGCATGAAAAAGAAAAAGCAAAACAAAAAGAAAAAGACAAAGAAAAAAGAAAAGAAAATTTCATGTCATAAGAATCTACGTTGCAAAAAGTGAGAGATGATAGTTACACTAGACATTATCTATTTCATCATTTTTAATAAAGACTGATAAATGTTAATTGATGTGCGAGACAGCTCAGGCAGTTAGACTGAAAAAGTAAGTTCATTGTTGACAAATCTAAACTTAATGATCTTTGTGTTAAGTTCCTTTGTTATACATGTCTAAATATATCTTTTGATGAACTTCTAGTGATGTTATTTGAACATAATCCGGTAACGATGCAATCTATTCAGTGTGATGAACCGCATCGTGAGCTTCTTTGTTGTGGTATCCACAGACCTGAAGTCTCACACGAAGTCTCTTTTGAGCTTCAAGGTGCAGCAAAAGATTCCCAAAGTTGGAACAAAAAGAGTCCCAAATATGGACCGTCACCAAATTAAAATTCAGAAAAGGAATTCAGAAGATTCCCAAAGGGAACAATAGGAAATGAAAAATTCCAAAAAGGAATTAAAAAGAAGTCTGTGGACCAAATCCAAATAGAACCCAAATTCCACATTGTTTATGATTGTAAGTGACCAGGTTTTTGTGCAACATGCATTCAAGTTGTTGTTGATAAGGAAATATGTTGACATATGTATACATGTGGGTCACATAAGTCATTTTAATCGAACCTTAATCTCATCATGATACTGAAAAAGTAAGTGTGTCAATTCGAGCTAATTGGTATGTTTTCATATCATCACTCAATCAAACATAAGTCAAATGTCTATTCAAAACTTGCAAAAGATGTTCAGATGATATATGGTATGATCTCACTGCGATATATTGATTCATTGCATTGCATATGTTTTTACTTTGATAGGTTCAATTGGATCGATATTGCTCGATGATCAGAATGATTCAAGTACACAAATCAACAGTTCAATCAGCAACACAATTCATTACTAATAATTCTCATTGTATTGATGACCAAAGCATAAAAGTTGTACAAAATGTGCAGGAGAATGTAAGAACACACACACTAATTCTCTCTCTAAGCGTGTAGTTTTGATCTAGACTCTCTCTCTAACATTCTCTCACAACATGCTTTATGCAACAATACATTTAGGGAAAATACAAAATAAACCCTAAACTATACAAACATGTATAAAGTAAGTACAAAGTAAATCTTAACTAGAAACGAGCCCTAACAACTTTAATGTGTGTGCTTTGTGTGTGCAGGCATATGGATTCTTTATTGACACATCGACATCCTTTTTAAACTTAAAATTTCAAGAAATTTCAAGTTTAGGGGGAGAATAAATTAAAGAAGAAAAATATATTCAAAAGCCAAAAATATTTTGAAATAAGTGTGTTGAATGTATGGATCAAGTGGTCCATAAAAGCAAATGTATTGGATATGTTAAAAATAAACCTGATGTCTTGTGATTTGTTTTTTGATTAAAGAAAAATGCTTCGGGATACAGAAATATTGGTAGTGCAAAAATGTTTACATAATGACTTTTTGAGGAAAATATAAAAAAAATGAAAAAAACAGGAAATTTTTATGTGTTTTTAAATGTTTTGTTGCCCTATATTATGATTGATAATTAATTAACACAAACCCTAATAAGGATGTCGTGTATAATTAATGTGTCGAGAATGATTGCAGGTGCAATAAATGCAGTTGAAAAGTCAACAGACAAAGAAAGTGAAGAAAAATCGTTAAGTGTTGAAGCCGGGTGAAGACATCATTCACTGTTCAGCCGGGTGATTGAATGATAACTAGCCGGGTGAAGGAAGGAAATGATGCCGGGTGACCAAAATTTCAAATGTCACTATGCAGCCGGGTAATAGATTGAATTTTCTTTACAGCCGGGTAAGTGATGTCACTCTACAGCCGGGTAATGAAAGAAATTGTCACTATGCAGCCGGGTAAAGGGAATGAAGTCACTGTGCAGCCGAGTGACGAAAAGAATGCTACTGTTCAGCCGGGTAATGGGTAAAACAAAACAAAGGTGTAGTCGTTCCAAACACAATGATTCGACTATGTCAAGACTCGATCAAGCATCTACATGAAGAATATTTAATGTGCAAATTCTTTGACCCGTCCCAAACAATGTTGACAGGGTTCAACAGTGCTTGACCCGTCCCAACAGTCTGTGACCCGTCTAAGTGTTTTTACATATTAAGTTGTTTATTCACATGTTGACCCGTCCCAAAGTGTATGATAATGTGATTTGCTACATTATGTCTTTGTGCTTATCTCTTATACAAATATTGTTTGTTTTATCAAATGGTAACATCTAACACATGTGTCTTGATCTATGTTATCAGATGAATGATCTAAAGTTTGAACCTAAGCACAATCTGGTTGCTATGTTGGATGAGTCTATACCAGAAGCTGATGGATATAGAGATATGATCAGATTTCTGAGAAGAACAAAATATGTATATGCAATGTGTGCCAAACCCATTGTATATGCTAGATTGATCAAGAGTTTTTGGAGAACTGCTGAGGTTATTACAGATGAAAAAGGAGTATCTGTTGTGAGAGGTCATATTACCAGACAGTTACAGATAACTGTGTCTGAAGAGTCTATCAGGATTGCTCTTAGATTAGATGAAGAAGAAGTTGGAGCTCCTGATGAATACACAACTGCTGAATGCCAAGCATGTTTTATGAATATGTGACATCCTCCTATATTTCCTAAACAGCAGTTTGTGAGAGCAAGACTGGGAAAGCAATGGAAGTTATTGTGCTATGTAATTCAGCAATGTATGTCAAGAAGAAGTGTTGGACTTGATAACTTTCCATCTGATATTGCATCCCCAATTGGTGCAACTGCTATGAATAGGCCTTTCAACATGTCAAGATGGATCATGAAAGGATTTATATTCAACTTTGTGAAAGGAAAGAGATTCAAATTTTTGATGTATACAAGATTCTTGCAACTGTTGATCAACATTGCACATCCGGTTATTCGTGAAGAGGGTGTGAATGGTGACTTACTAATGACTGAAGATATGAATGCCTTATCTTAGCGAAAGATGAGCATTGGAAATGTTGCCGAAGTGCAAATGTTTGACTATATGAGAGATATAGCAAACAATGAAGAAGATATTGGAGGAATATATCATCATATTTCTCAAGGTGAAGTACTAGACCCATTAGAACTTATAGATGATATTCTTGATGCACTGAAGACTGATTCAAGTGAAGGTGATGAGAATGTATCTGAAAAAGAAGAATCTAGTAGCTCTGAAACTGAAGATGAAGATGTTTCTGAGAATGATGATAATGAGGATGATGATATCAATGAAGATGATGATGTTATTGTTGATGATAAGACTGAAGCGAATATAGAATCTGATGAAGCAGAGAAAGTAACTGAATCAGTTGCTCTTGATGCTCCTTCGGACATCACAGTCTGTTACAACAGATCACGACGATCTAAGACTGTTGTTGATCCTATTATTGAAGAGGAGCCGGTTATTGTTGAAGAAGTTAGTGTGTTTGAACAAATTGATGTGATTCAAATTGTACAAGAGGTGGTTGCTAAAGTAGAGACTGTGGCACAGACAGTTGATGATACTGAAGCTGGCTTCACTGTTCCTGAACCAGTAGATATTGCCATATCATCTACTCCTGCAACTGAACATACTGAACAACCAAAGGAGTCTTCACCTAAGGTTGGTTTAGATGTGGATATGAATGAAGAAGAAGGTGAAATCTTTCATTTAAAGAGGATGATAGCCAAACTATTGGATGAGAATGCTCAGTTAAAGGCTTCAAATGAAAGAAAGAAGAAGAGACTTGCTGAATTTTGGGTTACTGATTAAAAAAAAAAGACCCAAGTGTTTCAAGAATTGGATGAAGAGTACGAAAAGATCAAGGTAGATTATGAAGAGTTACAAGCTGAATTTAACACTTTACGAACTGAAAAAGAAGTTTTGGAAAATTGGTTGAAAGAAGAAGAAACTGAAAAATCTGAGTCTGATAAAGAGTTTATTGTAGATGAAGACGTTGGAGTATCTGAAACTCCTAGGGACGTCACAGTTCATTACACCAAATCACGACGATCTAAAACTGTGACTGAACCGATTGTTGAATCTGTCCATATTCCCGATGATGCTACTGCTGTTGTCACTTATGACAAAGCGGAGGGAAAACGTAAACTTGATGAAGTGATTGAGATTGTTGAAGAATATGTATCTGTGAAGAAAGCTAGAACCAAGGAAGCAGTTCAGGTTGAGCCAGTTCAAGCTGAAACTGTACAAGCAACTGAAGTGCTTGATATACGTGAAGAAGCTGGTCCCTCTGAGTTTGAAACCGAAGTAAATATGTGCGAAGATATTCCTATTGATCTGGATGAACGGTTTGCATATCTAGAAAGAATGAAGTACAATCCTGTTTATTTGAATGGACTTACAGTCAGTCAAATAATTGAGGAAATTGAGAAGTGTGTTAATGCCCAAGATAGAGTTGACGGTGATGAGAAAGAGTTTGTTGTTGAACCAGGTGAGTGGACATCTTTACAAGAAAGCCTGAATATTGATGATCTTCCTCCGGAAGAATTATATCATCAAAAACCAGAGGACATGACTTCGACCGATATGCGCCAATGGTTACGATCAAGAAACTATCCATATAAAACATTGAAGAGGTTGAAGAAGGAGTTGTTGAAAAAGATTGTGGTGAGCTTTCAAAAGTCAGAAAAGATGCATAACCGTATGCTCTTTTTGGATTATCAAAATCCACAATATTTTGAACTAACCAAAAGGTTTAAAGTGTTGGAACCAAAAGAGATTCCTTTGATGGCTTTACCTGTTGATGCACACAAGAAGAGAAAGGATCTGATTGAAATGTTTCCGAGCGAGATGAAATCATATCACATTCCTATGGACGTACGTGAGTCATGGCATAAATCTGCCACAACAGGTGATATCGTGAGATCACTACTGAGTAAAGGTCAATCCGTTGCTGGTCTACTAGACTCAATGATGGTACCGGAAAAGTCCAAGGATGTAAAGATCATTGCATGGAAATATGATGAGGTGTTCGATGCATTTTTGATAAAAAGGGTGAATGGATTATGTGATGTTTATCATTACTATTCTAGCATTTTCAAGCTTCCGGTTCAAGATTTGAAAGAATTGCACAAGCTTAGACTAATCAATCACACTCGAGCCGAGCGTGGTGATAAGTGTGCAATGTTGTTAGATGCTGGAATTAGTCGCATGCCGAAATTTCTAGAGTTTCGTGGTCAACAAGAGGATACGGCGTATTTGAAAAGTAAGAAGAAGAAGCAGAAAAAGTTGATCCTTCAAGATATGTACTTAGACGAATTTTCAGACAAATACTTTGACAAAGTTACTAATCCTGGATTGAAGATATTCGATGGTTCGTATAAGACGAAGCCTATTCTGAAATTTTTCTATCACGAAGAGACGTATGAGCTAAAGTTGGTTCGAAATTTGGATGACTGGGATCAAGACATGATTACCTTATTCAGTACGTTTGAGCTCAAACTACTGCATCCATCTTATATTGATCATCATCGAAGCCACAAGATGGAAATGATGAAGGATCCAATTGCTGAAGCTGACAGGAGGTTATTTCAAATTATGGTTGAGGTTATCGGAGCTGCCACCGAAAAGATCCGATTAAGGAAAGCATTACTCAATGCTGACCTTGTGAAGATCAACATACTAGAGATTGAATTCATGAGGGTTACGTCCAAGGGTACCTTAGAAGTACGGGCCAAAGGAAAGAAAAGGCCGTACGAATTTTATGTTAATATTGAATTTGCAAGTATCACTTTGGAAACACTGAAACAGATGGCTGCATGTGATATTCTCACCAACAAGTCAAAACCGAGACAAGCCATGATAGCTGAAAAATTCAAGTCGTGCATTAAAGAAGCTATCAAAGAGCAAGAAGAATACACTGGACGACAGTTGCTGAATGTAAAAGACGAACTTGAAGAGTTTGAATGAAGAATGTTGAATCAAGAGAGATTGGCGATCAAAGAGAAAAAGAAATAAAGCTGAAGATTTTTGATTTTGAAGACCAAAGATAAATCTTAGGGGGAGTACTATTAGAGCTCGTTCCTGTTAGAAGATTTACTTTGTTCTATGTTTATACAAGTTTGTATAGTTTAGGGTCAATTTTGTATTTTCCCTAAAGTGTTGATGCATAAAGCATGTTGCTAGTGAATGTTAGAGAGAGAGAGCCTAGATCACATATTTTACACGTTAGAGAGAGAACTGTGTGTGTGATTGTATTCTCCTGCACCATTGTACTGCAACTATTGCTTTGATCATCAATACAAGAGAATTATTTAGTAATGGATTGTGTTGCTGATTGAACTGTTGTCTGTATACTTTGATCATTCTGATTTGTAGCAGTATCGATCCAATTGAACCTATCAAATTGTTTTGGTCAAAAATCGACAAACCAAATTAGTAAAGTGAGGTTGTGCGTTTTTATGGATAATATGTAGAAATTAAGGACGAACAAGATGATATATACGAAGAAAAGTCCTTGATCTTTTAGAGGATCACCGGCATAAAAATCTCGGGTGATGACAAATGTCTATCACCACTATATTAAGGTTAACAACATGTACAACTCAAGAACTATGGCCGCTTGGTACAAGAGTGTGTGTGTGAGCAGAGAATTAAGTCGAGAGAAGAAGAGATATGTTAAAAATCACGTGTGTGTTAAGCTTAGCCATAGCCTCATTATATAGTTAAAAATAATCGAAAAAGGCTCCTAAAAACTAGCTTTAAGCTGTTGAAAGCTTTGACCACGTTCCTAATTAATTACACAACTATCTCGGCCGATATTTAAGTAGGACTGAGTCTATAATACTGGGTTCGGGTTTGGGTTTTGTAAAAAAAACCGAACCGACCCGATAAAGTTTATAAGTATGCTAAATATCTATTAGACATTTATGGATTCGCATTTTGTTTAACTTTGTAATTGTTTCTTTTGTAAAAGTCTAGGGACTTAGTATGTAACTTAGTTTCTAGATACTTTGTATTGGTCTATAAATAGCATGTAATGTCTCTATGTTAGAGAGCTTTTTCACTCACTATGTAACTTTTCTTATTGATCAATACAATTGCACTTTATAAGTATTCTCATTTTGTTTTGATCGATACTATTTTTGTGTGAAATTTTCTCGTGATTGTAATCGATTGATGCAGATTTGTAGATCGTAGATCCTGCTTTATCAATTGGTATCAGAGCCGTTGGCTCAGATCTGGATCATGTTCATCACCAACGAACACTGTTCCATTGAAAATTTGCATCAAATCAACGATGTCGATCATATCCATTGAATCGAAGCTGTGTTATAACAATATAAACAAAGATCGAGGTTCAACTGTGAAGAAATACAACAAAATAGAAGAAATTCATCAGATCTATGAGGTTTTGTGTTCACAAAGTTATCGAACAAAAATTTCAGATCTACTTCGAGCATGATAAGAAATGGTAGAAATTGTGATTAAGGATCATTGATCGAATCATTGTTCAGTTATTCAGAAGAAAATTCATCAAAAACAACGTCAAAATCATGAAATCAGAAATCAGAATGTCTATGAAGTTTCCGTTTTGGATCTGAGTGTTGTGGAAAATTTCTGAAAATTGTCTAAGTGTTCATCCGTTTGACAACTATTCATCCGTTTGAGTGTTGTTGAGTCGTATGATCTAGACTTAGTCAAAATAGTGTTTTTAACGGTATTGTTCGTCCGTTTTAGCATTGTTCAAGTTGAAAAAATATTATTCCAAGTCCTTTCATCCGTCTTAAAGTATTCTGTCTGTTTCACTCAGTTTCAACCACTCTTTTTATCCGTTTCTTGTTTCATCTGTTTCTTGTTAAAATTATTTTTAAGTCTTCTGGCCATCTCATTTAATTCTCAAAAACAATTCTCTAATTCTGTCCGTTTCTAATTCATTCCTTTTTGCAAATTTTCTAAGTACTTATTCGTTTCATATTTCAGTATGTTTCTAATTCACTCCTTTTTGCAAATTTTTCTAAGTACTTATCCGTTTCATATTTCTGTTTGTTTCTCATTCCTTGCAAAAACAAAAATACCAAAAATAATTGTTTCATTTGTTCATCATGGAAATCGATGATTCTTAGAAGAATGCTCCTAAATTGAAGAATCGAAATGATTTAAAGAACTAGACAATTTGCTTAAAGTGTCATTTGAACTCAATAGATTCCGACTTGTCGAAATCTATATAAAAAGGTCCTTTCATTCCCACTCAACCTGTTGGCCCAGATACAAACGGAGTTGTCTACACTAAAGACACTACCACTTCATATCCTGAAGATGATTTAGAAGGTGAAGACTTGAAGAAAGTGAAAAATGATATCAAAGCATACGCACTCATGTGCAAAGGCTTATCTCTTGAAGTTCTGACCCGACTTGAAAATTATCAAACTGGATATACTCTTTATAAAGCACTCAAAGTTATCTGTGATGGAGGGGAAAAATGCAATCCTTGAAGAAGCAGAAATTGAAAAGACAACTTGAATTATTCGATCATTTATCAAGAGAAGCAGTTCATCAGATGATGAATCGCTTCATGCAATTAACTCAGGAAATGTCAAAAGCTGTAGTAAAGAATGACTTGAAAGATCTGAATTATAGACTACTGAATGCTTTACCATCAAGCTGGAAGCATACTATTACCTTGTTGAAGCATACAGAGAAATTTCCTATGGACATGGTTATTCTTATCACAAAAATTGAGTCTGTGGAAATTGATGTGAGTTCGAGAAACAATGGTCCCTTTGTACCATCACCACAGTACAAATTCATAACTTCACCAGCGAACACAAGTGACTATGCATTTGTGGTTCAAAGAGAAGAAGTTAGAGAAGAAGGAGATCTATTTGTTGGAGCTGATTTCTTTGCTGAATCATTATATTTGTAAAACCCCAAATCTAGACGAAAGTATATATCGATAATAAGCGGTCGTTCATGTAAATAACAAGTTGAATAAACAGTCCTAATTTATAGTGATAAACCATAGGGGTGTTAGAGGACTGAAAATGAAGAACGTGGGCGAAAATAGAACTCAAATCGGAGTTATAACGAAGCGGGAAATGCGAAAACACCCGAGGAAAGCCCGAAAACTTCATTTGTGCATATCTCGACTTAAAAAAAGAGTTACGGAGCCCATAATATATGAATTCCACGTGTTTCGACGAGAGAAATCTAAAATTGTGGGTTACGCGTACCGCGCATTATGGGGTAGGCCCGTGCACGTATCGCCTAGGACCAGTCGGGTGGAAAACAGCTGGCAGCCACTCACAATCTACGCGATGCGCACAGATGGTGCATGTTTGCTGCGCGTAGCACCTAGAACAGCCCAGCCAGCCTATATAAAGGGGTGCAACCTCCCTTCACTTGTGCTCACACATATTTCTCTCTCTAGAACGTTTTAGAGAGAGAAAACCCTTAGTTTTTCTTGTGGAATCGCGCCTCGAGTGCGGTACCCTGCGTCAGAGCGTTCCTTCAAATTTTGGACTCGTGTAGATCGCTTGCCGTGTGTCGAGGTTCTACCCGAGTGAAGAGTGGTGGTCATCAAGGTGCTGTGAGATTGAAGAACGGTGCAGACAAGGTAAATGGTCTTTCATTCTCGTTAGTCTAGGACGATGGGAATGCGGGTGAGGATACCCGCATTGCACGAGGGACGTGCTAGGGGAAATAGTTGCGGGATTAAAACACCCGCAACTAACGGGTAGATTACCCGGGGAGGGTGCGGGTTGAATATCCGTACCCTGGGGGTATGACATTTGTTTCAAACGGGTAGCATATCTTCGTAGGATATATTAGGATTCCCATGGTTCAGGATTTGGTAGGCGTATGCGGTAACGATCCATATTTGGTCGTAGGGTTCGTTAGTCGAGCCATAAGGCTTATAAAGTCTTAGGAATTGTTATTTATAACGTTGCGATATCACGTTATTGGTGGATTATAACTATTGAAGTAATTGTCTGTATAGCTATTTGTGTTGATTGTGAAGATATCCATTTCGATTGATTGTCGAGATTAGATCAAGGAACGAAACTAGTTGTGAGCATGTTGTGATCTGGTTGAGGTGAGTTCATACACTCAAACTCTTTTAAATTTGTTTTGGTTGTGAGTTCATATACCCAATCTTTAGTGTAACTGTTTAGGTTTTGAAATGATGGTATGTGTTTTACAAAACTGGATGTGTTGCTTGGAAATGATTGTGAGTTTTGATATTAACGCTTTTGGAATGGTTGTGTTCTTAAACTGTTGTTTTTGAATGGTTGCCTAGTATTCTACGGTAAATATCGGGCAATACCACTCCAGATTATAGGGGTGCCGCGGGTAAACTTCGAAGGGTATATGCATATATTCTGCTCAAGTGCAGACGTGCCAGACGGAGTTATTGAGGGGTTTATTCGTATTGTTTGTGTATATTTATCTGATGATGTTAGCATGTCTTTGAAATGTTTGTAAATGATGGAGTTAGTGGTAACTCTTTGATCAATGGAGCTTGGTAACTCGTTAATCTAGGTTTTTACAAGCATTTGGTTAAATGTTTTGAAATGTTTTGAGAAATGTTTTTCTTATGAACTCACCAGCGTATGCTGACCCTTTCTTTTAAAACTTTTTAGCACACATCCTAGGTGCCGAGTGATGCAGGAAAGCACTGCTGAGGCTAGAGCGGGTAGAGGGCTTGCGGGCTTAGAAGATAGACGCACTGGACCTAGAATAGTTGCTAGCTTTAGTTGTTGATGTTATGTAACAAACAATAATTTGTCGTTTTGAGAACTATGTAGTTTCCGTTTTGAAATTTAATGTATGAAAAGCTTTAACTGTAAAGCTGTGTGTATGTTGTTATTCCGCTGCGTTGCCCTTGATATCGAATCGTCACACGCGATACCCCCACGCACCACCATCCTGGGACCGCCGCCCGCCGTGTAGGGTTGTGACAAGCTTGGTATCAGAGTCGTAGTTTAAGCGAACTAGGTACAAGCTTAGTGTGTAGACTTAAACTAAGATAAGATAGGATAGGCCCAGATAGGTGTATAGAAGTTGACCTTTTGGATAGGGAAATGGGTTTTCGGTATGAACATGGTGGAGAATGGCTGAGAACACGATCAGTGCGGTAAATAAATAATTGCAACTGGCCACTGTCATTATTTGTTTACAAGCACTATATTGTTCTTAATCATGGTCCATCATGTGAATACTGACTCCCTGCTCTCTTTTGTTGGTAGAGTTATGGCTAAAAAGAAAGGTAGTGGTAGACGTTCTCCTACAAGAAGAAGTACTAGGAGGAACTCGAATAAAGAAACTGATAACACTGAGACTATCGGGAACATGAAAATGACGGAGAGGAAGTTATCATGACGGAAACCCAATTTAATTTGGCAGTTGCTGATCAAGTCTCCAAGGTACTAGAAGCCACGTTGCCTAGGGTTATAGACTCAGCATTGCAGAGGAGATCAAATGAAGGAAACCGTGGAGGCGGTGGTGGCAGTGGTGGTACCGAAGGCACCAGAGGCAATGGTGGAACCAGAGGCAGTGGTGGCACAAGAAGTGGTGGCAATACCAAAGGCGATGATGGTACTGGTGGAGACGATGGCGGAAGAATCCCCATGCAAGGTTGCTTATATAAAGGTTTTAAGGATGGTACTCCTAAACCCTTCAATGGAAAAGGTGGTGCCATAGCGACGTACAATTGGATCTCTGCGATGGAAGCTGTGATCAACATTAGTGAGTGCCAGGAAGATCAAGCAATCAAGTACGTTGCTCATTCGTTTGATGAAGAAACTATGCATTGGTGGAAGACGATAGTTCAAAGGAAAGGACAAGCCGCAATCGATAGCATGAGGTGGAATGACATGAAGGAGTTGGTTCTCAGTCACTTCTCTCCTCAGAATGAGTTGGACAAGATGGAGATGGAGTTTCTTCTGCTAGAGGCTGGATTGATGACACCTCGTGAATACACCTCTAAATTCAACGAGATGGCCTTATTGGTTCCTCACTTAGTTACTCCTGAGTCTAGAAGAGATGTTATATCCAGGGGAGTCCAACAAAAGTCCGAACACATGTGAAGGCAAAAGGACCAACAACCTTTGAAGAAGCAGTTGGACTAAGTGCAATCATCTATGATGAGATGCAAAGTCAAGAGGCACATGAAGGACAAAGGAAGTGGAAGTGAGAGGATAAAAAGAGTGGTTCTGGTGGTAGATTCAAGTTCATAAAGGGAGAAGGCGGTGGCAAAGATAAAGGGAAAGTTGGAGAGGAATCTCAAGAGAGGAAGTGTTACAGATGTCACCAATCGGGAAATCTCGCAAGATCGTGTCTGACATTTAAGTGTTTTAATTGTCAAGAAACGGGGCATTATAAGAGTAAATGCCCCAAAATCCAGAAAACACAAGGAGGAAAGAACCCAGCCAAAGGGCGGGTTTTTGTTATAAAAAAAGGAGGTGATAAGGAAGTAAATGAGGACGTTGTGGCAGGTATGTTTTCTCTAAATAACGTTTATGCTGAGGTTTTATTTGACACGGGTGCAAATAAGAGTTTCGCGTCAACTTCCTTTGGTAAATACCTAGGAAAAGAACCTGTAGTACTAGATCTTGCCTATGAGGTAGAAACCGCAAATGGAGGAAGTGATGTGATAATAGTGGTGTATAAGGATTGCTTGCTTAATTTAAATGGTGTTTGAATTTCCAGTTGATGTTATGCCTATGAACTTGTGTGGTTATGATGTAGTCATAGGAATGGACTGGTTAACTTGTAATCGAGCCCAAGTTGATTGTGAGAAAAAGTTGGTTAGGGTATGCAAGTCAGATGGTGAAACATTAGTGGTTAAGGGAGATAGTATCAGAGGTAACATCCGGATGATATCTGTAGTTAAGGCTAGTAAATGTTGGATGAGAGGTTGTGAGGCTTTTATAGCATATGCTTTAGATGCTAAGCCCGAAAAGCAGATTTTGGATATCTCAGTTGTGTGTGATTACCCTAATGTGTTTCATGTTGACTTACCTGGACTCCCTCCCAACCGACAAATCGAATTTTGAATCGATATAATACCTGAAGCAAGGCAGATTGAGAAGACTCCTTATCATTTGACGCCCTTCGAATTACAAGAGCTGATGAAGCAAGTCCAGGAGTTGCTCGACATAGGCTTCATTAGACCGAGTGCATCCCCTTGGGGTGCACCAGTTCTGTTTGTGAAGAAGAAGGACGGCTCGATGCGGATGTGCATCGACTACCATAAGCTGAACAAGTTGACAGTTAAGAACAAGTATCCCCTGCCGAGGATAGACGATTTGTTTGATCAGCTGCAAGGAGCCAGCTATTTCTCCAAGATCGATCTTAGGTCTGGATACCATCAACTAAAGGTGCGGGAAGAAGATATTCCCAAGACGGCTTTTAGAACCCGTTATGGGCACTATGAGTTTTTGGTAATGTCCTTTGGATTAACCAATGCCCGTGCAGCATTCATGGATCTCATGAACAGAGTCTGCAAGCCGTATTTAAACAAATTTGTCATTGTCTTTATTGATGATATTTTGGTCTATTCGAAAGATCAAAATGATCATGCTGAACACTTGAAGAAGGTTTTGGAAACTCTCAGGCTAAAGAAGTTGTACGCTAAGTTCTCCAAGTGTGATTTTTGGAAGAGAGAAGTTCAATTTCTTGGGCATGTGGTAAATGAAGCTGGTTTTCAAGTAGAACCAACTAAGATAGAGGCTATAATGAAATGGAAAGTCCCGAAGACTCCCACTGAAATTAGAAGCTTCTTAGGCTTAGCCGGGTACTACCGAAGATTTATCAAAGACTTCTCTAAGATTGTTACACCGATGACTGCATTAACGCGGAAGAAGGTTGAGTTCAAATGGGGACCCGAGCAAGAGGAAGCCTTTAGTGTCTTGAAGAAGAAGCTTTGTAGCACTTTAATTCTTTCATTACCCAAAGGTAATGAGGATTTTGTGGTATGTTGTGATGCCTCACTTAATGGTCTTGGTTGCGTGCTGATGCAACGAGAGAATGTTATTGCCTATGCATCTCGACATGTAAGTGTTCATGAGAAACGTTACACCACACATGATTTGGAATTAGGTGCCATAGTGTTTGCCTTGAAGACGTGGTGACACTATCTTTATGGTACCAAATTCGTGATATATTCTGATCACCTAAGCCTTCAACACCTTTTTTATCAGAAGGAACTAAATATGAGGCAACGTAGATGGATGGAATTTCTTAGTGATTATGATTGTGAGATCAAATACCACCCTGGTAAGGCCAATGTGGTAGCAGATGCCCTAAGTCGGAAGGAGAGGGTTAAACCCATTAGAGTATAGGTTTTACAGATCGTTGTAGCCATTGATTGGAAGGATCAGATTTTTGAAGCTCAGGCAAATGCTTTGAAGGAAGAAAGCATCAGGAAGTAACGAATGGTGGGAAAGAAAGGTTTGTTGACAAAAGGAAAGGATGAGATTCTAAGGTTTGGGTCAAGAATTTGGATTCCAAAGTTTGGAGGTATCCAGGATTAAATTCTTGATGAAACCCACAAGTCTAAGTACTCGATTCATCCTGGAACGTATAAGATGTTCAAAAGCTTGAAAGAGCATTATTGGTGGCCCAATATGAAAAGATCAATGTGCAAAAGTGCTTAACTTGTTTGGAAGTTAAGATTGAGCATCCGAAACCAGCAGGTAATAATGCCATATGGGTGATTGTGGACCAATTGAGCAAGTTGGCTCATTTCATACCATATAACGAGAGCTACTCACCAGAGAAGATGGCGAAATTGTATATCAAGGATATTGTGAGTAGACATGGCGTGCCACTTTCGATCATCTCTGACAGAGATAGTCGATTCACGTCAAGGTTTTGGGCGAGTTTGCAAAAAGTTCTAGGAACTAGATTGAATTTGAACACGACATATCATCCTCAAACTGATGGGCAGAGTGAGCGTACGATCCAACCCTTGAGCATATGTTGTGTGCGTGCGTGATTGACTTTAGTGGTAGTTGGGATGAATTCTTACCATTGGTCGAGTTTACATACAACAATAGTTATCACACCAACATAGGGATGGCACCATTTGGGACAAAGAGGACCAGAGAACACTTGGGAATTGGCTAGTGAAATGAAACCCAAATACCCTCAGTTAATTTTGTAAAACTCGAATTTCGAGGACGAAATTCTTTTAAGGAGGGGAGAAATGTAAACCCCAAATCTAGATGAAAGTATATGTCGATAATAAGCGGTTGTTCATGTAAATAGCACGTTGAATAAATAGTCCTAATTTAAAGTGATACACCCTAGGGTTGTTAGGGGACTGAAATTGAAGAACGAGGGCAAAAACGGAACTCAAATCGGAGTTATAACGAAGCGGGAAATGCGAAAACACCTGAGGAAAGCCAGAAAACTTCATTCGTGCATATCTCGACATAGAAAAAGAGTTACGAAGCCCATAATATATGAATTCCACATGTTTCGACGAGAGGAATCTGAAATTATGGGTTACGCGTACTGCGCATCATGGGGTAGGCAGATGCGCATATCGCCTAGGACCAGTCGGGTGGAAAACAGCTGGCAGCCACTCACAATCTACGCGATGCGCGCAGATGGTGCGTGTGTGATGCGCGTAGCGCCTAGAACAGCACAGACAGCCTATATAAAGGGGTGCAACCCCCTTCACTTGGGCTCACACATCTTTCTGTCTAGAACGTTTTAGAGAGAGAAAACCCTTAGTTTTTCTTGCGGAATCGCGCCTCGAGTGCGGTACCCTGCGTTAAGCGTTCCTTCGAGTTTCGGACGCGTGTAGATCGCTTGGCGTGCGTCGAGGTTCTGCCCGAGTGAAGAGTGGTGGTCATCAAGGTACTGCAAGATTGAAGAACGGTGTCGAGAAGGTAAATGGTCTTTCATTCTCATTAGTCTAAGACGGGAATCGGGACGGGAACCCGATGGGAATGCGGGTAAGGATACCCGCATTGCACGAGGGACGTGCTAGGGGAAATAGTTGCGGGATTAAAACACCCGCAACTAATGGGTAGATTACCCGGGGAGGGTGCGGGTTGAATATCCGTTCCCTGGGGGTATGACGTCTGTTTCGAACGGGTAGCATATCTTCGTAGGATATATTAGGATTCCCAAGGTTCGGGATTTGGTATGCGTAGGCGGTAACGATCCTTATTTGGTCGTAGGGTTCGTTAGTCAAGCCATAAGGCTTATATTGTCTTAGGAATTGTTATTTATAATGTTGCGATATCATGTTATAGGTGGATTATAGCTATTGAAGTAATTGTCTGTATAGCTATATGTGTTGATTGTGAAGATATCCATTTAGATTGATTGTCGAGATTAGATCAAGGAACCAAGCTAGTTGAGAGCTTGTTGTGATCTGGTTGAGGTGAGTTCATACACTCAAACTCTTTTAAATCTGTTTTGGTTGTAAGTTCATATACCCAAACTTTTGTGTAACTCTTTAGGTTTTGAAATGATGGTATGTTTTTACAAAACTGGATGTGTTTCTTAAACCTGTTTTGGTAGGAAATGATTGTGAGTTTGGATATTAAATCTTTTGGAATAGTTGTGTTCTTAAACTGTTGTTTTTTAACGGTTGGCTAACATTCTTCAGTAAATATCGGGCAACACCACTCCAAATTATAGGGGTGCCTCGGGTAAACTTGGAAGGGTATATGCATATATTATGCTCCAGCGCAGACGTGCCAGACGGAGTTGTTGAGGGGTTTATTCATATTGTTTTTGTATATTTATCTAATGATGTTAGCATGTCTTTGAAAAGTTTGTAAATGGTGGAGTTAGTGGTAACTCTTTGATCAATGGAGCTTGGTAACTCGTTGATTAAGGTTTTTACAAGCATTTGGCTGAATGTTTTGAAATGTTTTGTGAAATGTTTTTCTTTTGAACTCACCAGCATAAGCAGACCCTTTCTTTTAAAACTTTTTGGCACACATCCTAGGTGTCGAGTGATGCAGGAAAGCACTGTTGAGACTAGAGTAGGTAGAGGGCTTGCGGGCTTAGAAGATAGACGCTCTGGACCTTGAATAGTTGCTAGCTTTAGTTTGTTGATGTTATGTAACAAACAATCATTTGTCGTTTTGAGAACTATGTAATTGTCGTTTTGAAATTTAATGTATAAAAAGCTTTAAGTGTTAAGTTGTGTGTATGTTGTTATTCCGCTGCGTTGCTCCAGATATCGAATCGTCACACGCGATACCCCCGGGCACCACCATCCTGGGACCACCGCCCGCCGTGCGGGGTTGTGAAAATAGTCAAGTGCATACCCTTCACAAACATCAAGCAAATCTCAGACTTCACAATCTCAAAAAAAAATCAATTGGGAAAAACTGATTAAAACCGGTCTAAAAATTCTAAATTCAATTCTGTTAAGTCATGAAAAGTAAATGATGTGATTAACATTTTTTTGCAGGATGAAGAAACAAAAAATGCATTTACTGCTTTTATGGCAAGTTTTCAAGCATACCAAGGTAGTCATCTTATTAACATGGGAATTGTTTTGTAGGATTTAAAAGAATTAGATCCGAATGATGTTGAAGAAATGGATCTTAACTGGCAAATGGTGATAATTGCTTACAGAACACAAAAACATGTTGTTGGTCCAGATAATCATTAGATCCATGCTATGATGATTTAGATCGGATCACAAACAATTGTTACCACTATATCTAGCAACAATTGGTTATGATTAATGACCAAAACCCAAATAAACCATAATAACCCATTTAGAACAAGTTAATTAGGAAGGTAATTAGATGAAGCAGAATAAGATTGATGCAACAAAGATATAAATAATACAATTCCTTATAAAGTGACAATCAGAATCGAACTCAAGATCAATGAGAGAATGTATTCAATAAGAGTTCTAAGAGTTGTGTACAAAATGGCCCTAAACAACTATATATACAGCACCTGGTGTCGCAAGCAGTTTCGCAATTGCGAAACTGTCTGGCCACTAGGTTAGGGCAGTCTGCATGCGACACTATAGTGTCGCATGCAGTGTCGCAAGAACAAGCACAACAAAAGCACAAATATAAACTAACTATTACAACGGAAATAAAGTACAACTAATCTATTACAAAAGAAACAAAATACAAATAACGACTAGGTGAAGTGCCAACCTACATGTGGTCATCAATACTCCCCCTAGGGGGATACTTCACCTATCGGATCTTCGGGTTCAGCTCCAGCCTTCGCAGTTCCAAACATTTCGGTTATCTCACGAACATCTTCCTGTAGGTCCACCTGTTTCTGCATGCTTTCAGCAAGCTGCTTGACCTCTGACCTAATCCCTCGAGCTCATTAGCTACCCTTTCAAATAGGGCAGCTTCTTTCTTCGTCTCATCTCCGGCTCCTACTCTGATTGGGTTCTCGCATAATATTTTCAAGTCATCATCTGAAAAACCAATGACCTCCATCGGATCAAACAACCTCCACTCAGTTCCATCCTTCACACGAACTACGGCCTCCCCCGTCTGATTATCATAAAACAATTTGTCGAACTCCTTCAATCTTGACGGGCTAGGATTTGGAACCCTCAGTCTCAGAACAGTCGTGATCGGCTTTAGCTTTAACACAATCTTCCCTTTCCCGGTTACCCAATCTAGGTCCTTCTTTGACCTCTTTCTTTCTAGCTTGTTATATCCAAACTCTTTAAAATTATTCTTCAAACCAGCCTGGATCTCCTTCTCAAGTAATTTCGCACGTTCACTCTGATCTGCATTAATCAATGGAAGTACAGCCAACCGCCTCAAGTCCCATTTTGGGAAAGTCTTGAAGTGCTTTCGGTTGCTGACGTAACTTATACCGCTCCCTCTCCTTGTGACATCTGCCCCAAACCCGAACCCGAAAACCCGACTCGAACCCGAATCCGTCTATCTTATATTTATTTGTATCTAAATTCTCTCGAAGATGTAACGTTTCGTTATCAATATGAATAAATATGTCGGATCTATGTTATACCCGTCTTTAATAAACCAATCGAATTTACTCCGGGTTAATATCTAAAGTATATCTATTTAATTACTATTTATAATGATTAATTCCAAAAGTATATATATATATATATATATATATTGTATTTTCAAAAATGAACTTTTATGAACAATAGCGAAACTATTACTACTACGTTTAAAACTAACCATTCGGCGTCAAAAACAACATATAACAAACGTCAACTTTATAAACGTTACATGCTAACGTGGTTAAATTGTATTTTTAAATGAATACCTTTTAACTTTGGGCCATTTTTGTCAATTATGAAACTTGTATTAGAGTTATAATAATTCAATGTATAACATTACAATCTCTAAGGGCCAAAACTGTAAATTGATTATTTCCCAAACCCCCAGCCCTCGTCTCCCGTATTTCCGGCCTATCTCGCCGGCGTAAATTCCGGCCAAAGCCAAACAAATTCCGGCGAGGTCATTTTACAAGTTTAAACTGTTTCTAATCAAATCCAGCCTTTACAAAATCTTCCCAGCGATGTTTTAAGTAGGTTTCGAACTATTAATCGCCATATAAACATCAAATTGTCGCGTAATTTCTTGTTTTAAAACCGAGCATTAAACCCATTAAACACTAATCGACTCAAACGCGTTAAAACGGTAAATTGAATTGAGTAGAATAATCGTTTCGTTGATTTGAAGCTGCCTATGTAGTTTAATACCAATTAAAACACCCAATTAATCATCAAATCAATTCTCTTAAGTCGTAATCAAGTTCTAAGTCGTTCGACTGATTGTTCAATGCAATTAACACAAACGAATCTGCCAATTCACTCCTCTGCACTCTTTTCGTCACTCTCTGTAATTCTAATTGCAAGCAAATTCATCAAAATCTCAGTGTTGATCCTTCAACCCGTTGACATTGTTCATCGTCTTAATCGATTCTATTTGTCACCAATCAAGTAAGTATCATATATCAAAATGATCGTGTGTTTGTGTAGATTAAAAGCCCTCTACCTATTTTGGATTTGATTCACTAGATTAAACGAATTGGTTGGATCTTGAATCTAGGGTTTGAATGTGAAATGGGTGGTGATGGTTATAAAATGTTAAAACAATTAAAGAATCAAGTTGATTAACAAAAGCGCGCCTGGTCCAGCGGATAGGGCATTGGTTGTGGCGCGTGTGGTCGTGGGTTCGAGTCCCACTGACCCCTTTTGTTTATTTTTACCTTTTAAACCCCTTCACTTAAAAGATATATATATATATCTCAAACTTATGAACAAATACTATTTCAACCATAAAAACTAGAAAAGGGATTATTATAGAAATATATATTTATATCTCGTACCTAAATCCCCAAATTGGATTTTGAAACCCTAAATTGGATTTAAAACCCTAAATTCCCAAATTGGATTTTGAAACCCTATATTGGATTTAAAACCCTAAATTCCCAAATTATATTTTGAAACCCTAATTTTCAATTTATAATTTAAAACCCTAAAACCCCAAATCCAAAACCCTAGAATTTCTAAGTCTTGATTCTAGTTACTATATTATTTGTCTCGTTTCTAAATTAGGTTTTCCCGGTTAATTAGGTGATTCTAATATCTGGGCGATCCTCGATTCTATTTAGTTACTTTCTTGCGTTTGCTAGTATCTATATTATTCAGGTGAGTAAACTCACTCCCCTTTTTCCATTTTACTATTTTGGGGCTGAAATATGTCTTTTACTATATTGCGTTTTCTATTCGTTTTCTAAAAGAGATCATACAAATATGTTAATCTAGTTCGCGGCTTGATGCAATCTTATGTGTTAGTTAAAAGTAGTTTTATTGCTTTGTAATCCCACCGGTACAATGTTAGCGCTAATGGTTTGACAAACCCACCTGCTTGTACAACATCGATAGGTGATTTAAACCCGGCCTTTCTAATTCCATGTTTACTATGTCGAGATGCTATGTTGCTATACTATGTTGCTATACTATGTTGCTATGCTATGATGCTATACTATGCCATGTCCCTAAATTGCTAAATGATGACTTATATATCGAGACGGTAAACGACGGTTATTAAAAGTCATCATTATTTATTACATGAGTGGTTCTCATGACAAATGGCTAGACGAGATACTATGGTTTCTATTGTGGTTGGTGTGCTATTCTATTCTAGGGGTCCTGGTCGAGTAATATTACGAAATTACTATACATATGGGATTGCGCAGCATATCTTGTTGATCTCGGATTTCAATACTATTACTATTCAATTGGGTTTTACTCACTAGCTTGTGTAGCTAACTTTATTTTCGCGTATTTCAGGTGGCGCGTGATTTTGGCTTGTTTCTTTGCTATTCAAGACATAGGGACTTGGACCTAGAAATAATACTAAACATGACTATTTCATTTACTGCTATTATGAATTTGTCGTTTCGCATTTAAGACTTGGGTTTTGCCAAATTTATGACAATAACTATTAGACTTTAATAAAAGTAATACCATGTGCTTTGTTTACTACGGATATCCAATTCCAATGACAGCCCGGTGTTTCCGCCGCCGGGCGGGGTGTCACAGTTGGTATCAGAGCCATGGTTATAGAGAACTAGGATAGGGTATTAGAAACACACCGACCTAGACTATAACCTAAGGGTCCTTAGTGCAAATTGATGTGCTTAGAGAACTCTTCAGAATTTATTTATTCATTTATTTATTTATTCTATGAACCGTTCTATGTCTTTTTCTTTATCTCAATTCTTAACCGATTTCGCGAAGGAGCTACAAGAGACTCGTCTGTAAGATTAGGATCTTCTCTTTGTGGAATCTCGTCATCGTCTTAAGTAAGTTTGAAAACGTGAGAACGTGTGCAATCCGGAAGGGGGAACACCTGTATCACGGACATCCTGTCTAAGGCAAGCATTTCGTATAAATCTCTTTAAGAGACCTGTATGCTTACCTGGGGATGTACGAGATGAGTGTGAACCTATAGGCTAAAGCACGCATTCTCGAATACGTTGAAAACGAACTTAACACTTTGATAAGTCATTAGTGTCCAAAACCAAGACACACTCCTAAGCCATTGAAATTTCATTTTCTTAATGATTCTATGATTTTTCATTCCTACGATTTATAATTATTTCTATGAATTTTTATAGTGATTCAAATAATATTCCAATTTCATTTACTAATGATTCTAAAGTTTCTAAGTGATTTTCTATGAAATGTTCAAAGGATTCTATGATGTTCTAAGTACTATCACTATTTCATTTAATCGAAATTTCTAAAGTTTCTAAAGTTTCTAAAGTTTCTACGTGATTTTCTATGGGATGTTTCAAAAGATTCTATGATATTCTAAACGGAACGAGGTGTTATTATTACGTTGGATGTTTCTATCGGCCAGGGATTTACTAAAAACCCGTGTGATTCTACGTTTCAACATTTCTTTTGTTTCAAGCTACAACAATACTTATGCGATATATTCGCCGGTTTACCCATATAACACAATTACACCGTTGTAAACCAAACATTAATTTCAAATCGAAACTAAGACATATCTAAATCGAATTGTTCAAAACTTCATATCATGCATATAATGCATATATCGATTACCGAATCTAAGTCGTACTTCTAATCCTAAATCAGTTATCGACCCTCTAATCAAAGGTTCATGATGATTTCTAAATTATAGTCAAGGCTAAATTCCACAACTAAATAAAAGTTAACGGATTTTGCTATTCTTATAAGCTAATGTATTTGGATCGAACGTCTACCCTCCAAATATTTCAACTTGACTTCTATACTCACAATAGTTTTAAAAACTACTCATCTAACTATAAGATTCTAATCTAATTTCTAATCCATCATTACAACTATAAATCTACTATCAAATTATGAACTAACCATCAAAACAAGTACTCATTGATCAACTAGACGATGCTATCCATGAATCCGTTATCCGAACCTAACGAGAACTCACTACACAACTATTCTCGAACTCATTCAACTAAATGTTTTCATCTATACATATGACACCAACGAAATTCTACGCAACTAGTCTTCATGAACTAATCCAAACCCAATGTTTTTCATTTATAAACTTATTTACCCCTACATATGGTATACCTAAAAGCTGTTGGTCATATAAACACAAACATCTTAAAAATCGAATCTAATAGGAACTAAGTGATATATTCTTTCGGACTATAAGTCGGATTATCCACATTATCAAATTTTCATGAATCTAATTTTTCTAAAGATCCCAATAAACTATATTATTACATGTATGCCATCAACTAATTCTTATGAACTGGTCAATATCAACCTAGATAATTACGTCTTACACACATAGAGCCGATTTTCACAAACTTAAGTGTTACTATCCTAGTACTCAAATTTGACTATCTATATCGTTGAACAAAGTTATTCGTATAAGCAAAGTCTACCTGAGGGACGTTAGTCTCTTCTGAATCATCAATCTACTTATCATCTTAATATGATTTTCCAAAGTACTATTTCTATCCAGTATGATATCAATACCTATATGTATCGCCATTTTAACCTAAAATTGTTGTGTACTTCTGACTCGCACGTGATCGAAGGAACTGTGGAGTCCATGCAAAAACTGAAGTAATTACGGGTGCACACGGAATTATGAAAGTTGGTGCATGGGAACCATAGTAAGTTTTGTCTTGTGTAGCTGAGCCATATTATTTTCACTGGACTTGTTTACTCATTTTACTAATTGCATATAAGCCACTCAGTTATGTGTAAGATTACTTAATTCGTTTCCAACATTCTATTAATCACGACTATTCTCGATGATATTTTAAATAATTCTAAATCCATATATTTAAAATAGTTAATTTGCAAGTTGGTATCCTATTCTATTGCTATATTGGGTAGCAGATAAGATTTATTCGAATCTACGCACAAATAGTCCAACCGAACTCTTATAAGTGAAAAGAGTTAAATAAACAATCCTCAATAAGACAAAGCGAATTAAAACTTCTTAATCTCGTTATTTCAAAATCGTGTCTCAATCAAAATCTTTCCATTGATCGAATTCTCAAGAGTTTCTTGCGAGCTGAAGCTCCCTACGAAAGTGGGCAGTGTTCATCTCGTGTTTCATGTTTCTAATCCGAAAAAGTACTAATCCGATAAAACTCTCGTTGTGCATATCGATAATGAATCGATGCAATTTATTGAACGGCCATTGGAAATTATTGACCGTGAAGTCAAACAACTCAAACGTAATCAGATACCAATCATTAATGATCGTTGAAACTCAAAATGTGAACACGAATTTAACACCAAATGAAGGTTAAGTATCCGCACCTTTTGCTTCATCCTCTTCTACTTCGGTTTGAGTAAATTTCGGGACGAAATTTCTATAAGGAGGGGAGACTGTGACATCTGCCCCAAACCCGAACCCGAAAACCCGACTCGAACCCGAATCCGTCTATCTTATATTTATTTGTATCTAAATTCTCTCGAAGATGTAACGTTTCGTTATCAATATGAATAAATATGTCGGATCTATGTTATACCCGTCTTTAATAAACCAATCGAATTTACTCCGGGTTAATATCTAAAGTATATCTATTTAATTACTATTTATAATGATTAATTCCAAAAGTATATATATATATATATATATATTGTATTTTCAAAAATGAACTTTTATGAACAATAGCGAAACTATTACTACTACGTTTAAAACTAACCATTCGGCGTCAAAAACAACATATAACAAACGTCAACTTTATAAACGTTACATGCTAACGTGGTTAAATTGTATTTTTAAATGAATACCTTTTAACTTTGGGCCATTTTTGTCAATTATGAAACTTGTATTAGAGTTATAATAATTCAATGTATAACATTACAATCTCTAAGGGCCAAAACTGTAAATTGATTATTTCCCAAACCCCCAGCCCTCGTCTCCCGTATTTCCGGCCTATCTCGCCGGCGTAAATTCCGGCCAAAGCCAAACAAATTCCGGCGAGGTCATTTTACAAGTTTAAACTGTTTCTAATCAAATCCAGCCTTTACAAAATCTTCCCAGCGATGTTTTAAGTAGGTTTCGAACTATTAATCGCCATATAAACATCAAATTGTCGCGTAATTTCTTGTTTTAAAACCGAGCATTAAACCCATTAAACACTAATCGACTCAAACGCGTTAAAACGGTAAATTGAATTGAGTAGAATAATCGTTTCGTTGATTTGAAGCTGCCTATGTAGTTTAATACCAATTAAAACACCCAATTAATCATCAAATCAATTCTCTTAAGTCGTAATCAAGTTCTAAGTCGTTCGACTGATTGTTCAATGCAATTAACACAAACGAATCTGCCAATTCACTCCTCTGCACTCTTTTCGTCACTCTCTGTAATTCTAATTGCAAGCAAATTCATCAAAATCTCAGTGTTGATCCTTCAACCCGTTGACATTGTTCATCGTCTTAATCGATTCTATTTGTCACCAATCAAGTAAGTATCATATATCAAAATGATCGTGTGTTTGTGTAGATTAAAAGCCCTCTACCTATTTTGGATTTGATTCACTAGATTAAACGAATTGGTTGGATCTTGAATCTAGGGTTTGAATGTGAAATGGGTGGTGATGGTTATAAAATGTTAAAACAATTAAAGAATCAAGTTGATTAACAAAAGCGCGCCTGGTCCAGCGGATAGGGCATTGGTTGTGGCGCGTGTGGTCGTGGGTTCGAGTCCCACTGACCCCTTTTGTTTATTTTTACCTTTTAAACCCCTTCACTTAAAAGATATATATATATATCTCAAACTTATGAACAAATACTATTTCAACCATAAAAACTAGAAAAGGGATTATTATAGAAATATATATTTATATCTCGTACCTAAATCCCCAAATTGGATTTTGAAACCCTAAATTGGATTTAAAACCCTAAATTCCCAAATTGGATTTTGAAACCCTATATTGGATTTAAAACCCTAAATTCCCAAATTATATTTTGAAACCCTAATTTTCAATTTATAATTTAAAACCCTAAAACCCCAAATCCAAAACCCTAGAATTTCTAAGTCTTGATTCTAGTTACTATATTATTTGTCTCGTTTCTAAATTAGGTTTTCCCGGTTAATTAGGTGATTCTAATATCTGGGCGATCCTCGATTCTATTTAGTTACTTTCTTGCGTTTGCTAGTATCTATATTATTCAGGTGAGTAAACTCACTCCCCTTTTTCCATTTTACTATTTTGGGGCTGAAATATGTCTTTTACTATATTGCGTTTTCTATTCGTTTTCTAAAAGAGATCATACAAATATGTTAATCTAGTTCGCGGCTTGATGCAATCTTATGTGTTAGTTAAAAGTAGTTTTATTGCTTTGTAATCCCACCGGTACAATGTTAGCGCTAATGGTTTGACAAACCCACCTGCTTGTACAACATCGATAGGTGATTTAAACCCGGCCTTTCTAATTCCATGTTTACTATGTCGAGATGCTATGTTGCTATACTATGTTGCTATACTATGTTGCTATGCTATGATGCTATACTATGCCATGTCCCTAAATTGCTAAATGATGACTTATATATCGAGACGGTAAACGACGGTTATTAAAAGTCATCATTATTTATTACATGAGTGGTTCTCATGACAAATGGCTAGACGAGATACTATGGTTTCTATTGTGGTTGGTGTGCTATTCTATTCTAGGGGTCCTGGTCGAGTAATATTACGAAATTACTATACATATGGGATTGCGCAGCATATCTTGTTGATCTCGGATTTCAATACTATTACTATTCAATTGGGTTTTACTCACTAGCTTGTGTAGCTAACTTTATTTTCGCGTATTTCAGGTGGCGCGTGATTTTGGCTTGTTTCTTTGCTATTCAAGACATAGGGACTTGGACCTAGAAATAATACTAAACATGACTATTTCATTTACTGCTATTATGAATTTGTCGTTTCGCATTTAAGACTTGGGTTTTGCCAAATTTATGACAATAACTATTAGACTTTAATAAAAGTAATACCATGTGCTTTGTTTACTACGGATATCCAATTCCAATGACAGCCCGGTGTTTCCGCCGCCGGGCGGGGTGTCACACTCCTCTTGATCATAAATTCTTTAATTCCAAGCTAAACTTCCAACTAAATATCTTATTATCAATATCCTTTGAGGTCGGAGCTTCAATGTTTTGGGATAAAGGCGTAACGTGTTCTGGTTCTTCAACCTTCTTGAACCAGTCAGATTTGTCCAACTCGATGATGTCACCCTCTATCCCACTCCTCTGAGCCACGTACACCATTTCCTTCTCATATGTTTCATAAAACTCTGGCTCAAAGTCATAGTCTACCAGCTGCTCCTCCACTTCTTCATCAACCAGCTTCATCTCATCTGTTTTTCCCTTACCAACAACTACTTCTTCACCCCCCCAAATCAGTCTCAAGATCGAAACAAAAGTCATCAGTAATTTCTGTTTCTTTGGTAGTTCCGCTCCCACCTGCAGCACTAAAACCACCGAAATCTTTTCGGCTGGTCCCAGTCTGAACCATCTCCTTCAAGGTTGGATATTTTGATATATTCACCATATCATGTATCTCAGCATCTGTCTATTTACGTCCTCTTGGTCCATCAGATCGAGATTTAAGTGCTATAATGAATAATAAACAACAAAATACACTAAGATTCAATGAAACATAGTCCAAATACTCTTGATACACAATAACAAAGATTAAATCAACACAACAGAGGTAATCAAGCTACAAAGATGATAATAATAAGCTCCTAGCACCTCAGCCGTCACACATACACAATTTAGGGTTTGATAAACTTTGCAAAACTTGTATTGAAATGAGAAAACATTACAATATATAGTGCAGACATAGGTTCGTTGACAGCGAATCTGTCATGCCAACCTATCAGCTTCGCCGGGCACAAAACAGATTCACCCGGCAACTGATCTAATCTAATGTCTACACAGATCTAGACTTCCAAGTGAATCTATAAATTCGCCCGTAGGTTCGCTAGTACAAAAACAACTAAACATATAACATATCAAAAGTAACACCGACATGCCGGTGAGTCCAACCTATACATGTACTATCAATACTCCCCCTAGGTTGGACCTCACCTGGGGAAGTCTTCTGTTTAAGCTCCGACTTTTTCGGTTTCAATGATTCTCAATATATTTTCCAGCCCTAGATTCAATTCCAGCTAAAGGATTAGTAACGTCTTCCGATCCAACGTCATCAATATCACCCAAATCCAAAAATGACTCGACAAATTGTGCGTCGGTGACAACAGTATCAGGCAAATCAGCAACAGTAGTCTCCTCCTGAATATCTACAGTCTGCTCCTCAGTGATCACATTCAATTCAACTTGAACGGGCTTCTCAAATCTTTTCTCAATTGACTGATCTAATTGTTTAGATAGGTCATCCATTTTCATATTCAGATCATCAGTCCTTCTGAGCCTTTCATTTCCCCTTTTTAATTCTGCACGAACTCCCCGGGCTTTGTTTGCAACTTTCACAAATAAGTTGGCTTCAGTCTTGGTGTCATCTCCAGCCCTGTGCTTAATTTCATTCTCACATAGCACCATCAGATCTTCATCACAGAAGGACTTGATCTCCATTGGATCAAACAATCGGATTACAGGACGATCTTCACCCTTTAACCTGATTACCGCTTCACCAATGTTGTTATCGTAAAACCATTTCACAAACTCTTGCAATCTTTGTGGCTGAGTATCTGGAACTCTCACTCTGTTCATAATCTTTGGAGCAGCCAACTTCAGCACCACCTTTCCGTTCCACGACACCCAGTGCTTATCTTTCTTTGACCTCTTCCTTATAGGCTTTTGGTACCCAAATTCCGTGAAGTTATCTTCTGCAGCCCTTCTAATCGCAACCTCAAATGCACTTGCGTTTACATACCTGGAGGAATTAAAACGATTCAGTTTGTAATGAAAAGCCTTAAGCGAGATTCGAACTTGAATATTTTGAAACAAACCGGTTACAATGCAAGCGAATGTGTTAAATGGATTCGCAGAAAACATATATATACAGCCCTAGGTTCGCAAAAATACAACGGGACGAATCTCAGGTTCGCTCAGAACATTTGGTCAAAAGAAAGTCGAAAAGACTTAAACAAGGTCCGGGCGAACATGTAGATTCGCTGCAGGTTCGCTGGATTGAATAAGTTAAAGAAAAATTAAAATATTTTTGGTTTTTGGAAATTTTGATTTCCTTTAAGAATCCTTGAAACGCCCCACAATTTCAACGCTCAAAAAACAAAAACTAAATGAAAAAGATAGACTAAAAAGGAAAAATAAAAATAAAAAGGTAAAAAGAAGTAAAACTAAAATATAAACAAAAGAAGGATATAAGTATATTTTTCTTGATGTTTTCGAGCAGAATCCGGAGAATCATGGATTGGCGGGATTGCAGATATGTTTGACCATTTAAACCCATGCCTTATTCCTTTCAACAAGAGATCTACAGCTTCATTTATCATGTTTTGGTTTGTTTAAAGAGACTCGGCAACTCAGTCCCCACAGACATCTTGGTAAAAGAACTTGTCCAATCATCAGGGTTTATAGAGCAATATGATTGACTTTGCTTGAATTTCTTGGATCAAATCTTGAATATTGATCAATTCATGAACCTCTTTTGACTTTATGCAATTTTTGCATTTTTAGAGTAGAGATTGTCAACAATGATTCATTTGAACACATTGAGACTTTATTATTTGGGAAACTCAAATGGTTAGAGCTCCAGGTTTATACCGACGTATAACAGAGGATATAAACATTTGAGCATGCTCGGTGAATCTTCAGGTCTATACCGACGTATAACAGAGAAGATTCACCAACTCCAGGTCATTGTTCACACAAAGCAGAGGAGTTAAGCACTTTGACACAATATTTTCTGAGGAATTAACAAGTAACTCACTCAGATATTTTTCTGAAGAGCAACACTAGCAGCTTTTTATTTTGTTTTGCTAACTAGAAGCTCAATCTAGGGCTAGGGTGTGGGTGATTTGGGATTTTTCAGGGAAATCAAGGCAAATATTTGACGCTCTCAACTCATTTTTGACAGGACTTGTATCTTTGTGCAGACTAATCATGTCAAGGAGATAATCCTTATTGCCGAGTTCTTGAACTTTATGTTTGGCTACACAATCACTGTTTACTTTGTTTTCGGGCTGAGCCTATCTAACATATCCCAAACACAATACTTCTGACCTCCTTCAATGTCTCTTCAACATCATTTTAAATGGGGATCCTGAAATAGCAAAATTTGAAAAACTATGAATAGTTAATCTTTAATATCTCCCCCAAAATTTCTATATGATAGCTATCTAATAAGAAATTTTTGTTTTTTTCATATTTTCTTAATATATATACAGAAGAAAGAGAAGAAATAAAATAAAGTAAAATTAAAAGGAAGGAGCGAAGAAATATGTGTCTCTCGGATTCTCAAGGAAGAAAAAGAAAAAGATATTTACATATTTACAAAGTTAGACTAGTTAGACTTTTGAAATTGGGACCCAAGACTTAATGTACTTAGGTCTTTGAACTGTTGAAGATTTACTGAAAAAATTATTTACAAAAGTATTTAATCGTCTTCCTAAAGATCTATGCTTTGAACTATTTTCAACTTGCTCAGGGCATTGCTTGACCGTATGATCATCATTTCCACATTTAAAGCAATGAGATTTCAAACCAACTTTGGAAAATTTAGAAACAGGAATTCTATCTATTTCTATCTCTTCATCACAATCAGATAATTGAGAGTTACAATCATTGTAAGAGTCATAAGGCTCTTTTGACTTACGTGTTGTGACTTTTACCTTATCAGGTTCTGATTTAAGATTCATGGATGAAAAAGATGATTCCTTGTCCTTTGGTTTTGAAATCCTTACGGGTGTAAAAGATGGAATTTAATGAGAAAAGAATTTTTGAAAACAATTTGTTTTGGTTTGACTTTTAGAGACATGACCTGAAAGTTCTGCTTTCTCATTTCCACAAATATTTCCAATGAGATCATCATTCAAGTTACTAGAGTTTGAAGTAGAGCATCCTAAATTACTATTACACATAAAACTGTCTGAATTTAAAACATGACTAGAAACAAAATTAATTAAACTACTGTCTTCAATAGACTTCTTTTAATCAAAGCTAGAACAACTAGAACTTCCAAGTCCACTACTTCCACCATAAGCATAATCCTCTCGCACCTCTGTAAGACTAATTCCACTTAAACCTGCAATAGAGCTGTTAGTATCATTCTGTATAATCTCATGTATCAACTCATTTGAAGGATGAGGAATAGGTGTAGGAGAATAACAGAAAGTACTAGGTGGAGGGTATACTTGTGCATCGTTTTTATAACCCAAACCGGTCTTAATTCTAGCCCCCTTTGTTTCTTGCAAAGATCCTCCATTTTCATACTTGAAATTGTCCATTGTTCCAATTTATTCTTAACTTTTCTTGTTTCAAATTCAGCAAAAGAGTGACTTGCTCAGTCAAATAGTTTATTTCACAGTTCTTTTTCAAAAGAGATCTTTTTAAATGTTCGCTTTCTTTCACAGCTTCTCTCAATTTAACAAAAAATTTGGATTCATTCTCTTTAAGCTCTTTGTTAGTTTCCTTTACTTCGTATTCATTTGTAATTAATAACCTATTAGCCTTATAAATACCAATTAAACGAATTTTGCATGCGGATGAACACATATCTTCTACAATTTCATAAGGAAGGCCCACTACTAGTTTTTCATCCGCGATAGCACGATCACACTAGCAGTAAGGAGTGTTCCTCTTGTATTCATCCACAGCTTCATGCTTGGCCTGTTCAATCATGGCTTCTATATCTAGCTTTGATTCCATAACATTGTCAGCATCGGTACCAGCATTTTCTGCCCCATTACCAACGTTGACTGTGACTTTCTCTTCCTTTTCAGCAATGGCTTCACACACTAATCCAACAACTTTACCAGCATCCTTTCCTTCTTCAATCAAAACAACTTCAGACTCAGCAACCTTTCCAGTATTTGTTCCCTCTTCAACCTCATCAATCACACCAACATTCTCAATATCTTCACCATAAAACTCTTTAAAATGATCAAAGCAATCAATGTAATTGTTATTGAGAACAGATTCTTCAACAACTTCAGCAATTGAAGCTTCATAATTATGAATAAGTGATAATGTGTAAAATATACATAAATCCCGTGTTGAGTTTATTTACGTTTTCGAGTCGTTTGAGTCAGTTTTCATTAGGTTTTGTTTACTACTGATATTTTAATGTTTTGTAGGTCCCATGTTGATGAATTAATGAAAAGATCTCGAGAAAAGAAGATCGTAGGCGAAAACGGGACGCAAAACGGAGTTACGAGCAAACCGTAGCGTGAAACGGAGCAAAACAGGACGCGAAACGAAGTTTGGGATCAGAATTAGGGGTGTCACCACGTCACGCGGCCACCTATGGACCTCCTCACCGCGTGACGCGGCGTGAATCCAAAAGATCACATGTGATCTTGGTCGCGCCACGCGGCCACACCCTATTTTCTCACCGCGTGACGCGACGAGGCCTTTTTGACAGATTGTTTTTGCGTTTTTTGGCCCTGTTTGCTATATAAACTCATCATAACTTAACCCTAGCCTCCATGCAACTTTGGAGACGATTTGGAGGACGAATTGGAGCTGATTTGGGGTGATTTTGAGGCTAGGAACAGAAAATCGAAGCGACGGAAGCACGTGGATTCAAGGATTGCTTCTTGCATCTTCCGGGTTTCTTTAATCCTTTGTTTTTCGATTCTTTTATCATGTCTTGCAACATTAATTTTCACTTTATTTTTGTTACAAACATGCTAGGCTAAGCTCTTAAAGCCACCTAGACTTAGATGAATTTATGTTGATTGTTTGACTTGGATTTGGATTGTCTTTGATTATGGTTCGTTTATGATTTAAGTAAAAGTTTAATGCTTTAATTCGATTGATGCTTGTATGTGTATTGGAATTGGTTTGATTAATATTATTGTTTCCATTGAATCCTTGATGAGTGTCTATATCATATAATAGGATTTGATTCAATTCATCGACTGTTTGTTATGAATGTGTTGTGGTTAAATGCATGCTTAAAACCATAGGAAACATAATAGAAATCAATCTAATAAAAATATGCTAGCTTTCTAAGATAACCGTGAGGTGATTAGATTCATTGTTAGGTCTTGTTTGTTTAATTGCTAAGATTTGATATTCGTGAGAATTCGATCTAGGTTATGTTTAGCAAACATGTCTAATAAATCAATTGAATGTATTGAACTGGCTTTGGGTTTTAAACTGTGAGGTTGGAATTCGCATAAGGTCACTTAATCATAATTAGGTTAGACAACCGTGAGGGCGTTTACCTGTTAAACTAGTGTTCGTAATAACTTGTTAGAAAACCGTAAGTTTCTTCTCGCAAAGGGTCGAGGGTCTTATTTTGGTATTTTTCAAGTGAATATGTTTGTTACTAGTTCCATAATCAAAACATCCGTTTTCAAGTGATAATTGCAACATAGAGGAGTCGAGTCTAGGTGGTTCATTCCAATCACTGTTTTCGTATTCCGTCTTTCGTGCTAGTTTCTATTTTTAGTTAGTTTCCAAATTTAGAAAGTTTCTATTTTTAGCAGGTTACTATTTTTAGCAATAAACCCCCCATTCAAATAATCTTTTATTTAAAGTTCGTGTCTAGTTAAGTAAGGTCTTGTTTAGTTAGTTTAACGTAATATATAGAGTCTGTGGGTCGACACCCGGACTTACGTACGCTATATTACATCCGACCGGTCCACTGCCAGTTGTGTGTGATTTAGTAGTTTGTCTAGGTTTTATAAATATTAAAACTATGTGTTTTTAGGTAGTTAATTTATATATATTACACGCATCAATAAGCATCCCAGATAAGGCCGTAGTGTCAGATGGAATCTGAGTGGTAACAGATGCATTTGAGCCAGCACCTACACTTGTGGAACCACCACCAGATTTGACAGACCCATAACTTGATGATCCTCCAGACACTGCACCAGGTGAGTTTGCAGCGGATGTAATTAGTGTAGCATTCTGAGGAGAGACATTGGGAAGCTTCATGGATTGGTTGTATTCTTTTCTCTTTACATCCAGATCAAATGACTTCAACTTGTTTATCACGTCCACTAGTTTAAAGTCAAAGAAATTTCTTTCTTGTTTCAGATTTTTGATCTGAAGACTCCATTGAGGTGGAAGAGAATCCAAAAGCTTTGTCACTTGCTCATGATTTCCCAATTTATTTTTTGAGATTGTTTGACATAGATAGAAAGCGATTCGTTATATCAGTCAGATTTTCATGCTTGAATCCAACGAATGAATTGAACTCATTTTCAGCCTGAGCTTTTCTATCCAGTTTAAGCATGTTCATTGTTGATGTAGACTTTTATTTTAAATTAGATTCGCTGATAGGTTCTCTGGTAGGTTCTCTCGCAGGTTCGCTCGTAGGTTCTCTCGCAGGTTCTCTCGCAGGTTCGCTCGCAGGTTCGTTCGTAGGTAGGTTCTCTGGTAGGTTCTCTGGTAGTTTCTCTGGTAGGTTCTCTGGTAGGTTCTCTTGCTCACAGAACCAAACAAGTGAACTTTCGTTCAAAAATAGTAAGTTCGCTTATCAAAAAATTGATATTTCCAAATCACAAATATTGAATATGTTCGCTGGATGATCCATAGGTTCGTTGGATGATTGTCTAGATTCGCCGACTTACGGGAAAAACTTTCTCATACCAAAATCAACCAAAACAGTCTCAAAACACAACCAATTGAAGATCCGTTTGTTTCTAAAGCTTCCCAGTACCAAATATGACAAACCCAAAGCAAATTCCAACACAAAAAAACACAATAAATAGTCCCGAAATGAATCAAACAGTGTTTTGACACAAAAACCCCAAAAACTTCACAAAAATCTCAATGATCAAACAATCAAGAGCACTAAGGCTCTGATACCATATTGTTGGTCCATCAGATCGAGATTTCAGTGCTATATTGAATAATAAACAACAAAACACACTAAGATTCAATGAAACATAGTCCAAATACTCTTGATACACAATAACAAAGATTAAATCAACACAACAGAGGTAATCAAGCTACAAAGATGATAATAATAAGCTCCTAGCACCTCAGCCGTCACACATACACAATTTAGGGTTTGATAAACTTTGCAAAACTTGTATTGAAATGCGAAAACATTACAATATATAGTGTAATATAGGTTCGCTGTCAAATTCGCTGACAGCGAATCTGTCATGCCAACCTATCAGCTTCCCCGGGCACAAAACAGATTCGCTCGGCGACTGATCTAATCTAATGTCTACACAGATCTAGACTTCCTATTGATTCGCCCGTAGGTTCGCTAGTACAAAAACAACTAAATATATAACATATCAAAAGTAACACCGACATGCCGGTGAGTCCAACCTATACATGTACTATCACGTCCAACTTTAACCTCCTTTTTCACCAAATTTAGTTCAGTCAAAAGTTTCCCGATCTAGCACAATCTTCCGTAAATCACCCATATCTATTTCTCTGTGCCTCTCACGCTCCTCTAAATTCATCAACTTTGTCTTTACCATACCCAATTCGTTTGCGAGCGACGTATTCAAACCACGAATAACGTCCTCTTCAAATCCAGAAGCTCCCTTCTCTTCAAGTTTACTTTTATATGTTTCAGGTGCATGTTCAGGACCCACCGGTTGTTTACCCTTTGCTTTCTTTGCTCTGACATCAGTATCAAACTCTGTGTGTGACGGTGAACGATCAGCTGCCTTCCTTTTTTTCTTGCCTTTTGGTTTGAATATTTCAGCCTCTATTTCCTCTAACTCTTCCTCAAAAGGCACCAGCTTCTTTCCCACGTACTTCTTTCTTTTTCTGATATCATCCTTTATCGTTTCCCTCAGTTCCTCAAATCTACGATCCTCAACCGCCTTTAGTTTCTCTATATATGCCCACCTCTCATCAATGTACATATTTCTGAAAAGATATGTGATATCCAGAAATATCATGTCGTGGTGCAGCACAGTCAGCGAAGATCCTAACGTTCATTGGTGTCAGTACCAATACGTCCCCAAGTTTTTCAAGGTTCGGCTTTAGATGGTCGATAAATGTCTGCACGAACCTTGGATATAACAGCCACTTCTCCTTCCGGGAAGATGAAATATTTTCGATCATGTATCCGAAGATCATATGTGGTATATTCGCCTTGTCGCCACAACATAGGTTCAACATTGCTCTGGCCCAGTCGAAGTTCATCCCATCAGTTATCACGTGAGCAATGAACCTCCACTCTTTTTTCAAGAACGATTTCTTGATCTCCCATTTGTCCAAGAAATCCGTTCCTTCATATCCCATCTCTAAAAATCATTGTGAACGTCGGTCAAACTCAGCAAAACAGGTGACCCGATGTCACGTTCCATCCTCGGAATCTGCGCCACCGTATCAGCCGTAATTACAATGCGCTCCCCCATAACCACGACACTGATCTCACCAGGTTTTGTGTTCAGGTTGTATGTGGTAGTCTCCCAAAAATCTCGAATATGCTATTGATCCATCACCGGATCATTCTTAACAGCATAAAAAATTGAACTCTTCAGCCACGAAATCGCATCCCTATATCCAACTGAATTGGGGTCCTTATCATTGAGATAAGAGACCACGTTTGATCGACAGTCAAACTTCATCGGTGGAGAACGCTCTCGTTCCATATATAAACCTAAAACATAAACGAGAGTTGATTAGAATAAGCGAATTAGTAAAGAAGATAAAACAAAAAGAAAAAGAAATAAAGGATGCAATAGTAATAATAATAGATAAAAGTAAAAGAAATAAAAAAATAAAAATTAAATTTAAAAAATTAGTTTCGCAAAATTGCGACACAGCAGTGTCGCATATTCATCGACACTGTTGTTTCGCAATAACAATGCATGTTCATCGACACTGCAGTGTCGTAACAACACAGCTTCCGACACTATCATCTATGCTTGGGCAGCATAACATTGGTAGTTTCGCAAGCATAGTTTTGAACTTTCATTCGGTTTCACAAAAAGAACAGGTAGTGTCGCAAAACGAAGAACACCAACAGTCAGTAGAATCAAAATCATATCAGATCAACACCATAATCAAATACATTAAAGGCGAAGGTTCAAAACACAATAGAACACGAAACTTACCAATTAGAATCCCCTTAAAACACTTTAAACTTGCGGATTAAGGTTTTGTGAACTTAGGGCTTAATGTCGGGTTTAGAAAGATTTGAAAATGGAAGTGAATTATGACCCAAAACGACCCAGATGAGATATCATACACACACCATAGTTTCGCAAACCCGAAACTATAGTGTCGCAAAAACCCTAGAAATGACAAAATATATTTTAAGGAATTTGAAGTCAAATCACATATATATATTACTAAAATTTTAATATAAAATCATACCCATCCATTTAGAGAAATTTCTAATACGAAGACCCGTTTTGTAGTGCAAATTCTGTGGAAAAATAAGATAGTAAATATAACGAATCTCAGAGAATTCAGATAACGTGTTTCAAGCATCCATTCAGAGAGACAAAGATTTGAATGGATTGTCAATATTATTGTCCATTTATACTCATGCCATGTTCTGTTCAACAAACAATCCTGTGAAGGTTTTTATCATGTTTTGATTCGATTTGAAGAAGCTCAGATGACTTGGTTTCCATAGACATTTAGCAAAGTAATTTGTTTTGACATCATGGCTTATTGAGTTAGATGAATCAGAAAGATCTTGTTATTTGGGTGTGCATAGACCAAGATTAATTAATAATCAAGGTGAATGTTTTTGGGAGTGAAATGGAGTTGGGTTTAATGTATGAAGCATCAAAAAATGATCTTGATGTCGAAACATTATGAACTTAGCTTTACATTTGAGCATATTTTATGTATGAAGCGTCAAACACTGAACTTGATGTAGAAACATTGTGAGCTTAGCTTTACATGAGGGTGGCAGATGATGAGCGCTCCAGGTCTATACCGACGTATAACAGAGGAGATGATCATCTAAGGGTGTTGATGAGAGCTTCAGGTCTATATTTACATATAACAGAGAAGATCATCACTCCAGGTCAATGCTTCCGCATAGCAGAGGAGATAAGCACGAAATTAGATTCTGAAGAGCTAACGAGAAGTGTCATTCAGGGCTACAGCTGAGGGGTTTGGATTTGGGAAAAAATCAAGCACGAATCAAATACTCTCAGCCCTTTTTTTTCCAAGTGACTGTGAAAATGATCCTTATCATCGAGCTCTTTTTGAACATTAGTTTTATCACAGAATTGTCGTTTACTTGTATTCCAACTGAGCCTATTGACACATCACTATGCAGGCCAATGTCCTCCTTCAAATGCCTTCCACACGTATCTGAACCCTGCAAGAAACAAACAATATTTACATACGATGAAGTCCAAACAATGTGATAATTACTCCCCCAAAATATTAAGTTTGCAGCATAAACTGAAATTTTCAACAATTTTAAGAACATACCCAAAGGATGGTGAATTTTATCATAAAATAAAAGTAAAAAGAAATTGATTTTCCCTTCTCATTCCCCCATTATTTTATTTTATTTTATTTTATTTTATTTTATTTTTTTATAATGACATATTTTTGAAAGAGAATTTAAAAAGAAATCAACCCAAGCATATTGATTAATTCATAAAAATGCGGTTTATCAAACGTTTTAGTGAACAGATCAGCTTTTTGATTTTTGGTGTCAATCGAAATGATATTGATAAAACACTTCTCATATGCATCTCGTATGGCATGAATTCGAGTTTTAATGTGCTTCGTTCAAGTGTGGTGAACAGGATTCTTGGTAATTCCAATGGCAGCCTCATTATCAAAGAAGATCGGAGTGTGAAGAAAATTGATTCTGTAATCGATCATCTGATGTTGAATCCATAGTACTTGACAGCAGCAGCTGGAGGCAGCAGTGTATTCAGCTTCACCAGTAGATAAAGAGAGGTGGTCTGTTTCTTGCTCTGGCACGAAACTAAACACTCCCCCATGTACTGACACCCACCAAAAACAGATTTCCGATCAACCGCCATAGTCACTGTCAGAATAAGCATGAAGATCAAAACTCCTCCCTTTTGGATAACACAAGCTGACGCGGAGTTCCCTTCAGGTAACGAAAGATGCATTTCACGACCTTTTCATGTGACTCCTTAGGATTTGCTTGATACATGGAACAATAACCAACAACAAAAGCAATGTCTGGACGACTTGCAGTCAAGTAATATAACGATCTGATCATCGACATGTAACGGTGAGCATCAATAGACTTTTCGAATTCATCAGGAGTTAGGCATGTCTGTGCAGTGAATGGAGACAACTCTAAAGAACAGTCATCCGTCTTGTATTTTACTAAAATCTCCTAAATATACTTCTCCAGATGAATGAGTATACCATCGGGTTTTTGTACCACCTGCAAACCAAGAAAGAAACACATCTCACCCGTCATACTCATCTTGAACCTCTCCTTCATCACCTCCTCAAGTTCTCTGCACAAACTTTCATTTGACGAACCAAAGATGATGTCATCTACATATGCTTGAACCAATAGGACGTCATCACCAATTACTTTCTTAAAGAGAGTCATGTAGATGGTTCCTCTTGTAAAACCTTTGCTCAACAGATATTGCGCCAACGTTCATACCAAATTCGAGGGGCTTGATGTAGTCCATATAGCGACTTGTCCAATTTGTAGACTTTATCTGGGAAGTCCGGATCCTCGAAACCTGGTGGTTGACAAACATATATCTCTTCATCGATATCCCCATATAAGAATGCACACTTCACATCCATTTGATAAACTTTAAAGTTCTTGTGTCCAGAATGGGCAAGAAAGATTCAGATGGCTTCAATTCTAGCAACAGGAGCAAAAACATATGTGTAATCAATGCCTTCCTCTTGTGCGAACCCTTGAACGACCAACCGAGCTTTGTTACGAACAACGACTCCTCTATAATCAGGTTTATTTTTTTATACCCACTTTGTGCCGATTGGGTACTTGTTTGGTGGAAGATCGACCAATTCCCAAACCTTGAGCTTTCTGAACTATTGAAGTTCTAATTGCATTGATTCCACCCAGCTCAGATCTTGTAATGCCATGTTAATGTTCATTGGGACGGTTTGTGATAGAAAACAAGAGAATAAACAAACGTTGATGAGACCGGATTGATGACGTGTACAAACACCGTCAGAATTGGATCTTATGACCAAGTCATGAGGATCACCGTTCAGTTCCTTGTAATAAGAATTGGATGTAGAGATATCTTAAACTGATATTATAGATGAATCAAGAGAGATGTCTGTAGCAGAAGAATCTTGAGGAGAGGTAATAGATGATGTAGGATGAGATGGTGATGATGGAGGATCAGCCGTAGTAACAATATCAGGTGATGATGGCATCGGTAGTGGAATTTCCGAGTAGGTGAGAAAATGATGGGATCAGGTAGAGCTTCAGAATACACATGAATAATTTCATCTTTGTTGACCACATGTAGGGTGGTACTTCACCTTGTTGTTAGTTGTATTTTGTTTATCTTTGTAATAGACTAGTCGTATTTCGTTTCCGCTATAATAGTTAGATTAGCCTTAGTTTTAGTGTCTTTATTATTTGCTTATGCGACACTGCATGCGACACTATAGTGTGGCATGCAGTGTCGCATAAGCAAATAATAAAGACACTTCGCATGCAGCTTGTCTATGCTTAGCGATCAGGTAGTGTCGGGTTTGCGACACTGCCTGCGACACTATGATCTGTATATATAGTTTTGTTAGGGCATTTTGTACACAAATCTTTTGGAACTTATTGAATACAATTCACCTTTTGATACTGAGTTCGTACCTTATTGATTGTTTGCAAGGAATTGAATCTGTTATATCATTGTTGCATTTATCTGATCCATCTTCTTCTATTAATCTTCTTAATCATTTCTTAATGGGTTATAATGGTTTGTGTGAGTTTTGGTCACAAATCACAATCAATTGTTGCTAGATCTAGTGGTATCAATTGATTGTGATCAGATCTAAATCATATATAGCATGAATTACTAATTTCATGGAGCAACAATATGGTATCAGAGCCATTGTGCTCATGATTTGTGGTTTTTGAGGGTTTTTAGATAATATTCATATTTCATCAATTCTGGATCTGATCTTGCGTGAATTGCTATGGAATTGGATTGAGATTTGCTTTCTTTCAGTGTTAAAATCAATCGAAATCAACAGATCTATCATCATCATATAGATCTGTGATTTAGGTGTGATTTAGAGATATCATTCATAGGGTTTTGGACAAAAGACTTACTCAATCAAATTGGATCTTATTTGTTATTATTATGGACTAAATTTGGATTGGGATTGGTTTAGTTTGTATTTTTATTCAATCGGAATCATCAGATCATCAATTGGATCTGATTGGTGTTTTCTGTAGTGATTTGTGTGTGTTTTGCTTGGAGAAGAAGGTGTTTCTGTTCATCTTGCGACACTAGTGTTCATCTTGCGACACTAGTGTGCTTGCGACACTACTGATTTTGTTGTTGATCGTTGTTTGGTTGGCTTGCATCCTGATTGAACAAAACTTCACGACATTGTGCTCGACACTATGCCCGACATTGTGCCCGACACTGTGCTTGACAATATACCTGACATTGTGCCCGACATTGCCTCTGACACTATACCTGACATTGTACCCAACACTGACTTGTCTGCGACACTAGCTTGTTTGTGACACTAGCTTGTTTGTGACACTATGCTTCTGCGACACTATAGTTCTTGCGACACTATTGTCTGTTCAAAATGTCAATGTCATTTACTCTTGCGGATTTGGAAAGTGGTGCACCGAATAGACCACCGAAACTTATTAACGGATATAATTTTGAAGATTGGAAACGGAGACTTAAGGCATTTTTCTTATATACTGATCATACTCAATGGGAATCAATCGAGAAAGGTCCTCACGTTCCGGTTACAACTGTTGGAGAGGCAACTGTTAAAAACACAAATCCAGAAACTTTCAATGAACGTGACAGAAAACTTGTTGATCGTGACAACAAAGCCTTCGGTGCACTGATTCTGTGTTTAAGCACTGAGATTCATAATCGTTTTGGGGAACAGAAGAATGCAAAGGGGTTGTATGACGCTTTATGCGAATTTTATGATGGAAATGCCGATTTACAAAAGGACAAGGGTGTTCAAGCTAAGAAGGAATTTAACTCGTTCATGGGTCTTCGGAATGAGAAAATCTCAAATTTGACCAATCGATTTCTGACTGTGACTAGTAATCTGAACAAATACGATGAAGATTTAACAACTGTGGAACAAGTGACAAAACTTATGGATTCACTGCCGCCAGAATGGAGCTTGCAGGTTAGGATGTTGAAACAAGAAAGAAGATTTTCAGAATACAAACTGATGGATGTCATAAAAAAGTTAAAATCTTTTGAACTGGACATCAAGAGGAGAGAATATAATCAAGCTGTGTATCCACCAATGCAAACTCACAATGCTGCTCTGTTGTCATCAACTTCTGAAGCACCTTTACTCAACAAAGGATTTCCATACACTACTGGATGCGCTACCCCTGAAGTGAAAAATGCTAGTAAAGATCAAGTTCAGTCTCAAATTCCTACCGATATGATGGCACTCTTTGGAATGTTTGTGAATAGTTATGAAGCGTTAGTTGCTGGAGAGATCAAGGGTAAAGGGATAACCATGGAGGATATGTTGCAAGTTGATCCTGATGATTTGGAGGAAGCTGACATATAATGGCATATGGCTATGTTAACTATGCGTGCAAGGAGATTTATGGAAAGGACTGGTAAGAGAAACTTCGGAAACCAAAATTCAAAGGTTGGTTTCGACAAGTCAAAGTTGCGATGTTTCAATTGTAAACAACTGGGTCACTTCAAGAGGGATTGTACTTTACCAACTGTTTTTGAACCACCAAGTCCCAATCCAAGGAATGTTGCAGTAATTGAAAGGGAGAATACAACCAATACAAGAGAAACTGCTTTAATAACAAACTTCGATTGGAGCGCTGAGATCGCTGAGGTTCAAGAAGAAATCAACCATGCCCTTGTTGCTGAAACATTAAAGATGGGTGGAAATGAATCTGAGAAGGTCAATTGAGAGATTGAAGGAAGTAAGAAGGAAGAAAATGGGGTAGAAAAGAAGGAAAACGAAGGTGGAAGCGGTGGCTGGAGTAAGAAAGAGGAAAAGGAGATTGAAGAAGAGAAAGAAGAAGAAAGGAAGAGAAACACACCCTCTTGCAACTGTGACAGAGCCCTAGCAACAGAAAAGATCATCATGGGTCTCCCGTATGAGGAACGTCCAAGGAAGCCAAACATCTTATGGCATGTAGATCGTGGATGTTCCCGACACATGACAGGTTTAAAAGACCTTCTTACTAATTTTCGCATAATAAATGGTGGGTATGTGGCATTCGCGGGAGACAAGAAGGGTGGTAAAATGATCGGGCAAGGAGAAGTATCAAATGGTTCACTCACTCTGGAGAAGGTCAACTATGTCCTCGAGCTACATTTCAATTTGCTAAGCATATCCCAAATCTGTGACAAGAATATTTCGGTTCTCTTCAAGTCTGATGAATGCTTATTTCTAAAATTGGATTTCTCTATTCCAGAAGATATGATCATGATGCGAGCTCCTAGAAAGAATGACACCTATCTACTCGACATGAACTCAAGGGAGTCTTCTTCAACTGTCACTTGCTTATTATCTAAGGCATCATCCTCAGAAGCTTTCTTATGGCATCGAAAACTGGGTCATGTTAATTTTAACAATATTAACAAATTTGTTAAACATAACCTTGTTCGTGGCTTACCTGTCAAAGATTTTTCTGTAATTGAAAAATGTATGGCTTGTGCTAAAGGGAAACAACATAAAAAGTCATATAGGTCTAAAATGATAAATTCTATTTCTTATCCTCTTGAGTTGCTTCACGCAGATCTGTTTGGACCAATCAGTGTCAAAAGCATTGCTAAAAAATCTTATTGTTTGGTCGTGACAGATGATTTTTCCAGGTACTCATGGGTGAGTTTTCTAGCAAACAAAGGGAAGACTGCAGGAGCATTCAGGAGCTTGATACTCAAGATTGAAACCATCAGCGGGAAGAAAGTGAAGGCTATCAGGAGCGATAATGGAACTGAGTTCAGAAATCACATTTTTTACTCATTTTGTGAAGAGAAAGGGATCTTGAGACAATACAGTGCTGCACGAACACCTCAGCAGAATGGAGGGGCAGAGCGTAAGAACCGTACTTTAATTGAAGCTGCAAGGACTATGTTGATAGAGTCAAAACTTCCAATCATCTTCTGGGCGGAAGCTGTCAATTGTGCATCTTATGTGTTGAATAGGGTGTTAATTGTAAAGGACAAAATGAAGACATCTTATGAACTGTTTCACAAGAGGAAACCTTTGATCGATTTCTTTCGACCTTTTGGCTGCTCCTGCACTTTGTTGAACACCCAAGCTCAAACATCAAAATTTGGTGTTGTTTCTGATGAATGTTTCTTCGTTGGATATTCTTCTTTTCAGAAAGCTTATCGTGTTTACAATAGGCGCACCAAGATTGTTCAGGAATCATTCTATGTTGACTGGCAAGAATCGAATATGGTTGATACCGGTTCTGAACCTTCATGGTTTTATGATGCTACGACTGTGTTTAATTCATTCAATTTACCATTGTTTCTTGATGAAGATGAGATCATTCCCATACACCCTGATCCTATACCTGATCCCGTCATTTTCCCATCTTCTCCAATAACCCCGCAACAACCGTCACCGTTACCAGGTGTTGTTTTTACTGCCGACCTTATGCCATCATCACCATCTCCGCCATCACCTGTCAATTATCCTCAGGACTCTTCTGTTACTGATATACCGCATGATTCATCAACTTCATCACCATCAAATGTCATTACTTCAAATTCTTTCTATAAGGTGTTAAAAAATCATCCTCATGACTTAGTCATAAGATCTATTTCAGATGGAGTTCGCACGCGTCATCAATCGGGTCTGATCAATGAGTGTCTTTTTTCCAGCTATCTGCCCCAGATCGTCCCAAAGAACATTAACATGGCATTACAGGATCCGAGCTGGGTAGAATCAATGCAATTAGAACTCCAACAGTTTAGAAAGCTCAAAGTTTGGGAGTTGGTCGACCTCCCGCCAAACAAAAATCCAATCGGGACGAAGTGGGTATATAAAAACAAACCTGACGATAGAGGGGTGGTTGTTCGTAATAAATCTCGATTGGTGGTTCAAGGTTTCGCACAAGAGGAAGGCATTGATTACACTGATGTTTTTGCTCCTGTTGCCAGAGTTGAAGCCATCCGAATCTTCCTTGCACATGCCGCACACAAAAACTTCAAAGTTTATCAAATGGATGTAAAGTGCGCATTCTTATATGGAGATATCGACGGAGAAATATATGTTTGCCAACCACCAGGTTTTGAGGATCCGGATTTCCCTGACAAAGTCTACAAGTTGGACAAATCACTGTACGGATTACATCAAGCTCCTCGAATCTAGTATGAAACACTAACACAATACCTGTTGAGCAAAGGATTTACAAGAGTGTCGATCGATATGACACTGTTCAAGAATGGTGACGATATTCTTTTAGTACAAGTGTATGTAGATGATATCATCTCGGTTCGTCAAATGAAGATTTGTGCAGAGAATTTGAGGAGGTAATGAAAGAGAGATTTGAGATGAGCATGATGGGCGAGATGTGCTTCTTTCTCGGTTTACAGGTAGTACAAAAACCCGATGACATTCTTATTCACCAAGAGAAATATATTCATGAGATTTTGGTCAAATACAAGATGGATGACAGTTCTTCTGAACTATCTCCATTCACTGCACAGACGTGTCTAACTCCTGACGAATCCGGGAAGTCTGTTGATGCTCACCACTACAGATCGATGATTGGATCATTAATGTACTTAACTGCAAGCCGTCCAGACATAGCCTTTGCTGTTGGTTATTGTTCGAGGTATCAATCGAATCCTAAGGAGTCACATGAAAAAGCTGTGAAGCGTATCTTTCGTTATCTAAAGGGAACTCCACGTCTCGGCTTGTGGTATCCGAAAGGGGGGAGCTTTGATCTTCATGCATATACTGATAGCGACTATGGCGATTGCAAACTTGATCGGAAATCAGTTTCTGGCGGTTGTCAGTATCTGGGGGAGTGTTTAGTTTCGTGGCAGAGCAAGAAACAGACCACCGTTTCTTTATCTACGGGTGAAGCTGAATACACTGATGCCTCCAGTTATTGCTGTCAAGTTTTGTGGATACAACATCAAATGATTGATTATGGCATCAATTTCTTGCATACTCCGATTTTTTGCGATAATGAAGCAGCCATTGGAATTACCAAGAATCCGGTTCATCACATCCGAACAAAGCACATCGAAACTCGCATTCATGCCATCCGGGATGCACAAGAAAAAGGGTTTATCAATATCATATCGATCGACAACAAAAATCAAAAGGCTGATTTGTTCACTAAAACGTTTGATAAACCTCGTTTTTATGAATTAATCAACATGCTTGGTCTAATTTCTTTTTAATCATTTTCTTTATAAAAAAAGGGGGTTGGAAAGGAAAATATGTTTTTCTTACTTATATTTTCTAATAATGTCGGCCATTCGTTTGTATTTGATCTAAAAAGATCTTTAATTTGTGAAAAATATCAGTTTTACGAAACTGAAAGTTTTGGGGGAGTAAATACTACAAATTTCATAATTATGCTTCATCTCATGTTATATATGTGTTGGATCTGAAGTTTAGTCTAATATTATCAACACAGTCAAAGTCAACAAAGGTCAACGTCTAGTCAAAGTCAACGTAAAAGTCAAATGGCACGTTAGAGATGAAGAACCGAGTCAAGACGTTGAAGTTGTTTTATGTCTAGGATCGTTAATTTAATAAATATATTTTGTGTCAACAAAATATATTTAATCTAGTTTTAGACATATTTTAGTCTTTTATTTGTATTATTTTAATTGTCATGTTTTAGTCTAAGTATAGGGTCCTAATTGTTATTAGTCAAAGTGTCATTAGGCTATAAATAGTAATGACAATTAGGATTTCATTAAGCTTGTATGAGCTAGTGATTGAGGGTTTTCAATTGTAACATCTTTAGCAATCCATTTTAAAGATCAAATCTGGGTTTTATTTGTGTTCTTCAAGTGCTCATCTCATATTATCATTTGATCTAAAATCTTCACAAATTACTGATTCATTACTGCTATTGGGACCAACAAAATGGTATCAGAACATAATTGAGATCCATTATTGAATCATTTGTTGCTGATTTTAGAGATTGGTGAAGAATTTTTGAAATAGAAGAAGGGTTTTTTAGAGAGAGAAAACGGATCTGGTGTGCTTTTAGAGAGAGAAACCAGATCTGTGTTTAAAATCATCAGATCTTCATCAACAATCATCAGATCTGTTGATTATAACAACACATTTGAAATCTACAAGCTCAGATCTGCCAGAAAATAGAAAAAAATTTCCAGATCTGAGTGTTTTGTCTCACACACAGTTGTGTGTGTGTGTTCTTGGTGCTTCAAAACTCGATCTTGCGACACTAGACCACACCTGAGCGAAAGTTTAAAAATCAATGCGACACTACCTTGCGACACTACCCTGATTTTTCTTGCGAAACCACATCTTGTTACACTTTTGTACCTGTACCTGAAGACAAAACCAATATTATAGATCTGTGCGACACTAGCACAGATCTGTGCAAAATCACCCAAACATCAAACCAAAACCAAATTAGATCAACAACCATTTCAGTTATCTATAACCAAAACCAAACCCGAAATCAAAACTCAACCCGAAACCCTAAGATTTAACCCGACCATAACCACAAACTAAAAAAACCTTAACCCGTGTCCCTCTCAAACCCGGTTTTAGATGCGTTATCTTGCAACCATTTCAAACCAACCAAACCAAAATAGAAAAAGCCAAAACATCTTTAAAAAAATTGTTTCTTTCCCACACCCGTTTTCAAACCACAACCACCACCATACCCACCTCACTCCCATATTTCCTGCTCGTGTTCCTTTCTGCAAACCGAAAACAAAAAGAACAAGTTGTAGCAGCAGCTGCTTGTAACCGAGAGAAAGAGAGTTGTAATGGTTTATCTTTGTGTTGAAGTTGTGTTGTTTCGTTGTTGCTAAATCTGATCGAGAGAGTGAGGGAGTGATAGATTTCGAAGAGAGAACAAGCAGAGAGCAGATAACAGATGTTGTTTCAGTTGTGGCTTCGTTTTTGAGATCGAATAGAAGAGAAAAAATATTGTTCATTCTTTGTTGTTGTGTGTTGTTGTTTTAGCTCAAACAAATCCGAAGAAGAAAAAGAAAAAGAGATCGAGTGTTGTTGTTTCATATTACGAACAAGAGAGACGGAAGCAGCAAGTGTTAGTGTTGTGTTTCTTGTACAAGAGAAAGAGAGTTCAAGTGTTGTAGATCTGGTATGTGTTTGTGCTTGTGATGTTGTTGTGTTGTTGCTAGAGAGTGGAAAAAGAGAATGAGTTAAAGAGAGTGATGTTGTCATGTGTTGTTGTTTTTTATAAAGAAAGATAGAGAAGAAGATAAAGTGAGCATTTAGGGTTGTGTGTTAGGTTTAAAAAAAAATATGAGATAATTATATTGTTGGTTTTTTTAACGGTCCGTTAGTCAATTTTTAAACAAACTGGGCTAACAATCAAGTTAGGTTGTCGTATTACATAGATACAAAATATTTAAAATATTGGGTATTTTTTTTTGTTGGAGATGGTTCGCAGTATAATTGGCAGGGAATTATTGTTTTAAATTTTGGGTCGTGTTTAATTCGGTTCGTTTATGTTCGCCAGGTATTAAAGTTAAAATGTTATGGGCGTTTTCGTTAGACTCGTCATTAAATTTTGAAAAGTGACGTCTTTTGGCTGGGGATTAGTGTTTTTTAAACTTTGGGCCGTTTTGGGTTCGGTTCGTAATATATTGGCCGGGTTGTTTTTATTGTTATCTTTTGGGCCAAAGTTCTGTCATTTGAGACCAAAATATTTTTGTCTGTGGTTGGGTGTTATCATAATTCTTTTGGCTTAAAATTTTGTCATTTGAGATAGAAATATCTTTGTCTTGGCCGGGTATTAGTTGTTACTATTTTTGGGCCAAGATTTTATTCAATTAAGAAGAAAATATTTTTTGTCAGTGGCTAGGTAATTTCAAATTTTTCTTTGGGCCGATTTGTTTGAACCAAAAGTTTCTTTGAGGTGCTTCGGGGAAAAGAAAAAGTAATTTTCCCGGGGGAGAAATATTCTTAATTTTTGGAAAATTATTTTTGAAAAAAAAATTATTCTTTTTCAAGAGAGGAATTTAATTGCAAAATTTTTAAAATTTAAAAAAAATGGCTTATGCAAAACTTTTTAACTCCTTTAAATCTGATGATCTCACAATGGCACAAAGCCGGTTTGATAATTTTGTAGTTTTAAATAATGAAAGGATGCCCGTGGTTCTCGATCGATTTGTGATGGTGGCAAGTAACCTGAAGAAGCATGATCCTGAACTCACAAATTATGAACAAATTCAAAGGCTTTTTGAATCTCTTCCACCAGAATGGAGTTTCATGTTAAAAATCTTAAGAAAGAAAAAATGTTTTCAGATTACAAACTGTTGGATGTGATCCACAAGTTGAAATCTTTTGAGTTGGATATTAAAAGAAAAGAATTTTTTGAAGCAATGATCCAACCACAAACCAACACACTTAATGTTGCTCTCATTTCATCTATGATTAGCAAATCTGATTACAAACCGTTTACGATGATGGAAAAATTGAAATCGATGGTAACTGATTCCGATTCACCTGCTGAAATCAAGGAGACTGTGAAAGAAAATAAGTTGCAGGTTAGTTATGATGATGATATGGAAGAAGAGGATTTAAAATGGCAAATAAAATCATTAACTGTGAGAGCACGTCGGTTTATGGAGAGGACTGGGAGAAATGTGTGTAATGATGATAAGATTGAGATTGGAGAGGTTCAGAGTCAAATCAATTATGCTTTAATGACAAAGATTGTGGATGTTCAAAAAATGAAGAGTAAATGTGAAGAGGAATGTGAAGAAAGTTTGAAAGATGCTAAAGAAAAGAAGAGAGATGAGAATGAAGAGATGCTGAAGGCAAAGGAAGAGGAACGCAACAGAAACACAAGGGTATGCAACTGCGATAAAGCCCTTGCTGTTGAAAAAGTCATTATGGGACTTCCTTATGAGACAGTTCAAGACATGTGTTCATCTACATGCAGAGTTCGTCTCTTTGGTGTGTATAAAGCTAATAGACTTTTGTTAACAAATCAAGCTGAATTAACCACTATAAATACTGAACTTAAAAAGAATGAAGTTTCTTTTTCGATAAAACTCAATGAAGCTTTGGCTGAAATTGATCTTTTGAAAAGAAATCTTTATGAAAGAAACATCGAAATAAATCTTTTAAGTGAAAGACTCATATTAGCACAGTTTGAATCCACAAAACTTCAAACAAAACTTGACAAGTGGTCTGTTGCTAGTATGAAAATGAATGAACTTGCTTCAAAACAAAGGGGGGCTAGGGTAAAAGATGGGGTTGGGTATGACACAGATGCTCAAACGGTTTTTCCGCCTCCATTCACTTTGTGTTATTCACCTACACCAAAACCCCATCCTAAAAATGATTTGTTTGAACAAGAATCTAACAGTTTGCATGTAGGTTTAGAGGGAGTTAATCTGAAGGAGGTGCGAGATGATTATGATTCTTCGACTGGTATGGGATATAGTAAAACGGGTACTGACAGTTAAGCTAATGATTGCTCGGTTCCTGTTGTTTCTAATCCTGTAACGGTTGTTACTTATAACTTCTTTGATAAGTTTAAAGCAGGTGAAATTCCTACGTTTGAGCCTGTCAAGAGTGAGAAGGAAGAGATAATTCAGGAATCACTTAATCATCAAGTTGCAACTATATCAACACACTCAATTCCCATCAATCAAGATCCGTTGGAAGCAGAGGTACTTATTGAAGACTGGACAAGTTCAGATGATGAATCAAAGACAAAGGAGAGTCTCGGAGATTCAAAGATCAAGATGTCACCTGCAACCGTCAAATCTAAAATGCTTCCAAAACCTGAATCAAGTCAAATCAGGATCTCATTTCCAGCTACAAGACAAGTCAATCTTCCATCCAGAGCTCAAAAAAGGAAGACTTCACCTTTGTTCATCATATCTCAAGTTTGTAAAAGACTTGAGAACAAGCAAGTGAAGATCTCATCTCCCATCCAACAACCCACAACTCAACAAAAGAAGTCACAAGTTTGTTCCTCTTTCACTGCTCAACATAAGAAGCCACAAGTCTCTCAACAAGTTGCATCAAGCTCAAAGAAAGCCCCACCCCCAACTACTCCACACGGGCTAGTCAAGCATCAAAAGCCATTCAAGGCTTGCTTCAAGTGTGGAAAGGATGATCATGTGCTCAAGAAATGCCCAAAAGGACATGTTTCGGACGGTAAAGGCAAACAGGTTTGCTTCTCCGGATCAGTGTCTAGAAAGAATCCTCCACATGGTAAAGGTAAACAGGTTTGTTTATTTGAATTTCAAGTTAATAATCATACATCTTTGAATGGTCGGATGACGAACATTCCATCCCCACCTTCTCATGTGAAGCCGGTTTCACATGACTCAAAGATGAATGTGACAAAAGAATCAAAACCAAATTCCTATTCCTCGGGACTTAAACAGAAAATGATTTCCAAATTTAACTCTTTCAAATCGAAAATGTTTGAACCTAAACAAATTTGGCAAATTAAAAAGAGAGATGAAAAGATGATCGATACAAGAACAGATTGTGCGCTTAAACAAGTGTTTTACACTGATGAAAATGGAACGCCCAGGAGTACGATGGCCTGGGTTCCCCTTTCTAACTAATCTGTTGATGAGTGCAGGAACATTTCAGGAGGACTGTTAGTAATCCAGTTTACCGACAGAAAATGTTCCTTATTCAAATTTGAGACCGAACAAACAGGTTATGGTTCTGGTATCTTATCCACAGTCTGGATTTTTCTCTAATGTTCACACACATATAATTTCACAGCCACTGCATTTTTTCTTGATAACTCATTTATAATATTTTGATAGGGTAATATGGAAGGCGTTTCTTTGGTAATTTCTGTCTTATATATTGTAGATAGTTTAAAAAAAATATATTTAAAAAAAAGGTTAAAAAAAATTAGTGGAACCTAACATTTTTACTTGTATTTTTGATCAAGTTTTCACATCCCTTTGAGGTCACTCTTGAGTCTTTCAAAAATTTCAATTTTGTGCTGAAATAGAAATTTTGGGGGAGTAATATCACAAATGAAAATGCACTGAATATCATTAGTCCAAAATTTGCTTTGTTATATGTAAGTATTTTGTGTCTTTTGAAGGTTTCAGGTTTGTATGGAAAGCTTCTGAAGGAGGATATTGATTTGTGTGATGATATGTCAATAGGCTCAGCTGGAATACAAGTAAACAACAAATCTGTGATCAAACTAAATTTCAATAAGAGCTCGGTGATAAGGATCATTTTCACAGAAATTCGGCTTGCACAAAGTGATAAGTTTTGACAAAAATGGGCTGAGAGTATTTGATTCGTGCTTGATTTTTCCCAAACTACCCTTAGTGATAGGTTCAATTGGATCGATATTACTCAATGATCAGAATGAAATAAGCACACAAACACAGTTCAATCAGCAACACAATTCATTACTTAATAATTCTCTTTGTATTGATGATCAATGCAAAGTTGTAGTACAAAATGCAGGAGAATGTAAATCACACACAGTTAACTCTCTCTCTCTAACGTGTAATTGTGATCTAGACTCTCTCTCTAACATTCTCTTACTACAATGCTTTATGCAACAATACATTAGGGAAAATAACAACATTAACCCTAAAATATACAAAATGTATAAACAAAGTACAAAGTAAATCTTAAACAGAAATAAGCCCTAACAGTACTCCCCCTAAGATTTATCTTTGGACTTCAACACAATCTTCAGTTTTCAACACTTGCTCTTTAAGCATCAATCTTTCACCAATCTTCTGGTTCATCTTTAACATCCAGCAACTGCTTTCCTTTATAATCTTCTTGTTCTTTTAAAGCTTCTTCTATGCATGACTTGAACTTTTCTGCAATCTTGGCTTGTCTTGGCTTTGATTCATTCGTGATGATGTTACAGGCATTCATGCGTTTCAGAGTATCAAATGTTAGACTTGCAAAATCAATGTTAGCATAAAATTCATATGGCACTTCTTGCCCTTTGTCTTGCACTTCTAATGTACCCTTCGCAGTCACACGCATAAATTCAATCTCTGGAATATCAACCCTCACAAGGTTAGCATTGAGTAATGCCTTCCTTAGTCGGATTTTCTCTGTTGCAGCACCAATCACTTCAATCATTACCACAAACAAGTTTCGATCGGCTTCAGCAATTGGATCTTTACACGTCTCCATTGTATAATTTCGCGGATGATCAATGTAAGATGGATGTAGCAACTTCAGCTCAAACGTGCTAAATAGTGTGATCATGTCCTGATCCCAATCATTCAAATTACGCACCAGTTCAAATTCATAAGTCTCCTGATTGTAGAAAAACTTAAAAATTGGCTTCGTTGCTTGTGAACCATCAATCACTTTCAGACCCGGATTCGCCACTTTGTCAAAATATTCATCCGAAAATTCTTCTAAATACATGTCACGCATAATCAACTTCTTTTGTTTCTTCTTCTTCTTCGAATCCAAATAAATTTTATCTTCTTGCTGCCCTCTGAACTCCAGATATTTTGGCATGCGGCTGATCCCGTCATCCAACAGCATAGCACATTTATCACCACGCTCTGCTCGCGTGTGATTAATCAATCTCAGCTTATGTAACTCTTTCAGATCTTGCACCGGCAGCTTGAATATGCTTGAATAATAATGATAGACATCACATAACCCGTTCACCCTCTTGATAAAAAATGCGTCAAAAATCTCATCATATTTCCAAGCGATGATCTTCACATTCTTGGATTTTTCCGGCATGATCATAGAATCAAGTAGTTCAGCAACAGACTGAGCCTTACTCAGCAGTGATCTAACAACATCACCTGCTGTGGCAGATTTATGCCATGATTCTCGTACATCCATTGGAATGTTGTATGACTTCATCTCGCTAGGAAACATGTCAATAAGCTCTTTCCTCTTCTTATGCGCATCAACAGGTAAAGCCATCAAAGGTATTTCTTTGGGTTCAAGCACTTTAAATCTCTTTGTCAATTCATAGTACTGCGGATTGTTGTAGTCCAAGAAAAACATCCGATTGTGCATCTTCTCAGTCTTCATAAAACTTACCACAATTTTCTTCAAAGATTCATGTTTCAGCCTCTTCAAGGTCTTGTATGGATAGTTCCTCGAACTCAACCATTCACGCATGTTTCTACTTGACATTTCTTCTGGATCTTGATGATACAGTTCTTCCGGAGGAATATCATCAATATTTAAACTTTCTTGCATAGGCGTCCATTCTCCCATTTCTACAACAAATTCTTTCTCATCAGCCATTGCCTTATCTTGTGCATTCAGACACTTCTCATACTCTTCATTGATTTGACTCACTGTAAGTCCATTCAAGTATACTGGATTATACTTCATTTTTTCTAAATAAGAAAATCATTCTGGAAGATCAGCAGGTATCTCTTCGTCAGGATTAGCTTCAGGCTCAGAATCTATAAAGTCTATATCATCCAAATCATACAGTGCCTCAATCATTGGTGCAGTTTCAGTTTGAATCGGCTCAAACTAAAATTCTTCTTCAGTAACAGTTTCTTGCACATTTTCAACTAATTCAACCACTTCAGGCACTTCAGCTATCAATACAGATTCAGATTGAATTGGCTCAATCTGAACTGTTTTATCGGTTTCGATTTCCTTCACAGCCTCATCCACCTTTGCTACCTCAGACACTTCTACTTCAGTTACAGATTCAGATTGAATCGGCTCAATCTGAACTGTTTCTTCTATTCTGGCTTTCTTAACAACAACCTCTTCTCTAGTAATTTCAGGTACAGCATCCAACTTACGTTTTCCCTCAGCTTTGTCAAAATTGACAGCAGCAACAGCTTCATCGGGAATAGGGACAGATTCTACAATTGGTTCTGTCACAGTCTTAGATCGTTGCGATCTAGTTTGATAGACTGCAACGTCCCTAGGAGTCTCAGACACTCCAACATCTTCATCAACAGTAAAATCTTTATCTGATTCTGAACTCACAGCCTCCTCTTCTTTTATCCATTTCTCCAACACTTCCTTTTCTGCACGTAAAGCATTGCACTCTGCCTGCAATTCTTCATAATCAGCCTTCAATTTTTCATGTTCATCCTTCAGCTTTTCATGATCCTTATCCAATGACTTAAAAGTGTCTAAGTTCTTCTGATGAGTAGCCCAAAACTCTTCTAATCTCTTCTTCTTTCTTTCGTTAGATGCTTTCAATTGTGCATTTGCATCTAAGAGTTTGGCTACCATCCTTTCTAAATGAAAAACTTTGTCTTCTTCTTCATTCAAATCAACATCAGATGCAACCTTAGGTGAAGACTCCTTTGGTTCATCAATATTTTTAGCTGCTTTGGAGGATGTGGCAATATCAACTGGCGCAGTAACAATCACACACTCATCAGTATCATCGACTGTCTATGCCACAATCTCCACTTCAGCTGCAACTTCTTGAGCAATTCGAACAATGTCCACTCACTCAGGCACATTTACATCTTCAATTATACTCGGTTCCTCCACAACAATAGGATCAATCACAAGTTTTGATCTTCGTGATCTAACATACTGCACTGTGATCTCCTTAGGAACTTCAACAGCAATCTCTTCTACTGCTTTCTCCACCTCAATTGGTTCATCAGTCATCATTGGTTCTATAGTTTCAACATTCTCAGTCTCAATCTCAGTTGATTCATCAACCTCAACATTCTCTGCCTCCTCATGAATTGATTCAGCACTTTCTTCCATATTACTATCATTTCCATCATCTCCATCATTCCCACTATCATCATCAATATCATCACTTTCACTCTCATCTTCTCCTTCATTCTCATCTTCTGGATGACGAGCAAAGTACTCATCATCATCCAACTGATTATCAGGTACCTCATCAACTAGATCTGCTGGATTAACAATCTCTCCATGTGATATAGGATGATATATCACTTCAATATCCTCAACATTATTGGCTATATCCCGCATATAGTCAAACAATTCAACACTTACAACATTTCCAATACTCATCTTCCTATATGATAGATCGTTCATGTCCTCAGTGTATAAAATCCCTCCAGCAAAACCTTCTTCTCTGATGATAGGATAAGCAACATTAATCATCAGTTGCAAGAATCTCGGATACATGAGAAACTTGAACCTTTTGCCTTTCACCAAATTGAATACAAACCCTTTCATAATCCACTTCGACATATTGAAAGGCTTGTTTTCAGCAATAGCAACAATTGGGGATGCAATGTCAGAAGGAAAGTTATCAAACCCAGCACTCCTTCTAGACATGCATTGCTGTATCACATAACAAAGCAGTTTCCACTTCTTCCCCAGTCTGGCTCTAACAAACTGCTGCTTGGGAAATATGGGAGGATGACCCATATTGATAAAACAAGCTTGGCACTCAGCAGTTGTCAGCTCATCAGTTGCACCAGCCTCATCATCTTATATTCTCAATGCTGTTATGATAGACTCTTCAGATACAGTCAACTGTAAATCTCTTGTGATGTTTCCTCTAACAACAGAAACTCCAGCCTCATCAGTTACAACCTCAGCTGTTCTCCAAAAACTTTTGATGAGTCTAGCATATATCACAGGCTTTGCACACATAGCATAGACATACTTCGTTCTTCTAATAAATCTGATCATGTCTCTATACCCCTCTATTTCTGGTATAGAGTCATCCAAACATGCAACCAAATTATGCTTGGGTTCAAACTTGAGATTTTCCATCTGTTTTGACAAAAACAAGACACATGTGTTAGATTTTTCATTCATAAATAACAAATTTGCATAAGTATTTAAACAAAAGTTGTAATGTAAAACAATCACATAATCATTTTAACACCTAAGTTGATCTAACAATCTGATTTTCATCATTTTGTTTAATAAAAACTTTGGAATTTAATGATCATACAACATTTCACAATTAAACAGTTTAACACTTAGGAACACAAATCTGACATTTGTATGATGAAGTTGTTTAACATGTTTTAGCTTAGTTTTAACTTTGATTTGTCACTTAATAACAGACATTCTATCAGTTTGATGTCAAAAAGTTAAGAACATTCAAAATGTCATCAATGGCGGTTCGACAGTTATGGAGCAATTTGAGTTGATTCAGTTGATTTTAAGCAATTTGATGCAGATTAATGATTGATTGTTGATAATCGACAGTAAATACACCTATTACAACATTCGATTTCAGTTTTAACACACAAAATCAAATTGTCGATTCATTGGTCTAAGTACTGTTCATTATCACTTTTCGTTTTAACGATCAATTAGCAGGTTTATCAAGGTCGAATCATGTTCAATATACCTTATTCAATCAATATAACTTGTTATAAAACTATAGATTGAATATGATAATCAACGGTTGAAGGTACAGGGGATTTTGCTTGAAAAACTTGGTGAAAAATGATAAGTGTTGTGAAGAGGCGGGTTTTTATATGGTTGAAAAATTAGGTCAAACAAATTGGGACGGGTCAACGATTTGGGACGGGTAAACATTAAAAGCCCAATAAGCCTGGACGGGTCATACACTGTTGAGCCGCGTCAAACACTGTTGAGACGGGTCAAGTACTTTGGGACGGGTCACAACATGGGACGGGTCAACATAAAACATGAAAACACTTGGACGGGTCAGTCACTGTGGAGACGTGTAAGTCACTGTAGAGACGGGTAAAGCATTGTAGAGACGGGTCAAGGTTAGGAACAACTACACCTATTTGGTTTTACCCATCACCCGGCTGCAAAGTAGTATTATTCCATCACCCGGCTTGCACAATGACTTTTGTTCATTACCCGGCAGCATAGTGATACTCTTCATCGCCCGACTGTTGTGAAGAACTTTTCTTCATCACCCAGCAACACAGTTGTCTGTGCTTACCCGGCTGTACAGTGTTCTTCACTTACACGGCTACATAGAATCTTCATTCTATTACCCGGCTGTACAGTGTCAACACTTCTTCATCCGGCTGTATAGTGACATACGACTTGTCACCCGGCTTCACTTCTTTCACCCAATCACCCGGTTAATATCAACACTACTTCATTGCCCGGCTGAATAGTGACTTGTTCATTACCCGGCTGGTAACTTATCACTTCATTACCCGGCTACACAGTAGTTATAATATCTTCAACCGGCTATACATCTCTTTCAATCACCCGGCAGATATCACCACTCACTACCTTACCCGGCTAAATAGTTACTTACCCGGCTAGACAGTAGTCTCAGATATCTTCGCTCGGCGACAACACTTTGACAATTTTCCATTTTTCTCCGTCTGTTGACTTTTCAACTGCATTTATTGCACCTGCAAACATTCTCGACATATTAATTAGACAAGACATCCTTATTAGGGTTTGTCACATTAAATATCAACAACATAAGACAAGGCAACAAAATTTATTCTAATTAAATCCTTTTTCTTTTTCTTTGATTTTTCTCACAAAAATGTTTTTGCACAACCAAAATTTCTATATCCCGAAGCAATTTCTTAAAAACACATCACAAGACCTTGGGTTTGTTTTTAACACATCCAATACATTTGCTTTCCATTCCACATAATCTTGTTCATTCAAAACACACTTATTAAAAAATATTTTTGGATTTTTGTAGATATTTTTCTTCAATTATTCTCCCCCTAAACTTGAAATTTCTTGAAATTTTTAAGTTTAACAAGGAAGTCGATGTGTCAATAAAGAATCCATATGCCTGCACACACAAAGCACACACATTAAAATAAAAACATATGGAATGCAAGAATCAAATTATCACAGTGAGATCATACCACACATTATCTGAACATGTTTTGCAAGTTTTGAATAGACATTTGACTTATGCTTGATTGAGTGATGATATGAAAACATACCAATTAGCTCGAGTTGACACACTTACTTTTTCAGTATCATGATGAGATTAAGGTTCGATTAAAATGTCTTATGTGAACCACATGTATACATATGTCAACATATTTCCTTATCAACCACTACCTGAATGCATATTGCACAAAAACCTGGTCACTTACAATCATAAGCAGTGTGGAATCTGGGTTCTATTCGGATTTGGTCCACTTTGGGACTTCTTTCTAATTCCATTTTGGAATTTTAATTTCCTATCATTCCCCTTGGGAATCTTCTGAATTCCTTTTTGGAATTTTTGTTTGGTGATGGTCCACATTTGGGACTCTTTTTGTTCCAACTTTGGGAATCTTTTGCTGCACCTTGAAGCTCAAAAGAGACTTCATGTGAGACTTCAGGTCTGTGGATACCACAACAAAGAAGCTCACGATGCGGTTCATCACATTGAATAGACCGCATCGTTACCCGATCATGAACAACTATCATCACAAGCAATGTATCAAAAGATATATATCTAGACATGTATAACACAGGAACTTAACACGAAGATCATTAAGTTTATATTTGTCAACAATGAACTTACTTTTTCAGTCTAATTGCCTGAGCTGTCTCGCACATCAATTAACATTCATCAGTCTTTATTAAAAATGATGAAACAAATAATGTCTAGTGTACTATCATTTCTCACTTTTTGCAATAAAGATTCTTATGACATGATATTTTCTTTTCATTTTGCTTTTATATTCTTTTTGTCTTGTTTTTCTTTTTCATGCACACACACAATGCAAAACTATGAAATAAAAGACAAAGGAATCAATACTTGACATCGACTTATTTTATTTTTGGCTTTTATATTTTCTGATTTTGTATTTAGTTTATGCAAAATTAAAATCAATCATGATTGATTAATCCTATGGATTGAATTAAGAATTCAAACCGCCCTGACAAGAAAGATTTTGTGAAAAGATCTGCCAGTTGTTTGTTGGTATGAACCTTAATCAAAATTATTAAACCTTTTTCATAGTTGTCTCTGAGAAAGTGATATCGAATTTCGATATGTTTGGTTTTTGAGTGTTGAACAGGATTAGCAGTAATGAACATAGCAGCAGTATTGTCTATGTAAATAGGAGTTTTGAGAAAGTTAAACCCGTAGTCAAGCAATTGGTTTTGTAACCACAAAACTTGAGAACATCCTGCAGATGCAGCGATATACTCTGCTTCAGCTGTGGATACAGAAACGTTGGTCTGCTTTTTGCATTGCCAAGAAACAAGTCTAGGACCCAGAAATTGACATCCACCCGTAGTCGACTTCCTGTCAAGAGCACACCCACCAAAGTCACTATCAGAATAACTGTATAATTCAAAATTGCCTTCATAAGGATACCATAACCTGAGATTCGGTTTCCCTTTAAGGTATCTGAAAATACGTTTAACAGCAACCAGGTGCGACTCTTTTGGATCAGATTGATATCTGGCACACACATACAGCATACATAATGTCTGGTCTTGATGCCATAAGATACATCAGCGAACCAATCATGGATCTGTACAGTGTTTGATCAACGGATTTGCCTTTCGGATCCGGTTGTATCTTGTAATTCACATCAGATGGCGTTCGAATAGTCTGACAATCCTGCATCTTGAACTTTTTCAGCAACTTCTCAACAAATTTTGATTGGTTGATAAAAATTCCGTCTGCTGATTGTTTTACTTGCAATCCAAGAAAGAAATTAATCTCTCCCATCGAACTCATCTGAAATCTTGATTTCATGATTTCTTCAAACTCTTTGCACATGGACGCGCTTGTTGATCCAAAGATGATATCATCCACATACACTTGAACACATAAAAGATCTTCATTTTCCCGCTTCATAAATAAAGTTGGATCAATCTGACCTCTTGTAAATCCATGTTCTAGCAGATGTTTAGATAACGTCTCATACCAAATCCTTGGAGCTTGATGTAGACCATACAAAGCTTTGCTCAATTTGTATACACGATGTGGATAATCAGGATCTTCAAAACCAGGAGGTTGTCTGACATATACATCATCGGTAATTGGTCCATACAGAAAAGCACCTTTAACGTCCATTTGAAACACTTTGAACTTCATAAAAGAGGCATAAGCTAAAAAGACACGAATAGCTTCAAGTCGAGCGACCGGAGCAAACACTTCTTCATAGTCAATACCTTCTTCTTGAGTGTAACCTTGTGCAATAAGTCTGGCTTTATTTCTGACCACAATACCACGTTCGTCTGGCTTGTTCTTGTATAACCATCTTGTACCAATCGCATTTTCTCCTTCAGGTAAGTCCACTAATTTCCAAACTTCTTGTTTACGAAACTGAAGTAACTCCTCTTGCATGGCTTCAATCCAACTATTATCTTGCAACGCTTCTGAAATGTTCTTTGGCACCACTTGAGAAAGAAAACATGAATAAAGACAAACGTTTGCATGTTCAGTCTGACTTCTCATAGTTCGCTGATTCAAAGGCCCAATAATCTGAGAGACAGGATGATTCCTATGAACTCGATGAGTTGGTATAACGTCACATTGAACTTGCGTCTCCAGATTAGACTGATTCAGATTCGGTAGATCTTGTAGAATGGTAGAAGTATGCGGAGTGAAATTAGGAACTTGATCCGGTGAATTGATGAAGTAGTCAAATGATTCTGGAACAACTTCAGCGTTCGGATCTGATGATTGCGGATTAACATCATCACCAAGAATGTTTGATTCTTGATCTTCTTGAGAACCAGAACGACTCGGAGTTTGACTGGATATGACATGATCAGGATTATGAAATGACATGAACGGATACTCAGAATTATGATTGCCATCATCGTCATTATCAGAATCATCGCTAAAACATCCCAAGTCTCCTGATTCTTTACTCGTTTTTCCTGAAAAATCAAACAAGTTAGAATTGAAATATTTTGATAACGAATCTAAATCAAATAACCATTCGGGACCATGAGCCACTAACAGAAATGAATTTTCTAAAAACTTAACGTTAATAGTTTCAATAACAGTGTTAGTTTTGCTCTTAAAAACTCGATAAGCTTTTGAAACAGACGAGTAACCAAGAAAAAATCCATCGTCAGATTTTGACTCAAACTTTCCGAGATGATCACTTAAATTTAGAATCGATACAGGACAACCAAATGCTTTCAAGTAAGAAATATTCGGTTTTCTTCCAAATAACAACTCATAAGATGTTTTCTGTTTATCCTGAACCAATAATGTCCTGTTTTGTACAAAGCAAGCAGTAGCAATAGCTTCGTCCCAGAAAGTGATAGGGATTTTGGCATCTGCGAGCATAGATCTTGCTGCTTCAATCAGTGTCCGATTTTTCCGTTCCGCAACCCCGTTTTGTTGAGGCGTTCTTAGAGCACTAAATTGTCTAGCAATTCCTTTTTCTGCACAAAACAAATCAACATTAGCATTCTTAAACTCGGTTCCATTATCACTTCTTAAGATATTTACTTTGCAATCCAACTGATTTTCAACTTTGATAATAAATTCTTTTAGCAACTCAGCAGTTTCAGATTTAACATGCAAGAAATAAACCCAAGAAAATCTAGTGAAATCGTCAATAATGACAAAACAATAAGACTTCTTTCCGATGCTTTGAACATTTGTTGGTCCGAAAAGATCCATATGTAGCATCTGTAAGGGTTTTGAGATGGAGTTTTCTTGCTTGGACTTAAAAGACATTCGGTGCTGTTTTCCTTTCAAACATGCTGGACATAGATCAGTTGTGGAGAATTTCTTTGATGGTATTCCCACAGCATGATTTCCAGTCACCAGTCGGTTCATGTTTCTGAAGTTTGAATGGCCCAGCCGTCTATGCCAAAGCTGACTCTCATCATTTGATGCATGAGCAATGAGACAAGTAGTTTCGGTTTCAGCATCTATCTGCGACATATCAAGCTTGTATACATCACGATCTCTTGGAGCTTTAACCACCACCCATTCATTGTCAATCTTGAAACCTGGTTTGAGTATATAGCAAAAAGAATCATCAAACAATGTCGAATAAGATTTATCACAAATTTGAGATACACTTAGCAAATTAAAGTTCAACTGTGCACAGTAGTTGACTTTATCAAAACTAATGACCCCATTTGACACGGTTCCTTCTCCAGTTATTTTACCACCAAATGCAACATGTGTACCATTCTTTAGCTTAAAGTCTTGAAGCAAGGCATGATTGCCTGTCATATGCCGGCTACACCCACTATCAACAAACCATGAGTTGATAGGTCTTCGAGGGCATACCTGCATTTCAACAATTACCTAGTTAGTTTGGTCAACCCAGGCCCACATGGTCTTGGGTTTTCCGAATCTATCTGTAACAGTAACTTGTTGATAATGAAGATTTTGAAAATTTGTTTCATTTGAGAGATTTTGTTGAAAACTGTTTCGCCCAATGGCTTGATTTGTTTGCTTTCTTCTTAAAGCAACGAACCTTTCCTCTAACTTAGGATCAAGGTTATTTTCAAATTTCTGATTTCTCACCATCAAAGCTCTTGGTTTAAAACTGTTAACCTGCACATTTCTTGGTGAAAAGTCATTAAAACCAGAATTGTTTCGTTTGAAAGTTCTCAAATCAGGAGAATGACTTTGATTAAGTTTTCGAAAACCAAATAATTGATTTCTTTGAAAATTTGGAAACGGAGTCATTTCTCTTGATGAGTTTTTCCGAAAGAAACAATCTTTTGTGTCATGATTTCTCCTTTCACAAATATCACAGAATTTGTTATAGAAACATTCCTCTGAAGAATGATTTCTTTTGTCACACTAACTGCAATACCTGTTAAAGAAACATTCAGCAATAACATGATTATAACGATCACAAATCTCACAATGTTTCTTGCTAATCCTAAAGAGCCGATTGTTAACTTTTGATGTTGGTCGGTTTTAGATTAACTTGATTCTTTTGTGGAGATTTTGATTGTGATTTTGCTTGCTTGGAAACTTGGTTCGATTTTAAACCATCTTGTTTGGTTACCTTCTTTGGTTCAATTCTTTTATCATTGACAGCGGAAGACTTAGGACCTGAACCTGTTTTCAGACCAGAGTTGGATTTGATTGAAGAATTGATTTGGTTACCATAAGATCCGTTCATATCGAAAGTTCCTGCAGACACAAACTTAATTGTTTTACCTTTTGACACTTTCTTCTTGACAGGTTTGACATTGTCAGTTTTAACAGTTTGAGCTTTGGTGTTGTCATTCGATTTTATGACACTTTTACCTTTTGACAGTTTTGTTTCAGATTGATTGACTTTTGATTTTAATTTCTGCATTTTTGCATTCGAAACTTCAGTCTTTTTCACTTCTTGCTTCTTGATCAGTTGATCAGCAACTTTCGCCTTCTGTTCATTCTTCCACCTGATGTATTCAGGAACATTGTATCCTGAAAATTCAGCTTCATCCTTCACCTTTTCTTTTGGCTTGGGATTCAGTTCAGGATATTCAACAAGTTGAATCAGAACAGGCTCTAACTTGTTATCAGATTCGTTGCTTGCTTCATCATCAGCTTCAGTCGTCACAGCATCATCTTCTTTCAAACTTTCAATCAACACTTCAGATCCTTCGGATTCGGATTTACTTCTTTGAATTTCTTTGAAATTTCGTTCATTTTCAGGTGAATGATCAAATTCATTGAAGTTTTCAGGTAAAGTTTGTGTGATTGATTTAGGCATTGGTTCATGAGTGAAACCCAACCCTTGTTTGTTTTTGTTACCTCTTTCACTCATAAGTTGTCTCACCATCGTCTTACAACTTTTTACTTTTGTTAATTCAACTTGTGTGACAGCATAAGCAACTTTTTCTTGTTCAAAGTTCTTTGTCATTTCCTCAAGTTGTTTTGTCACTAGTTCCAAATCCTTTAAAGTTTTGTTCCATGATTCTTTAAGTGACAATATCTTCTCATCAGAAATTTTGTGATCAATTTTAAGTTGTTCATGAATTTTTTCATGTTTGCTTAATTTGTCACCAATTTTAAAAGAATGAGTTCGATAATGTTTGCTTAATTTGTCACCAATTTGTCACCAGCTGTCCTGAATGCCCCGTAAACTTCCTCTGCCGTCATACTGATCTCCTCACCGACATCGCCCTCTAACCTCAAAATTCTGGCCACATCGGCTTCAGTAAATTCCAAGTCAAACCCACTGTCTTTGGCACAGATACGTGATGGCTGCACAGATACATTCATCACCGCTGTTCTCCAGAAATCCTTGATATGCAGCTCGTAGATGGTTGGAGAATGGGAGATAGCGTGATGAATGAGTGAAGACTTCAACCATTTGATACAGTCTCTATATCCACCAGCTCTGATACCAATTGTTGGTCCATATCAGCCTTGAATCAACATATTTGTGAAGATTTGGATAAACATGGATCAAAATGACATAGAACTTGATGAACAAGGAAGAACAATGAAGAACATAATGAAAGAACAAATAAGAAATTACTCAAATCATCATATGCTTCCATAGAATTGCTATGATTTTGTTTACATGTGTAACCTCCCAATTCAAGGCTATGTTTCAAGCACCTAAACCCTAATTAAACTAATCTATATATAGTGAATGTTCAATCCACTTAATTACATATTAACCCCCTAGACTTAGTTTAATTAGGAAAAATACAAATAAACCTAAAATGTGACTACAACTTGATTAAATATATTTTGTTGACACAAAATATATTCTTTACAATAATGCTCCTAGTCACGATCTATCTTTAACGTCTTCTTCGTCTTGAACTCTTCATTTGACTTTAATCATGACATTGACTTTGGTGACTTTGACTACATTGATAATATAGACTATCATTTTCAGACCCAACATCAACATCGTCAGGATCCATCTCAAATAGATCTTGAAGCACAACGTCCATTTGAGACAAATGACTTCCTTGATAAGCCTGAAAGCTTGCCATGAATGCAGTAAATGCATTCTTTGTCTCATCATCTTGTAACAAGATGTTCATTACATCTTTTACCTTTGCTTGAACAGTCGAACTTTGATTTTCTGATTGATTTTTCACATTCTGACTTTGAACTTGAGCTCTTGGTGGAGATTGAGGTTGAGAATAAGTTGGTGAGTTTGGAATGTATGACGAATCAGTATAAAAGCTTGCACCAACAAATAAATCACTCTCATCATCAGTTTTAGCAGCATCTTGTGCTAGAAAAGCATTCTCCACGGTATTAGAAGGATTCACCACAAACTTGTATTGTGCGTGAGAACCAGATCTATCAGAGTTTCTTGAACTTTCATCAATTTCTACTTCTTCAATCTTGGCAATGAGAAGATCTAAGTCCATTGGAAACTTTTCAGTATGCTTCAATAGAGTCACAGTCTGTTTCCATGAAGATGGAAGAGCACACAATAGTCTGTCATTCAGATCTTGAAGTTCTGTTTTTGCACCAACATTTGTCATCTCAGTTGTTAGATGCACAAATCTATTCATCATCTGGTGTACAGATTCTCCAGGAATATGTTCAAACAACTCCAGTTGTCTCTTCAATTTCTGTTTCTTCAGACTTCTCAACTGTTCTCCTCCTTCACAGATTGATTTTAAAGCCTTGAACATTGTATAGCCAGTTTGATAAGCATCCAATCTTGACAAAACTTGGAGTGGTAATCCCTTACACATCAAAGAGTAAGCTTTACTATCATTCTTGACTTTTCGTAAGTCTTCAGCTGATAGATTATCTTCTGGATAAGGTTCAGTGGAGTCTTTGGTGTAGGTACTTGCACTATCAGGAGCAGTTTGTGTTGGGATGTGAGGACCCTTATCAATTGACTTCCAAAGATCATTGTCAATCGAGCAAAGATGATGCTTTAATCTGATTGTCCAATTCTTGAAATCTGCACGGTTGACAAGTCTAGGAACACGGTTATCAGAATCATCATTAGGTGCCATTTTAAAAGATTTTAAAGAAAATATTTTTGGTTTTTGTTGATTTTTGAAAAGAAACAGTTAAAATTTTAAACTAAAAGCAAGTGAATAATGACAAGATAAGATAACAAGGTTTGAAACAACTAAAAATGAGTCACACGTCTGAACAGTGAAAATTTCTTCTTCACCCGGCTGAACAGTAGCTTTTCTTCTTCACCCGTCTAAACAGTCACGCGGCTCAACAGTTGTCAATTTTCAAAACTTGAAATCTTCATCGGGCAAGATTGTTACTCGGCAGAACAGTTACACGGCTGAACAGTAACACTTCACACGGCAAACAACTTGACCCGGCTAGAACATGACACGGCAGAAATGGTTTACCCGGCTAAACAGTAAACGTATCACCTGGCTGAAATGTCTATCACCCGGCTGAACAGTTCTTTATCCGGCACAACAGTTCTTTATCCGTCTGAACAGTACACCTTTTTCTCGCAAATTCTTTACCCGTCTAGACAAAATTTGCCTTCACACGGCTGCACAGGACATAATTGTTCACAAATCTATATCCAAAATTTTGTCTAAGTCAAATTTATCACCCGACTAGTTAATCTTCAACCTGTTCATCCTGTTCATCATCTTCGTCAAACGAATTTTTCTGATTTTAACAAAAACTTGTCCAATTCCTTCAAAAATCACACACAATCAGTGATCTAATTTTGATAAATTTGAGCAAAATTTTGATCGAACAGTAACTTTCTCTTCCTTCTTAATTCCTCAGATCTGATGATAATCTAATGGAATTTGCACAATTGTTGTGAATTAGAAGTGATTGCGATGATCAATCACAGCTAAAAACAGCAACAATTCATTCAGATCATGATTTTGAGCAATATTTTCGTGTTTTTGCTTGATGAATAGCGAAGAACACAATACCAACAACTCTGATATCAATTGATAGGTTCAATTGGATCGATATTACTCAATGTTCAGAATGAAATAAGCACACAAACACAGTTCAATCAGCAACACAATTCATTACTTAATAATTCTCTTTGTATTGATGATCAAAGCAAATTTGTAGTACAAAATGCAGGAGAATGTAAATCACACACAGTTAACTCTCTCTCTAACGTGTAATTGTGATCTAGACTCTCTCTCTAACATTCTCTTACTACATGCTTTATGCAACAATACATTAGGGAAAATAACAACATTAACCCTAAACTATACAAAATGTATAAACAAAGTACAAAGTAAATCTTAAACAGAAATAAGCCCTAACACTTAGCCGCAACCCTGAATGACGCTTCTCGTTAGGTCTTCAGAATTTTTTGTTCTCGTGTTAATCTCCTCTGCTATGCGGAAGCATTGACCTGGAGTGATGGTCTTCTCTGTTATACGTCAGTATAGACCTGAAGCTCTCATCAGCACGTACAGATAATCATCTCCTCTGTTATACGTCAGTATAGACCTGGAGCTCTGATCATCTGTAAAACCCATTCGAAGCTATTTTCAAAATGCTTATATATCAAAACAATCATTGTTTGATGCATCACTAAAACCAAATCCACTTCACCGCCTAAATACATTTACCTTGATCACTTGAACTAGGTTCATGTCCCTTCAAAGCTACAAAATCTCGCTGAATTATCTAAACTCAATAAGTCATGAGGTCAAAACAAGTCACTTTGCTGAATATATGTGGAGCCCAAATCACCTGAGTTTCTTCAAATCGAACCAAAACATGATAAGATCGTCATAGGTTGTTTGTTGAAAGGAACAAGGCATGGGTTTAAATGGACAAACATATTGACAATCTCACCAAGTCTATGTTTCTCTGGATGGATGCTCGAAAAGCATTATCTGATATCCTTTCGTAAAGTTTTTATTTTTATTTTATTTTATGTTTGGGTTCATGAGTCTTGTTGGTCATGTGCTCCTTATGGGATGTGTTCTCTTTGTCTAAAATATTTGTGATCTTGTCGGACTCGTTCTCTCATTTTCGAATATCTAATTTAATTAAAAAAATTTTTTTTGTGTTCGTTAAATTTTATTAGTTTTAAAAAAAATTTCAAATTATTTTCAAGTCTTCCATATTATGCTATTAAAATGTTGTCATTTTCACATGCATTTCACGGGAAATTGCACACACAAACGGACACGGGTTCGCTTGTTTTCATACACAAATAAACACGGGTTTATTTTGTTTAATGAAATGATCTAATGAGAGATCTCGAGATTTTGTTTATGATTGTGTTACAGATATTTGCTGCAAGTGATGGCCGATCATCAGTTGAGCAAAGCACCTTACTAGAGAACCTGTTACTCAAAGTTTGCAGAAGATACCGAGCTAGGAATCCTCCTCCTACATCTTCTGAAGCACTCAAGAAAAGATAGTTCGAAAGCCGTTCAAGATCTTATGCACAGAAAATGGGGGAGCATACAATATGGGGGAGCTTGTGAGATTAATGATCTTCAACAACATAATTTGGCAAGCATCAGTCTTGGGGGAGTTTTGTTGGATCAAAAATTAAGACTGAAGCTTACCAAATTGAAGATCTAACTGTTTTTGACTTATCGGTGCTGAACACGATGCAAGACGTTGATAATAATAGACTATGGGGAGTATTGTTGGACCTGAAGTTTAGTCTAATATTATCAACACAGTCAAAGTAAACAAAGGTCAACGTCTGGTCAAAGTCAATGTAAAAGTCAAATGGCGCATTAGAGATGAAGAACCGAGTCAAGACGTTGAAGTTGTTTTATGTCTAGGATCGTTAATGTAATAAATATATTTTGTGTCAACAAAATATATTTAATCTAGTTTTAGACATATTTTAGTCTTTTATTTGTATTATTTTAATTGTCATGTTTTAGTCTAAGTATAGGGTCCTAATTGTCATTAGTCCAAAGTGTCATTAGGCTATAAATAGTAAATGGCAATTAGGGTTTCATTAAGCTTGTATGAGCTAGTGATTGAGGGTTTTCAATTGTAACATCTTTAGCAATCCATTTTAAAGATCAAATCTGGGTTTTATTTGTGTTCTTCAAGTGCTCATCTCATATTCATCACATTTTATATCATTTGATCCAAAATCTTCACAAATTACTGATTCATTACTGTTATTGGGACCAACAATATGTTTGTTTCTGAGTTGATGTCGTCAAAAGGAGGAAAGTGATTTGCACTGATGTGTCAGTAGGCTCAGCTCGAATACTATTAGACATCAACTTTGTGATCAAATTAAAATTCAAAAAGAACTCGGTGACGAGGAGCATTTTCACAGACATTTGGCCTGCACAAAGTGATAAGTTTTGACAAAAATGGACTGAGAGTATTTGTTTCGTGCTTGATTTTTCCCAAATCACCCTTTGCCGCAGCCCTGAATGACGCTTCTCGTTAGCTCTTCAGAAAAAAAATTTCTCGTGTTAATCTCCTCTGCTTTCTTTTTCACCCGGCATGCTTTTCTTCTTCACACGGCATGCTTTCTTCATTACCCGGCAACACAGTGTTATAATCTTACACGGCAAAAAAATTTCTCTTTTACCCGGCTGTATAGTGAACACTTGTCACCCGGCAGATATCTATGACCTTCACCCGGCTGTATTTGACATGTTCATTGCCCGACTGTACAGTGGTCATAATATCTTCACCTTTTTCTCAATCACCCGGCTTGTATCAAACTCACAACATTACCCGGCTGAACAGTATGTTCATTACCCGGCTAAATAGTGTTATGATATTCTTTGCCCGGCTACAACCCTTGAACGATTTTCTTCACATTTTCTCGTCTGTTGACTTTTTCAACGTCATTTATTGCACCTGCAAACATTCTCGACACATTAATTAGACAAGATATCCTTAAAAAGAATTTGTCACATTAATTATCAACAACATTTCTAGGGCAACAATTTTTAACACAAATTAAATTCATTTTTCTTTTTCTTTTTGAAAAACATTTTGCACAACCAAAATTTCTATATCCCGAAGCAATTTCTGAAAAACACATTACAAGACCTTGGGTTTGTTTTTAACACATCCAATACCTTTGCTTTTCATACGACATAATCTTGTTCATTCAAAACACACTTATTCATAATATCTTTGGATTTTTGTAATATTTTTTTTTCAATTTATTCTCCCCCTAAACTTGAAATTTCTAGAAATTTTTAAGTTTAACAAGGATGTCGATGTGTCAATAAAGATTCCAAATGCCTGCACACACAAAGCACACACATTAAATTAAAGACATATGCAATGCAATGAATCAAAATATCGCAGTGAGATCATACCACACATTATCTGAACATGTTTTGCAAGTTTTGAATAGACATTTGACTTATGTTTGATTGAGTGATGATATGAAAACATACCAATTAGCTCGAGTTGACACACTTACTTTTTCAGTATCATGATGATATTTAAGGTTCGATTAGAATGACTTATGTGACCCACATGTATACATATGTCAACATATTTCCTTATCAAACACTACCTGAATGCATATTGCACAGAATCTGGTCACTTACAGTCATACACAGTGTGGAATCTGGGTTCTATTCGGATTTGGTCCACTTTGGGACTTCTTTTTAATTCCATCTTTGGGAATTTTTCTTTCCTATTGTTCCCCTTGGGAATCTTCTGAATTCCTTTTTGGAATTTTATTTTGGTGACGGTCCACATTTGGGACTCTTTTTATTCCATTTTGGAATCTTTTGCTGCATCTTGAAGCTCAAAAGAGACTTCGTGTGAGACTTCAGGTCTGTGGGTACCACAACAAAGAAGCTCACGATGCGGTTCATCACACTGAATATACTGCATCGTTACCCGATCATGCACAACTATCATCACAAGCAATGTATCAAAAGATATATATCTAGACATGTATAACAATGGAACTTAACACAAAGATCATTAAGTTTATATTTGTCAACAATCAACTTACTTGTTCAGTCTAATTGCCTGAGCTGTCTAGCACATCAATTAACATTCATCAGTCTTTATTTAAAAATGATGTAACAAATAATGTCTAGTGTAACTATCATTTCTCACTTTTTGCAATATAGATTCTTATGACATGATATTTTCTTTTCTTTTTGCTTTTATATTTTGTTTTTGCTTTTCTATTTTCTTTTTCATGCACACACACAATGTAAGACATAAAATAAAAGACAAAGGAATCAATACTTAACATCAACTTATTATATTTTTGACTTTTATATATATATTTTTTTTATTTTTGTTTTGTTTTTACGAAAAATAGAATCAATCATGATTGATTAATCCTATGGATTGAACTAAGAATTCAAACCGGCCTGACAAAAAAGATTTTGTGAAAAGATCTGCCAGTTGTTTGTCGGTATGAACCTTAATCAAAATTATTAAACCCTTTTCAGAGTTGTCTCTTAAAAAGTGATATCGAATTTCGATATGTTTGGTTTTTGAGTGTTGAACAGGATTAGCAGTGATAAACATAGCAGCAGTATTGTCTATGTAAATAGGCGTTTTTAGAAAGTTAAACCCGTAGTCAAGCAACTGATTTTGTAACCATAAAACTTGAGAACATCCTGCAGATGCAGCGATATACTCTGCTTCAGCTGTGGATACAGAAACGTTGGTCTGCTTCTTGCATTGCCAAGAGACAAGCCTAGGACCCAGAAATTGACAGCCACCAGTAGTCGATTTCCTGTCAAGAGCACAACCACCAAAATCACTGTCAGAATAACTATATAATTCAAAATTTCCTTCATAAGGATACCATAACCCAAGATTCGGTTTCCCTTTAAGGTATCTGAATATACGTTTCACAGCAACAAGATGCGACTCTTTCGGATCAGACCGATATCTGGCGCATACACAAACAACGTACATGATGTCTGGTCTTGATGCAGTAAGATACATCAGAGAACCGATCATTGATCTGTATAGTGTTTGATCAACTGCTTTGCCCTTTGGATCCGGTTGAATCTTGCAATTCACATCAGATGGAGTTCGAATTGTCTGACAATCTTGCATCTTGAACTTTTTCAGCAACTTCTCAACGAACTATGATTGGTTGATAAAAATTCCGTCAGCAGACTGTTTTACTTGCAATCCAAGAAAGAAATTAATCTCCCCCATCGAACTCATCTGGAATCTAGACTTCATGATTTCTTCAAACTCTTTGCACATTGACGCACTGGTTGATCCGAAGATAATATCGTCCACATAAACTTGAACGCACAACAAATCATCATTCTCCCTCTTCATAAATAAAGTTGGATCAATCTGACCTCTTGTAAATCCATGTTCTAGTAAATGCTTGGATAATGTCTCGTACCAGATTCTTGGAGCTTGATGTAGACCATATAAAGCTTTACTCAACTTGTATACACGATGAGGATAGTCAGGATCTTCAAAACCCGGAGGTTGTCTGACATAAACGTCATCTGTAATTGGTCCATACAAGAAAGCACCTTTGACGTCCATTTGGAATACTTTAAACTTCATGAAGGAAGCATATGCAAGAAAAACGCGTATGGCTTCAAGTCTTGCGACCGGAGCGAACACTTCTTCATAATCAATGCCTTCTTCCAGAGTATATCCCTGTGCAATGAGTCTCGCTTTGTTTCTCACAACAATACCACGTTCGTCTGGCTTGTTCTTGTACAACCATCTTGTACCTATCGCATTTTCTCCTTCAGGTAAGTCCACTAACTTCCATACTTCTTGTTTGCGAAACTGAAGTAATTCCTCTTGCATAGCTTCAATCCAACTGTTATCTTGCAGCGCCTCTGAAATGTTCTTTGGCACCACTTGAGATAGAAAACACGATTAAAGACAGACATTTGCTTGCTCAGTCTGACTTCTTGTAGTTCTCTGATTCAACGGCCCAATAATCTGAGAGACAGGATGTTTCTTGTGAATTCGATGAATTGGTATGTCACCTCCTTGCACTTGACTCTCCAGATTAGAAGTATTCAGATTTGGTAGATCTTGTAGAATGGACGAAGTATGTGGAGTGAAATTAGGAACTTGATCCGGTGAATTGATGAAGTAATCAAATGATTCTGGAATAACTTCAGCATTCGGATCTGATGATGGTTGATTCTGAACAGATCCACCATCATTAGGAGAAACTTGCGGATTCACATCTTCTTCAAGATTGTTTGATTCTTGATCTTCTTGAGAACCAGAAGGACCCGGATCTTGACTGGATTTGACATGATCAGGATTGTGAAAAGACATGAATGGATATTCAGAACTGAGATTTCCATCATCGTCATTATCAGAATCGTCACTAAAGCATCCCAAGTCGCCTGATTCTTTGTTTGTTTTTCCTGAAAAATCAAATAAGTTGGAATTGAAAGATTTCGATAACGAATCTAAATCAAATAACCATTCGGGACCATGAGCCACTAACGGAAACGAATTTTCTAAAAACTTGACGTTAATAGTTTCAATAACAATATTTGTTTTGCTATTAAAAACCCGATAAGCTTTAGAAACAGACGAATAACCTAGGAAAAATCCATCGTCCGATTTTGACTCAAACTTCCCGAGATGATCACTCAAATTTAAAATCGAAACAGGACAACCAAATGCTTTCAAGTAAGAAATATTTGGTTTTCTTCCAAATAACAACTCATAAGAAGTTTTCTGTTTATCTTGAACCAATAATGTTCTATTTTGTACAAAACACGCAGTAGCAATAGCTTCGTCCCAAAAGGTGATAGGGATTTTGGCATCTGCGAGCATGGATCTTGCTGCTTCAATCAGGGTCCGGTTTTTCCGTTCCGCAACCCCATTTTGTTGAGGTGTTCTTGGAGCACTAAATTGTCTAGCAATCCCCTTTTCTGCACAAAATAAATCAACATTAGCATTCTTAAATTCAGTTCTATTATCACTTCTTAAAACTTTAACTTTGCATTCCAATTGATTTTCAACTTTGATGATAAATTCTTTTAATAATTCAGCTGTTTCAGATTTAGCATGCAAAAAATAAACCCAAGAAAATCTAGTGAAATCGTCAATAATGACAAAACAGTAAGACTTCTTTCCGATGCTTTGCACATTTGTTGGTCCGAAAAGATCCATATGTAGCATCTGCAAGGGTTTTGAAATGGAGTTTTCTTGCTTGGACTTAAAAGACATGCGATGCTGTTTTCCCTTCAAACACGCTGGACAGAGATCAGTTGTGGAAAATTTCTTTGACGGTATTCCCACAGCATGATTTCCAGTAACCAGACGGTTCATGTTTCTGAAATTTGAATGGCCCAGCCGTCTATGCCAAAGCTGACTCTCATCATTTGAAGCATGAGCAATGAGACAGGTGGTTTCAGTTTCAGCATCAATCTGCGACATATCCAACTTGTATACATCACGATCTCTTGGAGCTTTAACCACTACCCACTCATTGTCAATCTTGAAACCTGGTTTAAGAATATAACAGAAAGAATCATCAAAAAGCGTTGAATAAGATTTATCACAGATTTGAGATACACTTAGTAAGTTAAAGTTCAACTGTGCACAGTAGTTGACTTTATCAAAACTAATGACCCCATTCGAAACAGTACCTTCTCCTGTGATTTTACCACCAGCATCACCTCCAAATGCGACGTGTGTACCATTTTTCAGCTTGAAATCCTGAAGCAAGGCATGGTTGCCTGTCATATGCCGGCTACACCCACTATCAACGAACCATGAGTTGATAGGTCTTCTTGGGCGTACCTGCATTTCAACAATCACTTAGTTAGTTTGGTCAACCCAGGCCCACACGGTCTTGGGTTTTCCGAATCTATCTGCAATAGTAACTTGTTGATATTGAACTTTTTGAAAATTTGTTTCATTTAAGAGATTTTGATGCTGAAAACTGTTATTTCGCCCATTGGCGTGCATTGATTGCTTTCTCCTCAAAGCACTAAACCTTTCCTCTAACTTAGGATCAAGGTTATTTTCAAACTTTTGATTTCTAACCATCAAAGCTCTTGGCTTAAAACTGTTAACCTGCACATTTCTTGATTAAAAGTTAGAAACAGAATTGTTTCGATTGAAATTTCTCAAAACCGGAGAATGACTTTGATTCATATTTTGAAAACCAAATGATTGATTTCTTTGAAAGTTTGAAAACGGAGTCATTTCTCTTGTTGAGTTTGATCGAAAGAAACAATCCTTTGTGTCATGGTTTCTCCTCTCACAAATTTCGCAAAATTTGTTATAAAAACATTCTTCTGAAGAATGGTTTCTTTTGTTACAGAAACTGCAGTACCTGTTAAAGAAACATTCAGCAGTTGCATGATTATATCTATCACAAATTTCACAATGTTTCTTGCTAATCCTAAAGAGCCGATTGTTAACTCTTGATGTTGAACCCATTCGAGATTCATTATCATGGTTGTTCGGTTTTAGATTAACGCTTTTCTGTGGAGACTTTGTTTGTGATTTTGATTGCATGGGACTTTGGGTCGATTTTAAACTGTTCTGTTTGGTTACCTTTTTAGATTCAATTCTCTTATCATTGACAGCGGAAGACTTAGGACCTGAACCTGTTTTCAGACCAGAGTTAGATTTGATTGGAGAATTGATTGGTTTACCATAAGATCCGTTCAAATCAAACGTTCCTGCAGACACAAACTTGATGTTTTTACCTTTTGACACTTTCTTGACAGGTTTAACTTTGTCAGTTTTAACACTTTGAACTTTGGTGTTATCATTCGATTTTAAGACACTTTTGCCTTTTGATTGTTTCGTTTCAGATTGATTGGTTATTACTTTCGATTTCTGCTTCTTTGCAGTTGAAACTTCAGCCTTCTTCACTTCTTGCTTCTTGATCAACTGATCAGCAACTTGCGCCTTTTGTTCTTTCTTCCACTTGATGTAGTCAGGATCATTATATCCTGAGAATTCACCTTCTTCCTTCACTGTTTCTGACTTCGGATTCAGTTCCGGATACTCAACAAGTTGAATTAGAACAGGCTCTAACTTGTTATCAGATTCGTTGCTTGCTTCATCATCAGCTTCAGTTGTCACACCATCTTCTTCTTTCAAACTTTCCATCAGCACTTCAGAACCTTCAGACTCGGATTTACTTCTTTGAATTTCTTTGAATTTTCTTTCATTTTCAGGTGAATGATCAAAATCATTAAAGTTTTCCGGTAAGGTTTGTGTGATTGAATTTGGCATTGGCTCATGAGTAAAACCCAACCCGGTTTTGGTTTTGTTACCTCTTTCACTTACAAGTTGTCTTACCATTGTTTTACAACTTTTTACCTTTGTTAGTTCAACTTGCGTGACTGCATGAGCAACTTTTTCTTGTTCAAAGTTCTTTGTCATTTCTTCAAGTTGTTTAGTTACCAGTTCCAGTTCTTTTAAGGTTTTGTTCCATGATTCTTTAAGTGACAAAATCTTCTCATCAGAAATTTTGTGATCAATTTTAAGTTGTTCATGAAGTTTTTCATGTTTACTTAATTTATCACCAATTTTAAATGAATGGGTTCGATAATGTTCTACCTGTTTAATGCATTGTTCAGAACATAACCTTTCTTTCACATCTATGGGCAATGGAACATAGTTAGGGGGTAAGTCATTACTAACCTTTGGTTGTTCGGTAGAAGATGAAGACTCACTAGCAGTAGCCATCAACGCAATTTCAGATTCAGATTCTTCAGTAGGATCAGACTTTGCACTCCAGTCATATTCCTCTGAATCTTCACTCACATCATCAACCATTTTTCCATCCCCTTCTTCAGACCAGTCTTCTTCGATTTCACACACCAGTGCCAAACTTGACGTAAGATCAGATGTAAATTGTTCTGCATAAGCGCTCCAATCATATCCGTCTTTTACACTGACCACCAGTGCCTTAGTTTGATCTTCTGGTTTCTTTCCTTCATCCTTCAGTTCCGGCATGGGAAGACTTTGGTATGGTTTCTGAAAGAAACGTTGATTTCTGCTTTGGTAGCTCGAAGACTGTTGTGAGCTTTGACCTTGACCTTGATTGCTTGAACTTGCTTGGTCGTTGAAATTCTTAGGAGCTTTGCATTCCCTTGAAAAATGACCATACTGGTTACAATTAAAGCATCTGGCCTTTGATTTGTCAAAACCAACCGTCTTGTTTGCATGTGGCTTGTAGCTTCGGTTAACATATGCATGCTTCTGCGTTCTATATGCAACCATTACCATTTGCCAGTTTAAATCCATCTCCTCAACATCAACTGGATCCATCTCAAATGTCTTGAAGGACCACGTCCATTTGACTTAAGTGACTTCCTTGATATGCATGGAAACTTGCCATAAAAGCTGTGAATGCAGTTTTGGTCTCATCATCTTGTAACAAGATGTTCATCACATCTTTTACTTTGGCTTGAACATTTGAACTTTGATTTTCTGACTGATTCTTCAGATTCTGACTTTGAACTTGAGCTCTAGGTGGAGATTGAGGTTGAGAATAAGTTGGTGAATTTGGAAAGTATGCTGAATCAGTATAGAAACTTGCACCAACAAATAAATCACCCTCATCTTCAAACTTCATTGCATCTTGTGCAAGAAAGGCATTCTCTACCGTATTGGCAGGATTTACCACATACTTGTATTGAGTTTGTGAGCTTGATCTATCAGTGTTTCTCGATCCTTCGTCAATCTCAACTTCTTCAATCTTTCCAATAAGCAGATCTAATTCCATTGGAAATTTCTCAGTATGCTTCAAAAGAGTAACAGTTTGCTTCCATGATGATGGTAAAGCACATAATAATCGATCATTCAGGTCTTGAAGTTCAGTCTTAACTCCGAGGTTTGACATCTCAGTAGTTAAGTGAACAAACCTGTTCATCTTCTGGTGTACTGTTTCTCCATTAATGTGCTCAAACAACTCCAACTGCCTTTTCAACTTTGACTTCTTCAGACTTCTCAATTGTTCTCCTCCTTCACATATCGACTTAAGTGCCTTGAAACATGTATAACCAGTCTGATATGCATCCAACCTCGACAGAACTTGAAGTGGCAATCCCTTGCACATTAAAGAATAAGCCTTGCTATCATTCTTCACTTTTCTCAAATCTTCTGCTGACAAATTATCCTCTGGATATGGTTCAATAGAATCTTTGGTGTAGGTACTTGCACTGTCTGGAGCAGTCTGAGTTGGAATATGAGGACCTTTTTCAATGGACTTCCATAAATCATTGTCAATAGAACACAAATGATGTCTCAACCTGATTGTCCAGTTCTTGAAATCTGCACGATTGACAAGTCTAGGAACACGGTTATCAGAATCATCAGTAGGAGCCATTTTTAACAATTTTTAAAGAAAATATTTTTGGTTTTTGTTAATTTTTTTTGAAAAGAAATGATTAAAATACTAAAATAAAGACAAGTAATTAAAGACAAGATAAGAAAAACAAGAATTAAAACAACTAAAAATGAGTCACACGGCTGAACAGTGAAAATCCTTCTTCACCCGGCTAAACAGTAGCTTTGTTCTTCACCCGGCAGAGAAAAAGTCTTTACACGGCTAAACAGTTACACGGCTCAACAGTTGTAAAACTTTTGTTCTTGACCCGGCTGAACAGTTACCCGGCAACAAGAAAAACTTCACACGGCAATAAACTTGACCCGGCTTGAATCTTGACACGACAAAAAGCTTTACCCGGCTGAACAGTTGTCGATCACACGGCACAGTTGTTTACCCGGCTACACAGTTGATGATCACCCGGCTGAAATTTCTTAATCACCCGGCGTAACAGTGTATTACCCGGCACAACAGTTGTTGATCCGGCTGAACAGTAACACTTTTCCTCGTCAAATTCTTTACCCGTCTAGCACAAAATCCTTTACACGGCTGCACAGGACCTAATTGTTCTTCAATCTAAGTCCAAAGGAAATTGTCTAAGTCAAATTTAATCACCCGGCAAGTTAATCTTCAACCAAGTTCATACTGTTCATCATCTTCTCCATGAGAATTTTCTGGGTTTTGTCAAAAACTTGTCCAATTCGTTCAAAATTCACACACAAGCTGTGAAATGGTCCGATTATCAATCCCTAATCTCAATCAATCCAAAACATGATCAAATTTGAGCAAAATTCGATCGAACAGTAAATTTTTCTTTCTTCTTAATTCCTCAGATCTGATGATAATCTGATGGAATTTGCACAATCGTTGTGAATTAGGAGTGATTGCGATGATAAATCACAACTAAAAACAGCAACAACTCATTCAGATCATGATTTTTGAGCAATATTGATGTGTTTTGCTTGATGAATAGCGAAGAACACAATACCAACAGCTCTGATACCAATTGATAGGTTCAATTGGATCGTTAATATTACTCACAATGATCAGAATAACTCGCACAAACAAACAGTTCAATCACAAACACAGTTCATACTAATAATTCTCTTTGTATATTGATGATCAAAGCAAATTTGTAGTACAAGTGCAGGAGAAATAAATCACACACAGTTAATTCTCTCTCTAACGTGTAATAGTGATCTAGCCTCTCTCCTCACACTCTCTCACTACATGCTTTAAAGCAACAATTACAAGTTTAAGGAATATACAAAATAAACCCTAAACTATACACAAACATATAAACAAATACAAAGTAAATCTTAACTAGGAAATAGCCCTAACACACTCCACTTCACGCCCGAAATACATTTACCTTGATCACTTGATCTGGGTCTATGATCCTTACAATTACAAGAATCTTGCTGAATCATCTAAACTCAATATGTCCTGAGGTCAAAACAAGTTACTTTGCTGAATGTCTGTGGAAACCAAGTTGCCTGAGCTTCTTCAAATCGAACCAAAACATGATAAGATCGTCACAGGTTGTTTGTTGAAAGGAACAAGGCATGGGTTTAAGTGGACAAACATACTGACAATCTTTGCAAGTCTTTGTTCCTCTAGATGATTGCCAGAAACTCGTTTCGGTTTTCCTCGTGATTCATTCCGTTATACTTATTTGATTCTTTTTGAAGATTCGTTTTTTTAAAAAAATGGGTCCATATCTTGGATCTATCTCATTTGTTTGGCTTGACACTATTTTAAAATATTTGTAATTTAAATAGTTTTGACTTTTATTATTTTTCTAAAATTAATTTTTAAGTTTTTGATCTTTGCGACACTATAGTGTCGGGTCGGCGACACTATATCCTTTGCGACACTATAGTGTCGGGCATGCGACACTATGTTGTGTTTCATATTCATCTGATGTGGGTCAAACGGTTCATATCTATGATTATTCAAAACCCGACACTACACACGACTCTAAACCCTAAAACACACACACCACTTCAATCCATCATTTTTTGAGTGTTTTTGTGGCTTCCAACCGGTAAGTTTTGTTCTCGTACATGTTTCGAACCTTCGTTTGTTTGGTATTGGATTATTGTGTCGATCTGATATGGTATTGTTTGATCTGTCTTTTGGGTTTTCACGTTTTGCGACACTAGTGTTCTTGTTGCGACATTGACGAAAGTTCAGACTTTCCTGCGACACTACCAAGGTTATACCGACAATGGTTTGATGGTAGTGTCGGAGGCCTGATATGCCACGACATTGTAGTGTCGATGCACACACTATGCTGCTGCGACACTACAATGTCGTTGTTTCTGCGACACTGCTGCGACACTATGCTTTTTTTAAATTTTTTTTATCTCTTTTATTTTATTTTATTTTATTTTATTTCTTATTTACTTATTCATCTTATTTCATTATAACTAACAAATTTCCGGTTTGTGTTTCAGGTACAAATATGGAACCAGAGCCTTCGCAGCCGATGAAGTTCGACAAGCGGTCGAACGTGGTCGCTTATCTCAATGATAAGGACCCGAAGTCTGTTTGTTTTCAATTGATCAGTAGCACGTTAGAGATTTTTGGGAATCAGCAACATACAACCTCAATGCAAAACCAGCAGAGATTAGAGCAAGAGTTATGGGGGAGGATATTGTGCTATCTGTTGATTCCATCGCTCAAATGCTGAGAATGGAACGTGACGTTGGCTCTCCGATGTTACTGAGTCTGGAGGACGTACACGAAGGATTTCTAGAGATTGGCTATGAAGGTACCGAGTATCTGGAACATCGGGAAATTAAGAAGACATTTTTGTCGAGGGAATGGAGGTTCATCGTGCATGTTATCATTTTTTGCTTAGACCATCGAAAGGGTGGAACTGATGGTCTAAATTTTGAATGGGCTAGGGCAATGCTGAACCTTTGCAGGGGAGATAAGGCAAATATCCCACAGATTATATTTGAGTATATGATTGAGAATATCTCCGCTGAAAAGAAAGACAAATGGCTGTTATATCCACGTTTTGTTCAGATATTTATTGATGACCTGAAGCCAGGTTTACAGAAGTTGGGTGATCCTTTGAAGCTAACAAAGATGAATGTCAGGATCTTCGCTGATTGCTCCGCACCCAGACACGATAATACGGGAAAGATAACATATCTTTTTCGAAATATGTATACGGACGAAAGGTGAGAGTACATTGAAAAATTGAAGATATCAGAGGAAAAACGGTTTGGTGAGTTGCAGGAAAAGATTAAGGAAGATATCAAGAAGAGAAAGAAGTTTGTGGGAAAGAGGTCCATACCGTTTGAAGAACAGTTAGACGAGATTGAGGCAGAAATATTCAAACCCAAGGGAAAGAAGAAGCGAAAGGTTGCTGATGATTCTTATACTGATGTCAGAATCAAAAAGGCTAAAGGGAAGGAGCCTGGAGTGTCACAGTCTGAGCAGAAAACGTTTATGAAGAAATCAGAGAAAAAGAGTTTTGCTGGACTAGACGAAGACGTGATTCGTGGACTAAATACGTCACTTGCAAACGAGTTGAGTATGGTGAAAACGAAGCTGATAAACGTTGAGGAAAGGGAGAGGCACCGGGAATCTGAGATGGAGGATTTGAGAAAGATTGTATTGGATCAACACGTGCTTATCAAAAAGTTTTTTGTGGAGCTAAATAAGGTAAAGAAGGATGTAAAAGTTGGAAACTCTGAAACTTAAGATGAAATCAATGAGCTGGTTAACATTATAAAGTATCCGACTCTGAAGGAGATGGTACAAACTGCCAAAAGTTCGAAAGATTTTGGAGGATTCAGCGGTGCAGGTGCGAGCAAATCTGATAAAGAAGCAGAAATTACTGATGATTAATGCTTCGGTGTTGATGCTGATTTAGTGGGAGATGAGGTGTTAGCTGATGAGACAAAGGGGGCTGAGCTGAAATTAGTTGATGAAGAAGAGGAAGAGAAGCAATTGATAGATTACGATTCAAAGCCCGAATTCTATGAAGTTGACGAAAAGGAAATGTTTTATGTGGCTCAGAGGAGCGGAGCAAAGGGTGACGTATTCGAATTAGATAAATCAGATTGGTTCAAGAAGGTGGATGAACCTGAATACGTCACGCCTTTATTTCAGAACTTGGATGCACCCACCCCCAAAATATTTAGCTGGAAGTACAATATGGAGCTTCAGAAGTTCATGATTAAAAGAAGAAGGGGCGGGATCAGCTATATCAGTAACCGCAAACACTTCAAAACCCTCCCTAAATGGGATCTGAGGCGTTTGGCGGTTCTCCCACTGATTAATGCAGATCAAAATGATCGTGCAAAACTTTTGGAGGAGGAAATCCAGGTGGGATTGAAAGACAATTTTGTCAGTTTTGGGTACAATAAATTGGAGCGCAAGAGATCAAAGAAAGATTTAGATTGGGTTACTGGAAAAGGGAAAATCGTGTTGAAGATGAAGCAGATCAAGACGATGTTGAGATTGAGAGTTCCAGACCCTAGCCCGTCGAGACTGCAGGAATTTGAGAAATGGTTCTATGATAATGAAACTAGGGAGGCGGTCGTACGTGTAAAAAATGGAACTGAGTGGAGGATGTTTGACCCAATGGAGGTTTTTCGTTTTTCGGATGATGATTTAAAATTGTATGTGAAAACCCGATTAGGTTTGGAGCTGGAGATGAGACACAGAAAGAAGCCGCCCTGTTTGAGCGTGTGGCTAACAGGGCTCGTGGGATTAGAACAGAGGTAAAGGAGCTTGCTGAAAAGATACAGAAGAAGACGGATCTGAATGAAGAAGTACGGGAATTGATGAAGATGTTCGGTGCTGCTAAAGCTGGAGCTGAAGAAGGAGATCCAACAGGTGAAATACCTCCCTAGGGACCACATGTAGGGTGGTACTTCACCTTGTTGTTATTTTTATTTTGTTTATCTTTGTAATAGACTAGTCGTATTTCGTTTCCGCTGTAATAGTTAGATTAGCCTTAGTTTTAGTGTCTTTATTATTTGCTTGTCGCATGCAGCTTGTCTATGCTTAGCGATCAGGCAGTGTCGGGTCTGCGACACTGCCTGCGACACTATGATCTGTATATATAGTTGTGTTAGGGCATTTTGTACACAACTCTTTTGGAACTTATTGAATACAATTCACCTTTTGATACTGAGTTCGAACCTTATTGATTGTTTGCAAGGAATTGAATCTGTTATATCATTGTTGCATTTATCTGATCCATCTTCTTCTATTAATCTTCTTAATTAATCATTTCTTAATGGGTTATAATGGTTTGTGTGAGTTTTGGTCACAAATTACAATCAATTGTTGCTAGATCTAGTAGTATCAATTGATTGTGATTAGATCTAAATCATATATAGCAAGAATTACGGATTTCATGGACCAACAATCTTCTTCCAAAAACACTGGTAGACTGAAAGAACTAAACACAGTCGTGGCATCATAGAACCAAGAAGGGTCAGATCCGGTATCGCACACATTTGATTCCTGCCAATCGACATAGAAAGATTCTTGAACTATTTTGGTATGCCTATTGTAAACCCGATAAGCTTTCTGAGAGGATGAATAGCCAACAAAGAAACATTCATCAGAAACAGCTCCGAATTTTGACGTTTGAGCTTGAGTGTTCAGCAGAGTGCAAGAACATCCAAAAGGTCGAAAGACGTCGATCAGTGGTTTCCTTTTGTGAAACAATTCATAAGATGTCTTCATTTTGTCCTTCACGATCAAAACTCTATTAAGCACATATGACGCACAGTTAACAGCTTCGGCCCAGAAGATGATTGGAAGTTTTGATTCAATTAACATAGTCCTTGCAAAGAATTTTACTTGATAGAGAATTTCAACGCGAGTCATTGTATGTTTCTTATTCGAAATAACCCGATAGGAACTAATTTCATGGATTGAATTTTATAAAGTTTAAAATTTTTTAATTATCCTAAAGTATCTTCTTTATTTTAGTGTATGGTTTTTGTTAGGAATATATAAATTAATAAAGTTTAATTAATGTGTATCCGATTGTAAAATATTTGTAAATATTCAAACTGATTTAATATGGGATTTGTTAAGAATAGATTTGACAGCAATCTTTATTTTATTAGGGATGTATTAAAAACCTCATGGATTTGTACTATAATAGTTATTGGATATGTGGTTATAATAATATACGTTATAAAAAAACGTATTACACCACGTACATGTAGTACACGGATAGTATTCTAGTGTTTAATAAATGTTAGATTTGTATTAAAACATTGTTATCTCCTGTTGGGCATCTTTCATTTTCAAAAGAGCCTCCACAACCCGTTATGGAGGGCAAAATAGGGAAAAAAAAGTAACGGGGTCTAAAGGTGAAAATTTTGGTCAAAATGACTACTTTCATTTTTTTCCCACTATAAGCCCATTAGACATCAATATTCAATACGGATAGTTTAACTAATACTATATACTAGTACAATTAAAAATAATCACATTGAACAGAATATATAAATCTAGCTAAATCTACCTACACTAATATAAAGGTAAATTTTTGACACATGTCCTTCTTGCAAGAATGACACATCATTGCCACATAAGATATTCTTAGGTGTTAATATCACATTCAATTAATAGTTCTCTCAATTTATTATTAGAAATATCAATTTCTTATTAGAGTTGATTTAACAAATAAGGTTTGTGGTTTTGGCAAAATAAGAGGTTTGACCACTAAGGTTTTTTTTTAAAAAGTTCAGGTATTGTGATATCAATCTGTAACGAGTTTGGACATTACCACTAACAAAAGTTAAATTTTTTTTATTTCCATGGGTATTTTTATCTATTCATAATTGAAACAATTTTAAACTTGTAGTATTTGAGGGACCTATTTTGCACTTTATAATTTTTTTAAACCACTATTTACCTCTCTTCCCTCAGGCTTTCACTACACCATCCCCACCGCCACAACCACCACGCCACCAAAGCTCCTCTCCCTGGCCAACCACAACCAGCATACTCAACCATCACCCAATAACGCTTATCGCTACCACCGTTGTCGCTAGTAATCCTTGTCATCACTATCCTACCTTCTATCCCTAACTAGCCACCCTTCCAGTCTCTTTCACCTGTCAGAAAACAAAACCCCAATCCAAACAAAAAACTTAGCCTTCAAACGCCAATCTCTTTCACCCATTCTAAATCCCATTAATATGGTTCCCAATTCATTATTTTCTAAATTGAATTTTTTTTGGTTTTAAAGCAGGTTTTAAAATTGAATTTCATTATGTGTTTTGTTTAGATTTTTTTGTAGTAAGTGATGCACTTAAAGATGATGCCATGGTGATCTGCAGTCTTCATTCTCTACACCAATCTCTATGTCTTCTTCTCGATCTTCAATCGGGAGTTTTCTTCACTAGCAGCGTCTCTCTAAAATGGTAGAGAACACCGGAACAACATCTTACTCATTCAAAGGAAGTGAGTCCCTACAAGTAAAATACTTTCACTATATCAAGATAGTGAATAAACCCAACACTATTTCAAGATAGTGCTTTACAAGAACAACCCAACACACTGTCAAGTGCGTAAACAGGCACCGTTGTCGCCAACAATCCCTGTCATCACCATCCTACTTCTAACCCTAACTAGCCACCCCTCTAGTCTCTTTCACCTGTCAGAAAACAAAACCCTAATCCAAACCAAAGCTTAGCCTACAAACGCCAATCTCTTTTACTCGTTCCAAATCCCATTAATATGGTTCCCAATTTATGATTTTTGAAATTGAATTTTGGTTTTTGGTTGTAGAGCAGGTTTAAAAATTTAATTTTGTTATGTGTTTTGTTTAGATGTTTTATTTTGCAGTAAGTGATGCATATAAAGATGATGCCATGGTGATCAGCAATCTTCAGTCTCTACGCCAATTCGCATTCGATTCAAATGAACACCCTTATTCAAGAGTTTTCATCACTAGCAGCGTCTCTCTAAAATTATAGAGAATACCAATACAACATCTCACTCTTTCAAAGAAAGTGATCACCTTCTTTGACTCCATTATTTTAAGATAATGAGTCCTTACAATTAAAAAACTTTCAAACCAACACTATTTCAAGATAGTGCTTTACAAGAACAACCCAACACTATGTCAAGTGAGTAAAGAGAATACTTTAAGTGCTTTGAATATTGCTTGAGAGAGTTTAGAGCAAAATGGGTGAAGATAAATGTTGAAGAGTGAACTCTATTAATAGCCAAGTTGATAAAAGAGAATATTTTCTTCCTAATCAGTTAACGGTCGCTTCCACGATCATTTGCATCGATCGTGGAGTGTCTAGAGCTTTGTCTCCTTCTTTGACCATTTGGACTTTATGAGATGTCACTTTTCTCCTTTATCTCTTTGTTCCAGATTTTTCCTCTATCATGTAACATCTAAAATCTTCACCAACCTCCCATACAATGTTCAAAAGATCATATTCATTTTTTAACTTTACTTTATTACTCAAGTTGGTATGGTTATGTCTTCAAAGCATGCATGAAATTTGACAACAAGCTCTTTTGGTCATGATAGTTGCAAGATATTTAACCATCATCAACCCACTCATTTTATATAAGAAGCATAATACACTATAACTTGAAACATAATGTAATTACATAATTAAGCAAGTGTTCAAAGAACTTGCATGAGACATATATTAATCTTCAAATAAGTAATACTATTTCATGTCATTATTAAAACATGATATGTTCAACAGATTTTATACATATCCCAACAATCTCCCCCTTTTTGATAATGACAAAAATAACTTCGATTGACATGAACTTAGTAAGAGTTTATGTGAAGATTAATATGTTAACAATGCCACATACATTGCCTTATATAATAATCATGACATTGTGTTTAAGACCATCAACCTTTTCTCCCACTTTTTGGCATTGTCAAAAACAAGCTTCCATAGAATGTTGAGCATATTTGAAAACATGTTGAAAGATCTAGCAAAAAAAGGGTTAGCACAAGAAAAATAGCCAAGTGAAGATTAAAGACCTTTTTGGTTATTTGACTTTAGAAGCCTACCCCCCACTCCTCCAGAATGATGATCCTCTCTTTGTATGTTGTAAAATAAAGTTAGTATAGACAAGCAAGTAGATATAAAAGAGACAAACAAGTTTCTAAATGTAACACCCTAGGCAAATCCCATATCGGCCGTAGGCAGGAGTGATCTGGGATTTATAAGGGAGGTCCGACCTCAAATGCCAACAACGCGATTTCGGTGACCATCCTGGGAAGGCTTCACTCGGGATGAGTGGAGAAATCCATATTTAAGTGTGCTCGGATGACAACAATCTCACGATGGGTGACCATCCTAGGAAGGCTTCACTCGGGCAACCAAAAAACAAATCTGTGAGCTGTAATGTGGTAAAGCGGACAATATTGGTGGTATGAGGGGCCGGATGTTACACTAAAGTTCTTAACATGATTAACATAAGTCTTCAAGAAACTTAAACACACCAGATGATCCTACTCGGACTACATGAACCGATAACCTAAGCATGTTTCATCGATTAAGGTTTCACAAGTTTTAAGTCTTAAGATGTCGATAATCATAAACTCTTAATCACGTGACATCTTGTTTCCAGAAGAGCCACACCCTTTGGACATTCTTTTGAGTATCTTTTTGGATAACTTGGAGAGCTTGTCTGATGCTACTTCGAGGTGATTGACTTGAGTTTTGAAGAGCCTCAATTCACTTCTTGTTACAGGAAGATTTGAATCATATGTTTTTATACAAGGAGACTTCAATAGCAATAGAATAGGTTTTGGAACAAGTTTTGATAAGTCTCCAAGTTCATTAAGAATTTGTCTTTTGTTTAACACAACGTTGACGGGATAATAAGACTATGTTTTTTTTTGTGGGATAGGAACTCAAAGAGATTAGATAGTACCAACCTATATTTCATTGGCTTGTTAACATGAAGAGGTGTGTTGCTCATGATGTTTGCAACAATGAAGCCACAATTACAAGGTTTAAGTTTAACGAGACAATTAAGAACATATGCTTCTACGGCCATTACCTTGTTATAATAACTTCCTTTCATAAAAAGATTATGACATAAGATCTTATGCCAAATGAGGCATTGTGGTCTTAAATATTCAATGCTAATGTGGTTTAAATTTGCATTGTTTTTGCATATTGCTTCGAAATTTTTTTATGGAGAATAAATTGAGGAAGGGAGAGCCAAGAGATCTTCACTAGCGGTATATACTTTGGGACCACAACATGGGATTTTCCAGAGATCATTAAAACTTTGAAGGATCCAATAATGATGTTTGTTGTACATGATGATGGGGATGCTTGATGTGTTACAAAACACTTATAGTTTCTTTAAGTTTTTAACTTGTTTTTGTATTTATTTGAGTTGGTTTTAGTTGACTTTAGTTTAGTTTTGTTTAAATGTTTTCAAAACAAGCTTTGCACATAGTTGTGAATATTCTCAGGTAAAAATGTCGATGAATGAAAGACAGATTGAGAATCGAAGACTAAAAGAACGAAGAACATGAGAAGGAGCAAAGTTTCTGTTAAAATCAGTACTTGGTGGTACTGCCACCTGGTCACGTACACGTCACGATACCGCCACCTATTTGAGTTATCGCTGTTGGTCAATTTTTGCCCTAGGTGAATGATCTTTAAAGGAAAAAAGGAAAGATGGCTGGACATACGACTTTGGGAGAGGCAAGAGAGCAAAACGTAGCGATAATGAAGATTTGGAGCAAGGAATCAAAGCTTGGAAGTTGTAATCGGATAGTTTCGATCCGACCCGTTTGTGACTTACATGCTTTCTTCTCTTTCTCTTTACTTTAAACTCATGAACTTGTTCAACTTGATTTCTTCTATGTTCTTCACAATGTTTAGAGGCTAATTATTTTAGTTACTTAGGATATGTACGAGTGGTTATGACGTTTTGGTAAAAAGATTAAAACTTGGTTTTTGTGAAACGGGTTAATAGCTATCTAAAGGTTTTCTATTTATTATAATGAGATGTTAATAAATATTTAGCTTGATGAATTGATTAGTTAATTTCCTTATGCAACTTTGTGAATGTCTTTCATTTATGGTTGTGTATCCAAATCGTTGACTTTGTGTTACGGTTGTTGAATGCTCTTCTAGACTTAGGAACCATAGGAATATTGATTAGGATTTTAATAAAGCCCTTTGTATAACCAAGTTCAATATCTGAGAAGTGAGAATTAGTCAATGTGTCTAGTTACAAAAGTGTTAGGAGTGTAGGGTACGAAAGGAACTTTCCCTAGGACTTAGGTAATTTGAATGTTCGTGTCATTAAATCATTTGAGAACTACCCCTTGTGTCTTAGGATATAATGGAGCGGCCAAACCGAGAGGGGAATCGATCGTAGGGTTTTAGCTATTGTCAGAGAAACCGAAAGCGGACTTAACCAAACTAGTAAGCTTTATCTATATTTAGGAAATCTGATAGTAACATCTGGAGAACAATCCAGTATCTTTAGGACAACTTTAGAATTAGCATTTACCGATCCTAGTTCCGTTTCGAGAACCAAGTCCCTCTTTAGCCAACACTTCTTAACCATGAGTCGTAAACTAGGTTACATTTTTTCCATCTTGATTTAACTTCAAAAGCCAATGTTTTTGTCTTCTTTATTTAAATTTATTATTTCAGTGTCTTTTAATTTATTAGTTTTTAAAAACAAATATCTTAAACCTTTTCAAACAAAACAAAAACTTTTCTTAGTTAATTTTAGTTATCCATTAGTATCTCTAGGGTTCGATATGTAGTCTTCCATTAGCTCTACTATTCACGACATGTATACTTGCCTTAGTGTGGTCTAGTTTAGGAGTAATTAGTATTAAATTAGAGTGTCTAACATAGATTTTATTTTTCATTCTTATAGACCAATTTAGCACATCAATGCTAGAAGAAGCAAGATTCAAGTTATACTCGTCATGAAATTGTATTAGATGATTTGGATGCACCCTTTCATTTGGAAATATTAGAGCTTGCCATTCCATAGCACCAAAGTGTTCATATACTCTAAATTCTTCAAGGCTGTTACATTTAATGACCCTTCCTTCTTGAACCGGTTGTTCTTTTAGATATCTTTGGTTCGTTTTGAGAACTAACTTAATGGATGTGGAGCAATATGTATTATGTGAGTATGTTGGTTAGAGGAAGACGACATGTTTTGAAGAGTTTGAAGAGGTGCAATGGTGTGAAGAAAAAGATGTTGATCATCACCATTTAATAGGAAGGATAGGCTTTGTATGAGAACTTAAAGTATTTGGTCTTTGATATAAAGGTGATGTGTGTAAGGTATTGATTCCATGTAGCTTGAAGAATGGTGTTTCATGGGCTGTTAGCTTGTGGATAAAAGATTCTTTGGTTGGAAGATGTGACACCCTCCAATTTTCAGATTAACTCCGCTAACTAAATCCTGTTAAACCCATTAATGCAATTATGCTCTACATTTAATTAAGTGAATTAAATGTGCTACTTGTTACACAAAAAGTTACGTGTAATAGTAATACGGAGAATTACCGAATCACACGAGTAAATACCCAAACGTTGGTGAAATAATAAAATAGTAATCCCGAGAAACGAAATAAATATAAATTAAGTGAGTTTTTATGTTATGCGGCTTACATGTTTAACTGCGTTAACTTTCGAGAAATCATGTATTTTGCGTGTTTTAACGTTTTAGCATATTTCGCAAAATTTATAAAAACAAAGATTGTTAGAAAAGAAATAATTTAGGGATTTATATTGTTATTTAGAGAAGTTCAACTAAAAATTATCCATGGATCATCTAGGTGATCCATGCAACACCTAAAAACCCATCTCAATATCCATAACAATTATACTGAAACCAAAACTAGTTCTCTTAACCCTAATCTCACAAGAATAAACGTGTGTGAATGTTTCCCCATCCCCTTTGACGTCCACTTCATACCCCCATCTCCATCAACAGTTTTTTGGATTTCTTTGCTTCATCTAGTGTTAGTTTTGGCCAATTAGAGTGTTAATCATAATCACTAGTGCATAACAAGTAAGATTCATGATCAATTTTAAGTTTCTTGTGAATTTTATATTGATAGCTAAACCCCAGTTCATCCAAACACCTCTAATTTTGAAACAAGAGGTTTGAACTTGATGATCAATTAGTTGCACAATGAGGTTTGTATGATGTTGGTGACCATGAAGATCAAAACTTGTGATTTATGTTCATATGTTACTAAAGTTAGTAACTTTATTCTAGAATTGGTATTTAGGATTCATGTGTAGGTACAGTTTGAAAGCAATGATGTTGTAGACATGTTATTATGATTATTAGATGGATGAACTCATTTTTTGTTGCCAACTAGGAAAAATAGATTCGGATATTTTTCAGGTTGTATTTTGATCAAATGGTAACGAAATTGACCAATTCTTGAGCCTAAAACTAACTTTAACGACTCTAGTTTCCAACCCAACTGGTCTCATATGTTTCTAAAAGGTTTTGATCAACCAAATTTAGGATTGTAAACTAACCGAACCACCTTCGTTCATGTTCGTTTGTTAAAGTATTAGCGAATTAACGAACGGTTCACGAACACATAAACAAACAAAAAGTTATGTCTATGTTTGTTTGTTAAGGAATTTAAGATGTTCGTTTTCGTTTGTTACATTTATAAACGAACCTAAGCAAACACAAACAAACATATATTAGCTTAAATATACAGAAAACCCACTAATAATACAAAATATAAGATATAATTAATGTTAAAGTATTTAACAAGTTAGCATAAAAATATATAGTTATCCAAAAAAACTTGATAAAGTCTAAGTTCTTGAGTTATTCATACTTAACATAACCATATATTCTTCTAAAGTACTTAACATAACAGTTCACGAATACATTACCGAACGTTCACGAACACAAATGAACGAACACAGTCTCTGTTCGTTAAACAAATGAACGTAAATGAAATTCCTGCCCAACAGTTCATGAATGGTTCGCCACACGTTTGGTTCATTTACAACCCTAACCAAAGTTGAAAAATAAATCTGAAGGACGAATCTGTTTTCGGGTGACATATTTTAGGTTAAATTCTCAAGGGCAAAACTAACTCCGTTATAAATACTTTGAGTCAATTCCTTTTTATAATGAATATATTATATGTGTCTAGAAGATATTCCAATTGGTCTTGCATTCTTAGGATGAATATTAAGATTTTTAGAAAACGTTTGACATTTGATAACTCTAAACAGTAAGATTCTGTTACTTTTTATTAACAGAAAAGTACCCAATCACGAAACAATAATGCTGAAGTTGCTGCTAAAATACTTTTAGATTTTATTTCATTTTTTGAGTAACGAATAAAATTCATAATCATAACCCTAAATCTGATTTGAAAATACATATTTCAGCAACTTAGCAGATCATCAATTTTTACAACTTTTACATCTAGATTTTGGCTTGCAACTTACATGAGAAACTTAAAATATATCAAATAACACTAGTTGGTTGTTAGTAGTGGATAAAATACTCATTGCTTTTATCCTGACTCTAAAATATTGTTAGGAACCTTGATTTATTGAAATTGCAAGTTTGTATTTTAACTTTCTAAAAGTAGAAACTTTATTAGATTTAAAAGTAGTGAATTGAGAACTACACGTGTTATATTAAAGTTGATGATTGATTATGGGTTGTAATGAATATATAACCGTATTTAAAACGTTAACCTATTAACAGGCACCTTGAACCATTGAAACTAGAAATGTGTTCTTGGTCTTGATGTTACGAGTTGGTCTCAAAATTCTACCGGGTTCATGACAAAAGAAGTAAGGAGAGAAATCGAAGACCTTATTTTGCCGTCTGAATCGTCTTCTTTTCCTTGTTAAAAGTTAGTTCCGGCAAAGGCAAATGTGTTTGGTTGGAGAGCTTCTCTCGATCGCATTCCCTCAAAGTACGGTTTAGAAAAGCGCAACACCATCCCCTTTGAAAACTGCTCATTCTGTAATAATATTGAAGATAGTGACCATATTCTCGTCAAATTCCCTTTGGCCGAAAGAATTTGGCTAGTCATATCCCCATGGTGCAAGACTCCCTTTATAACAGTTTTGAAAGTCTTTGATTTGTTAAAGTTACCGGAGATTTGGCCCATGCAAGAAAAGTCGAGATTAAGGTTGATTGCTATTTTTTTAACCACGTTATGGTGTACATGGAAAGCTTGGAATGAACGTATTTTTAGTAATTGCAACAAGTCGATTGGTGTTATTGTGGGGGAGATAAAGTCGCTTTTGTTCCTTTGGATTTCTTCAATAGGTAAATTGCGTAGTTTGAATTGGAAAAAATAGTGTAATTTCTCTTATTAATCCTTGTGATGTTTATCTAGCTTCTTGCTTGTATCTTTTTTATATATATAATTCAGTTGGTTGTTCAAAACAAAGTTACTATAACACGTCAGGAAGAATAATATAATTGAAAATGCGTATGTATGTTGGAGTACCAAAGTGGAAATTTATGTTCAAGAATATGTATATTTATATGATATTATATGTTAGCATCAAGCATGTCTAAATAATTATCTAAACTTGCTAGTGAAGTTAGTTTTCCAAAAACATGTCATCAGGCATGCCTTTCCGTAAATGGAAACTTTATTGAAAATAAAGTTTGAGTTTGTTTCATACCTAATAGAAGATAATTATATACTTAACAAGTCACCAAAAAATCGTCAAGTCAACTTGGGTCAACAAAAGTCAACATTGGTCAAAGTTGGTCACAAAGTCAAACTGAAATACTCTTAACATTGGGATTGTTTGGATTCCTAGGATTTTGTTAAACCTACACAAACCTACACTCATGAAACCTATTGTTATATAGGTTGGTACTTCCCGATAATTGTTGCTATTTTTGTTGTGCACCCAAGGTGAGTTCATTGCCCTCTTTTAACCCTTTTCAAAGAGAAAAAATACAAATATTTCTATAGTGCCTTCGAGCAAGGTATTTACAGGGCCTTCGGACAAGATTTTTTACAGTGCCTTCGGGCAGGGCCTTCAGGCAAGATTATTGTAACTCCTTCGGGCAGCCTTCGAACAACTCTTTTAGATATTGTAATACTTTATTTTCATGTAACTTATTTACTTGGTATGAAATCTTTAACCACTTTAAGTCCTTACTTTATTCAAGCTGTGAATATACCGGGTATAGCGGGCAAATTTAAGTAGTACTACGGGTTTGAGAGACCCCGCCATTGTCTTGGAATCAAGTGGTGTAAATTGTCCTTTATTCTAACGGCCATTCTAATTAAGATGTTAACAAGGCACAAATTTAAATCCTTCAGCAACAATCTAGAACATGCAAGTAATAATAAAACGGTCTTGAAACCAAACATGCATATTGTACTTTAGTTTATCAAAATTACAATTTGTTTTTAGTTATTGGATAAATACATTTTGAGCTCACCAACCTTTGTGTTGACCCTTTTTCGTATGTTTTCTTAGGAAATCAGGGAGCACGAACATGGTTGGGCACACATGCATCATTAGATCTACATGATTTCAAGAATGATATTTGCTATTGAACATCTTGGCATTAAATACATTTAATGCATTTAATTTTCACTAAATGTTTTAACATTCACTTGTCTTTATGCTTCGGTAAAATTTCACACGTTTACTGTGTTAGGTTTTTCTCATTTATTGAAATACGTTAGTTTTAAAATTGATATAATGTCGTTTGATGTAACTAATGACTTGGAACCTGGTTTGTCATACGCTTAATGGTAAACTCCATTAGTGGATTTTAATGGTGTGACAAAAGATGTGAGAATCTTTGAATAAAGAGAGATCTTGTTTTTATCCTTGTGGTCGATCCAGTCAACCATGGAATGCCAACAAAAATTACAGAACATCCGTTTCTTTTCCGATGATGTGTGCAATACTATATATAAAATAACTATTAAAAACACCTAAGTTTTAAATTTATAAAAACCTTGACAAATTGACTATTTCACACATAACCAGTAGTGGACCACAAACATGCAATCTTAATCAAATCAATACAAATATGCAATACACATCAAATAGCAAAAAGATTGAAACTTTAATTAAGCATAATAACCATAAACCAAAAGCAACCAAACATGAGTCCAAATAATAGTAAACAATTCATCATAATGCTAGGTAGTTCTAAATGTTTAGCCAACAATATTCCTTACAATAAACACAAGTTTGAATGTAATAGACATGAATGAAAAGAGTTGGAAACAAAGTGACAGGTTCAATTGGATCGAAACTGCATCTAATATGATTTACAATCACAGATCTAAGTAAAGTAACAATCAGATCAACACAGGATATACTGATAAATTCGCTTTGTATTGATGATCCAAGATTGCAATACAAAGGTGTAGAGAAAACTGATTACAATGGTACTTGTTCACCCCCTTAACCTAGCACCTATAACTTTCTATGTATATCAACAATACAACTTTAGGGAAATAACACTTTATACCCTAAACAAAAACATTTGTACAGATAAAGACAAAGTAAATCTTCCTAGACAAGAGCACTAACAGTACTCTCCCTAAGATTTAACTTCATGTTCAGTAAAAAATGTATTCTTCTTTGACTTGAGCATTGGACACTGGTTTTTCTTTGAGTTCTTTTTTATCTTTAATACCTTTCCAGATAGATTCTTCAAACTTTTTCTTCACTGTCAATGTGCCTCTTTCTTTTCATTGATGATGATGTTCATTTTGGACATTCTCTTCAGAGTATCATACGTTAATCCTACGAAATCTGTTGGGGTTATTTGAAGATGTCACTTTCCAAATATAAGCGAGTGAAGATATCGAGCATCATCACGAGCAAGCACGGGTGAAGACGTTCATAATTTGTATTTGTCTTAGAATATTTGTGTAATCGTTTCGTGCTTAAATGCGCGTTTGTGCTTAACTGCACGTGGTTAGGTTACATTGTAAGGTGAATGGTATGGACTATAAATACCATCACCTAGGTCATTTGTTAAGGGAGTTGCCTACATTTCATTCCATATCCCTTGTAACCTCTCCATTGATCTAATACAATTCACCTATTCATATTATCATCATCTTCATCATACTTTGCATTGATCTTCATGAACATTCAAGCATCAATACGTGATTAGTGAGATTCCGCATCACTGATCGCAAACAACATCATCAAAAAATCTCAGATCTAGATCCTAGCTCGGTTCATCTAGAACTATCAATTGGTATCAGAGCTGTTGGGTGATCTCTGATTGTTGTTGTTATTGATGGAATTTTAGCTACCATTAGCTTTGATTCATGTTTGTGTAAAGAACTGCAAAGTTTAAGATCAATTGGTGAAGATTTGATTGTGTTTTTGAAGAAAAAGTTCATGTTCGTCATATTCACTGCTCAAATTTGAAATCTCGAAATTGTTGATGATATTGAGAAATTGTTGATTGAGATATGTTAGAAATCACTATCCTAAGCTTCGTTCATGATCAAACATCACTGATTTGTTGATTTCGATCCATATTTTGTCAATTTGTCTCAAAACCCACTTGTTGTGTTCTTCATCAAAAATCCAGATCTGAGTGAGATTTAGCTTGATTCAAGGTAGAAAAACTTTGAAGGAGTGTTAGAAACATCATTCCTAAGCTAATACAAGTATTGAATTGAACAAAACAACAAAAATTGAAGAATTGATCTTGTGTTCATTACAATTTTGACTTTGAAAAGTCAATCTGATATGAAGATTTGAAGAATTGATTGATAATTGCCCAGTAAAGTATCATTATCTGAAGAAGAATTGAAGAATTAAGTGATTGATTCAAAGAAAATTTTTCCTAAGTGTTGATAATCTTGAAGAAATTTTTAGACGGGTGAAGAAGTTTTCAGCCGGGTGAAGTACTGTTCAGCCGCGTGAAGTGTTCAGCCGGGTGAAGTTTGACACTGTTCAGCCGGGTGAAGACACTGTTCAGCCGGGTAAAGCACTGTTCAGCCGGGTGAAGCATTGTTAAGCCGGGTGAATGCATTGATCAGCCGGGTGAAGCACTGTTCAGCCGTCCCAAGTTGTTGACACGTCCTAATAGTGACCCGTCCCAAGGTTGACCCGACTCTACAGTAAAAAAAAAAAAAAAAAAAAAAACTTGGGACGGCTGAACAGTGCTTTTTTAGCCACCATGACTTCCCAGAAAAATCATCAAAATGACTTTGAAAAATCAAGAAAAATGTAACGGGCATGTTACCCGTGATCCGAGAAGAAAATAAAAGAGAAAAGATGTGCACCAAAGAATGTTTTGAACAAATTGAAGAGTGCAAATTATATTCACTTTGGATTTGTGATAAACTAAAGAAAGAAGAAACCATGCACAAGAATCTAAAAGAACAACACGAAATATCTGAGCACAGAATCACATCTCTTCAAGAGTCACTCAAAAAAAGTGAACAAGAAGTTACAAATGCAAAGAAAGAAGCTGAAACATCAAATGCACACTCATCCAGTGTGATCAAAGATTTGCATGAAGAGATTACAACGTTGAAGAAACTCTCTGAAATGGTTAATTCAGAAAACAGCAGTCTGAAAACAAAGTTTCAAGAAGAGCAAGAGAAATTCAAAAGACTTCAAAAAGATCACCAATTGTGTGAAGACAGATTCAAATCTCTTACACAGAATGTTGATTCAATGCTTAACGAAAAGCATAATCTGAATGTTCAACTCATGGAGCTCACTGACAAATTGAACAGATCACAATCTTGTACTTATCAAAGAAGAAGCTGAAAAAGCAAAGTCATTCGAACAAGAAAAAGAAGGATTAGTGCCAACCGGAATTGTTGGATCACTATCTTCTGAAGAAGAAAAGACACAAGAGGATCAGTCAAAGAAGAAGAAGAAGAAGGTTAGAAGAAAGAAAAGCAAAGCCAAGAAGAACAAGACAAAGGCCGCTTCATCTGATTCTACACCACAGACTCCTTCTACTCCAAAGTCTTAAGATTCCGAATCCCCGAGTGATTCAAACAGTGACGTATACTGTTTAATCTACGACTCTAAAACTCATCATATCTCAGATTGTATTTACAGTCAAGGTGTCTTTCCATATAGTTCGAAAAGCAACAAGTTCAAGACTCCAGCTTCCTCAAGCAAGTTTCAACAAGATTCAGAGGTCAAAGCTTCAACTGCAAAGACTTCTCAGAAGAAAAGAAAGAAGTCTCCCTTCAAGGCTCATCAGAAGTACTGTGATATATGTGAGATGTACAATCACATGACATCAGAATGCTGCTACAACAAGTACTGCACCAACTGTCAGATGTACAACCACGACACAATGGAATATTACTACAACAGGTACTGTTCCTTTTGTGACATGGTAAATCACAACACGTCCGAGTGCTACTACAAGCCGAGAAGGTATGTCCAAAGAAATTCATCATCTGCAAATTCTGCCAGGTATGTTTCTAATTTTAAATTCTCTGATGGTGATCATTCAAATGATTCATGGAAACCAAGATCTGTAAGAAAACAAAATCAAACAAATCCATTTTTGCATAAGCAAAATAGTCAACAAAACCGATTTTTGAAAAATAGGTTTAGAAATGACTATGACAGATCTTCCATGAATGATTCTAGATGGGTGTCCAAACCAAAGCATTCCTTTGGTCCCACACAAAAACAGTTGTGTAGAAAAACACCTGTTAAGAATCAAGATGAGCAACGTGCTTCATCAATCGATGGTTCACCAGAAGATGCAATTTATCAAGAAGTTACATATATTGATGATTTCGGACAATCCAAGACCGCAATGGCTTGGATTTCACCCTCTAACTGATTTGTTAGTGTGTTAGGGACAGTTATGGAGGCCGGTCAAACAAAGAAAAGAAGACTGTGGCTGATCCCTTATGATGACAAGATACTGAATCTTGTTCATGATGCTTTCGATGCAACTGACACCAAACGGAGTTGGAAACAAAAAGGAATCATTGAAGGAACTTTTAAAACATTTTCAAAAATCAAACAATGATGGTAGTGCAAGAAACAACCGATGTTTCATTTCGTCTGTTTAGATTAAGTATATTGCATGCACTCTTCATACATTGATAACATATCTGCCATTTTCTTTTCATTAAACTTTCAATTTTCGTAGAAATTTAAAAGTTTAGGGGGAGAACTCATTATTAAAAAAAAATGATAAAATCAGAAAAATCCAAAAATATGTTGAATCTACTTGCACGTACATGAGAAATGATAGATACACTAGAGTTATTCGACACATCATTTTTAAACAATAAAGACTGAAGCGTGAAAATTGATGTGCGAGACAGCTCAGACAATGAGACTGAAAAAGTATATTCTTTGATGATTTAACTAAATTCTAATGAGTTTTTGTGGTTGAAACATCTTAGTTCATGTGAAACGTTTATACAAATCAAATAGATGTCTTGTGACGCAACGATATACATCGGGTAATGATGCAATCTATTCAGTGTGATGAACCGCATCGTGAGCTTCTTTGTTGTGGTATCCACAGACCTGAAGTCTCACATGATGTCTCTTTTGAGCTTCAAGATGCAGCAAAAGATTCCAAAATGGAACAAAAAGAGTCCCAAATGTGGACCGTCACCAATCAAATTCCAAAATGGAATTCAGAAGATTCCCAAGGGGAACAATAGGAAAAAAAATAAAAAAATTCCAAAAAGGAATTCAAAAGAAGTCCCAAAGTGGACCAAATCCAAATAGAACCCAAATTCCACACTGTTTATGATTGTAAGTGACCTGACGTGTTGAGTTGTTCTCAAGATATTTAGATGAGGTGTATAACTTTCTAATGTGCAAAGTATGGGTCACTCAAAACTTATTCCCAATCAACCTAATTGATCATCAAGAATAGAAAAAGTAAGTGTGTCACTTCGAGCTAATTGATTTGTTCAACAATTCATCACTCAATTACTTCACAATTCAAATGTCTATTCTCAAAACTGCAAAACATGTGTTGGATAAATTGCTAGTATGATCTCATTGCAGGTTAAAGATTCAGAATGTAAAGAGAAAATTCCAAAAAATATCAAAAACATTGAAAAATTCAAAAAGATTGTCATTTTAATATTTTTCTTTTGTGTTGGCAGTTTAACATGTGTTATTGATGTAGGAGTTGTTCATCAAGCAATATCTCATCCGATTGAGAACTTAATCTTTACGTTGATGATAAATGCACATTATTGCCTGAGTTTTAATGTTTTTCTTTGAGTTGCAGGAACAGTTTCCATTGCAGAACAAGCTTCCACGCGACTTGAAGATGTTCCTGTTCAAGCCTGATTCCAGTCCAAAGATCTCCAAGTCAGATTGCTGAGTGTTAAGAATCCTCCTCTTAATATCTCATACACAGATCCCATTAACCTCTAAAGAAAAAGTTGAGGGGGAGTATTCTAAGTCAAAGAAGTCTTCTCATTCTACTTCAACCGTTGAAGAAGATCCCGTTGCTGATATATAGATTCACCGGAATCTACTCTCTGCTTATTTCTTTCCATAGCCTCTGATGTTATTCAAAAGGGAGAGAAGGATGCAGATTGCTTGTTGAAAGACAGAGTGTTGATAGCATCATCTTAGGGGGAGTACTGTTGGGTCCTCTTGAAGATAATGCATATCAAAACTTTAAGTTGCTCTCTATGCTCGTCACATGAAGATTTAAGCTGATATGTCAGATTTGTAAAGTGTCATCTTAGGGGGAGTACTGTTGGGGTTATTTGAAGATGTCACTTTCCAAATATAAGCGAGTGAAGATATCGAGCATCATCACGAGCAAGCACGGGTGAAGACGTTCATAATTTGTATTTGTCTTAGAATATTTGTGTAATCGTTTCGTGCTTAAATGCGCGTTTGTGCTTAACTGCACGTGGTTAGGTTACATTGTAAGGTGAATGGTATGGACTATAAATACCATCACCTAGGTCATTTGTTAAGGGAGTTGCCTACATTTCATTCCATATCCCTTGTAACCTCTCCATTGATCTAATACAATTCACCTATTCATATTATCATCATCTTCATCATACTTTGCATTGATCTTCATGAACATTCAAGCATCAATACGTGATTAGTGAGATTCCGCATCACTGATCGCAAACAACATCATCAAACAATCTCAGATCTAGATCCTAGCTCGGTTCATCTAGAACTATCAATTGGTATACGGTTCTTTGTTATCTGAAGAAACCACTTCCAACAATCCTTTTGTAGTGATCCGCATACAAGATATATTCTGGATGTCCACATGTTCCAAGTTAGAAAAGGCAATCGCCTTTCGAAAGGTGATTCGTTCCATTGCAGCTGCCATTGCTTCAATGATGCCTTCAAAATATTTTCTATCAATTTCAGACACTTCATCAACAGCCTTATCCGTTTTGTATCTTCTCATGAAGTAAATGTAGCTTGGATGCAACAATTTCAGCTCAAACATTCCAAAAATCTCTATAGAATCTTCAGACATGTCTTTGAGATTTCTGAAGAGCTTCAGCTCATGATGACCTTCATGATAAAACATATTCGATATCGGCTATGTTTCTTGAGTACCATCAAACACTTTCATACCAGGTTTAGTAATCTTCTGAAAATTTCTGTCACTTAGTTCATCCAAATATACATCAACATCATCATCATCAGCCTTTTTCTTCTTCTTCTTTTCATAGAAATATTTGCTATCTTCTTGTTGACAACTAAACTCTAAGAATTTCTTCGATCGATTCACTCCAAAATCAAGCAATTGAGCAAGCCCTTCACCACGAGCTGAATTAGAAGGATTTCTCAATGGAAGCTTAGCCAATTCTTTCAAGTCTTGTACATGCAATTTGTTAGAGCTTTATAGATTAGCATTTGGTTTAACTTTGTAATTGTTTCTTTTGTAATAGTCTAGGGACTTAGTATGTAACTTTGTTTCTAGATCAGATCTACGAGGTTTTGTGTTCATAAAGCTACCGAACAAAAATTTCAGATCTACATCAAGCATGATAAGAATTGGTGGAAATTGTGATTAAGGATCATTGATCTAATCATTGTTCAGCTATTCAGAAGAAAATTCATCAAAAACAACGGCAAAATCATGAAATCAGAAATCGGATTGTCTATGATGTTTCCGTCTTGGATCTGAGTGCTTTGGAAAATAGCAGAAAATTGTCTGAGTATTGTTGACAATTGTTTATCTGTTTGACAACTATTCATCCGTCTGAGTACTGTTGCATCGTTTTGATTAGGACTTAGTTAAAAATAGTGAGTTAACGGTACTGTTCGTCCGTTTTACCATTATTATCCGTTTCAAGTTCAAGAATATTCTAAGTCTTTTAATCCATCTTAAAGTATTCAATCCGTCTCACTCAGTTTCAACAACTCTTTTATCTGTTTCTTGTTTCATCTGTTCCTTGTTAAAATTATTTTAAAGTCTTTCATCTGTTTCAGTAATTCAAAAACAATTCAAAATCTGTCCGTTTCTAATTCATTCCTCTTTGCAAAATTTTTCTAAGTACTTGTCCATTTCTTATTTCTATCCGTTTTTCAGTCCTTTCAAAAACAAAAATACCAAAAATACTTGTTTCATTTGTTAATCATGGCAATCGATGATTCTGAGAAGAATGTTTCTAAATTGAAGAATCGAAATGATTTAAAGAACTGGACAATTCGCATAAAGCTTCATTTGAACTCAATAGATTCCGACTTATGGAAATCTACAGAAAAAGGCCCTTTCATTCCCACTCAACCTGATTTAAAGAATGGAGTTGTTTACACTAAAGACACTACCACTCCATATCCTAAAGATGATTTAGAAGGTGAAGACTTGAAGAAAGTTAAAAACGATATCAAAGCATACTCACTAATGTGCAAAGGCTTACCTCTTGAAGTTCTGACCCGACTTGAAAATTATCAAACTGGATACACTCTTTATAAGGCACTCAAAGTTATATGTGATGGAGGGGAAGAAATGCAATCCTTGAAGAAGCAGTAATTGAAAAGACAGCTTGAATTATTCGATCATTTATTACGAGAGTCAGTTCATCAGATGATGAATCGATTCATGCAATTAACTCAAGAAATGTCAAAAGTTGGAGTAAAGAATGACTTGAAAGATCTAAATGATAGACTGTTGAATGATGTACCTTCAAGCTGGAAGCATACTGTTACCTTGTTGAAGCATACAGAGAAATTTCCTATGGACATGGATACTCTTATCAATAAAATTGAGTCTGTGAAAATTGATGAGAGTTCAAGAAACAATGGTCACTTTGTACCATCACCACAGTGCAAATTCATAACTTCACCAGCAAACACAAGTGATAATGCATTTGTGGTTCAAAGAGAAGAAGTTAATGAAGAAGGAGATCTATTTGTTGGAGCTGATTTCTTTGTTGAATCATTATATTCAAGTGGGAAAAACTGATCAAAACCAGTATGAAAATCCTAAATTCAATTTTGTTATTTCATTTAAAGTAAATGATGTGATTAACATTTTACTGCATGATGAAGAAACAAAAAATGCATTTACTGCATTTATGGCAGGTTTTCAAGCATACCAATGTAGTCATCTTACTAACATGGAAAATGTTTTGCAGGATTTAGATATGTATTTGAATGATGTTGAAGAAATGGATCTTAACTGGCAAATGAAGGTGGTTGGGCATTAACCAACACAGTAGTGAAACCCGATCCAGCTTTCGCTCCCTTCGCTTCCTCAGGCCCTCACTTCCTCACTCAACTCACTCAGACGCTCGCCTCACGTCACTTCGCTCGCCTTGGCAGGAAGGCTACTGACGGTAGCGAATCGCAGAATACGAATAAGATCAGAAAGGCCATCATAAGAGCAAACAAGGCAATGGCTTCGTGATGATTTCTTACAGAACTCAAAAACATGCTCATACAAACAGAAATTTCAGAGCTGCTGCAAATCGAAATTTGGATTTGACAAATCAAAAGTAAGATGTTTTAACTGCAACAATTATGGTCACTTTCAAGAGAATGAAAAGCACCGAAACAACATCAACCTGGAGCTCAATCAAGTTCAAGTTCAAGTTCAAGTGTTTTTGCATCTCAATCAAGCTTAAGCAATGTGAATTATCAACCAAGATCTCAACAAACGTTTCAAAGACCATATCATCAGAGTCTTCCCACGTTTGAAGTAAAAAATGATTCAAAGAAAGGTGAAGATCAAACCAAGGCATTGGTTGTAAACATTCAAAATGGTTATGATTGGAGTGCATATGTAGAACAGTTCACTGTAGATCGTACATCTAATTTGGCTCTAGTTGCTGATGTGTGTGAAGAAGATTGGTTAGAGGAGAATGATCCTAGATTCAATGATGCTGATGAAGAGGATACTGAATATGACTGGAGTGCAAAATCTGTTCCTATTGCTGAAGAACAAATTGAAGAAATCAATCAAGTTGAAGAAGCACAAAAGACTGTTATAAGCAATAAGGAATAAGAAGTGGCGCTTATGGCACAAGCAGAACAAATTAAGGTTGAATCCTCATCTTCAGAATCTGAAAAACCACCAAATTATGTTCCTTTACCTGAAATTGTGAAAGAAAAAATATGCACACCTGAGTGTGCTGAACAAATTGAGCATTATAGATCTTATTCTTTCAGAATTTGTGACAAATTTGCTAAAGAAGAAAGGAGACATAATAAACTTAAGGAAGATCATAAAATCTCATCTGAAAAGATCTTGTCTATAAATTTCTCATGCTCGAACACAAGTTGAATTGACAAAGGTGAAAAGTTGTAAAACTAAGGTTAGCCAACTAGTAAGTGAGAGAGGGAACAAGAACAAAACTGGACTTGGATTCACTCATGAACCAATGCCAGAATCAATCACTAACACTCTACCAGAAAACTTTAACACCCATGATCATTCACCTGATAATGAAGCAAAGTTGAAAGAATTTTTAACAAAGAAGTCTGATTCTGAAAGTCAAGCAGAAAAGAGTGATGTGGAAATTTATATTGAAACCGGTCAAGCAAAAATCCAAAATGGATACCCTGTGAAGATAAAATCTTATCATCAAGGAACTGCTTGAATCAAATGTATGTTGCAAAGGGATTACAAGTTGCTCATGAAGAAGATCAAAGCAAGAAGGCTCAATCCAATTAAGATAGTTCTTCAAATGATAACTCATCGGATTATGGTTTCAAAAATCCTGAGTTTATCAAATGGAATAAGGAAGTGCAAAAGAAGAAGAGCATCGATGAAGAACAAAAGCAAAGCATAGACTCAAGTTCATCGTTTTCAAAGAAATCTTTCAAAAGTGCTAAATCTGAATTCACACCAAAACAACATGAACATCAAAACAACAAGTTTTTTAAATTTGTAAACTTTTTGCCAGCTGGTAAATTTGATATGAACAAATTTGAATATAACCAATCTAACTCAATGGTCAAACAAATTTCTTATCCGAAAGCAGGTTCGGGATCAAAGTTTTCCATTGTACATAAAAAGTTTGAATCAATGAGGGTTAATCCATGTGTGTCGAAATCAAAAACCATCAGCAAACAACAATCATTAAAACAACAAGCTAACCAAAAACCATCAAGAAGTTAATTTAATTTAAAGTCAAGGGTTAAGCATGAGTTGTTTAAAGAACATCAAAAATATTGTGATATTTGTGACATGTACAATCACAGTACGGATGAATGTTTTTTCAACAAATACCGTCACATCTGTGATATGCAAAATCATTCTACTGAGGATTGCTACTTCAACAAGTATTGTGCTATTTGTGATGAGAAAAATCACAACACATCATATTGTTATTTCTGATAGAATTTGTTGGTCCATGAAATCAGTAATACGTGCAATATATGATTTAGATCTAATCATAATCAATTGATACCACTAGATCTAGCATCAATTGGTTGAGATTTGTGACCAAAACTCACACAAACTATTATAACCCATTAACAAATGATTAATTAAAAAGATTAGTAAAAGAAGATGGATTAAACAATTGCAACAAAGATATAACAGATCCAATTCCTTGCAAACAATCAATAAGGTTCGAACTCAATATCAAAGAGAGAATAGTATTCAATTAAGTTCCAAAGAGTTGTGTACAAAATACCCTAAAACAACTATTTTTACAGTAGCTAGTGTCGCAGGCAGTGTCGCAACCACGACACTGCGTGCTCGCTAGACCTAGACAAGATGCATGTGACACTATAGTGTCGCATGCAGTGTCGCTTAAACGAGCATAAAAACAAGTAAAAAGTAGACTAACCTAACTATTACAAAGAAAACAAAATACAACTAGTCTATTACAAAGTAAAACAAATATAAATAACAACAACGTGAAGTACCACCCTATATGTGGTTAACAATACTCCCCTTAGGGAGGTACTTCACCTGTTGGGTCTCCTTCATCAGCTCCAGCTTTCGCGACACCGAACATTTGAGTCAATTCTCGGACTTCTTCATTCAGCTCCGCTTGCTTCTGTACCTTCTCAGTAAGCTCCTTTACTTCTGCTCTGATCCCGCGAGCCCTATTCGCCACTCTCTCGAACAAAGCAGCTTCTTTTCTCGTATCAGCTCCGGCTCCAACTCTAATAGGATTCTCGCATAATATCTTCAGATCATCGTCCGAGAATCCAAACACCTCCACTGGATCAAACATCCTCCACTCAGTTCCATCTTTTATACGTACGAACGCCTCCCCCGTCTGATTATCATAGAACCATTTCTCAAATTCCTGTAGTCTCGACGGGCTAAGGTCTGGAACTCTCAATCTCAACACCGTTTTGATCGGCTTCATCTTCAACACAATTTTCCCTTTTCTAGTAACCCAATCTAAGTCTTTCTTTGATCTTTTACGCTCCAACTTGTTGTACCTAAAACTAACAAAATTATCTTTCAATCCCGCCTGGATTTCCTCCTCCAAAAGTTTTGCACGATCATTTTGATCTGCATTAATCAGTGGGAGAACCGCCAAACGCCTCAAATCCCATTTAGGAAGGGTTTTGAAGTGTTTGCGATTACTAATATAGCTGATCCCGCCCCCTCTTCTTTTAATCATGAATTTCTGTAGCTCCATATTGTACTTCCAGCTGAATATTTTATTATCCGTGTCTTTGGGGGTTGGGGCATCCAAGTTCTGAAATAAAGACGTGACGTATTCAGTTTCATCCACCTTCTTGAACCAATCTGATTTGTCTAATTCGAATACGTCATCCTCTGCTCCGCTCCTCTGAGCCACATAAACCATTTCCTTTTCATCAACTTCATAGAATTCGGGTTCTGAGTCATAATCTATCAGCTGCTCCTCCTCAACCTCTTCTTCCACAGCATCCTTTCCTTTATCAGCCACAACTTCCTCTCCTATCAAATCCGTATCGATATTGAGACAGAAATCATCAGTAATTTCTGCCTCTTTACCAGTTCCGCTTGCTCCTGCTCCACTAAAACCAGCAAAATCTCTTCGACTCTTACTTATCTGCACCATCTCCTTCAAGGTAGGGTACTTCTCAATGTTCACCATCTCATTCAACTCCACAAGTAGTTTCTTGATAATAACTTGCTGATCCAGTACAATCTTCCTCAAATCCTCCATCTTTGATTCACGGTGCCTCTCCATTTCCTCAGAGTTTATCAATTTTGTCTTTATCATACTCAGCTCATTAGCGAGCGATGTATTCACCCCACGAATCACATCCTCGTCTAATCCCGCAAAACTCTTCTTTTCGGATTTCTTCGTGAACGTTTTCGGCACATAATCGGTAACTTCAGGCACCTTCCCTTTTCCCTTTTTGATTCTGACATCAGTATCAGAATCAATTTGTGCTTTATCGCCCGCCTTCCTTCTCTTCTTTCCCTTTGGTTTGAATATTTCAGCTTCGATCTCATCTAGTTCCTCTTCAAACGGAACATCCCTTTTACCGACAAACTTATTTCTTTTCTTGATATCTTCTTTAATCTTCTCCCGCAACTCACCAAAACGTTTTTCTTCAGATATCTTCAGTTTTTCAAAATAGTCCCACCTTTCGTCTGTATACATATTACGAAAAAGATATGTTATCTTTCCCGTAATATCGTGTCGGGGTGCAGAGCAGTCGGCGAATATCCGAACATTCATCTTCGTCAGCATCAGAGGATCACCCAACTTCTGTAATCCCGGCTTCAACTCATCAATAAAGATCTGGATAAATCTCAGGTATAGCAACCATTTATCCTTCTTCTCGGCGGAGATATTTTCGATCATATACTCAAATATCATTTGTGGGATATTTGCCTTATCTCCCCTGCACAGGTTCAGCATCGCCCTAGCCTATTCAAAATGCAAACCGTCAGTTCCGCCCTTCCGATGATCTAAGCAAACAATAATAAGGTGAGCGATGAACCTCCATTCCTTTGACAAAAAGGTCTTCTTTATCTCCCGTCGCTCCGATATTCGGTACCTTCATAACCCATCTCCAAAAATCATTCGTGCACGTTCTCCAAACTCAGTAACATTGGAGAGCCAACGTCACGTTCCATTCTCAGCATCCGAGCAATGGAATTAACAGTAAGTATAATATCCTCTCCCATAACTCTAGCTCTAATCTCTGCTGGATTAGCATTGAGATTATATGTTGCAGATTCCCAAAAGTCTCTGACGTGCTGTTGATCAATGATCGAATCCTTCGTGACAGCATAGGAGATCGGGGACGCCTTCAACCAGGATATTGCGTCACGAAAGCCAACGGACTTTGGGTCCTTATCATTGAGATAAGCGACCACGTTCGACCGTTTGTCGAACTTCATCGGTTGCGGAGGCTCTGGATCCATATTTGTATCTGAAACACAAACCGGAAATTTGTTAGTTATTAAGAAAAATAAAGAAATGATGCAAAATAAAATAAAATAAAAGAAATAAAACATAGTGTCGCATAGCTGCGACACAGTAATGTGCAGCAGCGTCGCAGAAACAACGACATTGTAGTGTCATAGCAGCTGGACATGTGCATCGACACTACAATGTCGCCGCATATCAAGCCTCCGACACTACCACAAAACATGGTCAGCATAACCTTGGTAGTGTCGCAGGCTAAGTCAGAACTTTCGTTCAGTGTCGCAACAAGAACATTTAGTGTCGCAAAACATGAAAAACCCAAACGACAGATAGATCAAAACCATATCAGATCGAAACCAAAAAACAATACAAAGTAAATGAAGGTTCGAAATACTTAGGAGAATAATTCTTATCGGTTGGAATCAGCAAAAACACCAAAAAATGATGGATTGAAGTGAAGTGTGTGTTTTAGGGTTTAGAGTCGGGTTTAGTGTCGGGTTACAAAAAATCAGAATTATGATCCGTTTGACCCACATCAGGTGAATATGAGACACAATGTAGTGTCGCATGCCCGACACTATAGTGTCGCAAAGGATATAGAGTCGCTGACCCGACACTATAGTGTCGCACAGATCAAAATTTTAAAAAATGAATTTTAGAAAAATAATTGAAGACAAATCTATTTAAAATTACAAATATTTTAAAATAATGTCAAACCAAACATATGTGATAGATCCAATGTATCGACCCGTTTAAATAACGAAACTTCAGAAAGAATCAACTCAGTATAGCAGAGTGAATCATGAAGAAAACCGAAACGAGTTACAGGCAATCATCTAGAGGAATAAAGATTTACAAAGATTGTCAGTATGTTTGTCCACTTAAACCCATGCCTTCTTCCTTTCAGCAAACAACCTGTGATGATCTTATCATGTTTTGGTTCGCTTTAAAGAAACTCAAGCGACTTGGTTTTCACAGACATTTAGCAAAGTAACTTGTTTTGACCTCAGGACATATTGAGTTTAGATGATTCAGCAAGATTCTTGTAATTCTAAGGAACATAGATCCATATCAAGTGATCAAGGAAAATGTATTTCGGGAGTGAAGTGGAGTGTAGGTTTGATATCAAGCAATTAACATGATGTATAAACATTTAAGAGAAAAGCTTTTATAAGGGTTTTTACAGATGACCAGAGCTCCAGGTATATACTGACGTATAACAGAGGAGATGATTATTTGTACGTGCTGATGAGAGCTTCAGGTCTATATTTACATATAACAGAGAAGATCATCACTCCAGGTCAATGTTTCCGCATAGCAGAGGAGATAAACACGAGAATAAAAAATTCTGAAGAGCTAACGAGAAGCGTCATTCAGGGTTGCGGCTAAGGGTGATTTGGGGAAGAATCAAGCATGAAACAAATACTCTCAGTCCGTTTTTGTCAAAACTTATCACTTTGTGCAGGCCAAATGTCTGTGAAAATGCTCCTCATCACAGAGTTCTTAGAGAATTTTGGTTTGATCACAGAGTTGTTGTCTAATAGTATTCAGGCTGAGCCTACTAACAACTCACTGCAAATCTCTTTCCTCCTTTTGATGGCATCAACCCATATCAGAATTCCTGCAAGAAACAAACATATATATCATGAGATGAATCATAATTGTGAATTTGTTGTATTTACTCCCCCAAACTTTCAGTTTCGTAAAACTGAAATTTTCACAAATTAAAGATTATATTAGATCAAGCACAAAAGAAAGGTCGACATTATCAGAAAATATAAGTAAGTCAAGCAGATTTTCCTTTCAAAACACACATTTTTTTAAAAAAAAAAGTGAAAGATTAAAAAGAAATTAGACCAAGCATGTTGATTAATTCATAAAAACGAGGTTTATCAAACGTTTTAGTGAATAAATCAGCCTTTTGATTTTTGGTGTCGATCGATATAATATTGATAAACCCTTTTTCTTGTGCATCCCGGATGGCATGAATGCGTGTTTCAAAGTGCTTGGTTCGGGTATGATGAACCGGATTTTTTGTAATTCCAATGGCTGCCTCATTATCGCAAAAAATCGGAGTATGCAAGAAATTGATGCCATAATCCATCATTTGATGTTGTATCCACAAGACTTGACAACAGCAACTGGAGGCAGCAGTGTATTCAGCTTCACCTGTAGATAGAGAAACGGTGGTCTGTTTCTTGCTCTGCCACGATACTAAACACTCCCCCAGATACTGACAGCCACCAGAAACCGATTTCCGATCAAGTTTGCATCCGCCATAGTCGCTATCAGTAAATGCATGAAGATCAAAGCTCCCCCCCCTTTGGATACCATAGGCCGAGACGTGGAGTGCCTTTTAGATAACGAAAGATACGCTTCACGGCTTTTTCATGTGATTCCTTTGGATTGGATTGATACCTCGAACAATATCCAACAGCAAAAGCTATGTCTGGACGACTTGCAGTTAAGTACATTAACGATCCAATCATCGATCTGTAACGCTGAGCATCAACGGACTTCCCGGATTCGTCAGGAGTGAGACATGTCTGTGTAGTGAATGGAGATAGTTCAGAAGAACTGTCGTCCATCTTGTATTTGACCAAAATCTCCTGAATATATTTCTCCAGGCGAATAAGAATGCCATAAGGTTTTTGTACAACCTTGAAACTGAGAAAGAAGCACATCTCGCCCATCATGCTCATCTCAAATCTTTCCTTCATTACCTCCTCAAATTCTCTGCACAAATCTTCATTTGACGAACCGAAAATGATATCATCTACATACACTTGAACTAAAAGAATATCGTCATCAATCACTTTCTTGAACAGTGTCATGTCAATCGACCCTCTTGTAAATCCTTTGCTCAACAAGTATTGTGTTAGCGTTTCATACCAGATTCGAGGAGCTTGATGTAATCCGTACAGTGATTTGTCCAACTTGTAGACTTTGTTAGGGAAATCCGGATCCTCAAAACCTGGAGGTTGGCAAACATATATTTCTTCGTCGATATCTCCATATAAGAATGCGCACTTTACATCCATTTGATAAACTTTGAAATTTTTATGTGCGGCATGTGCAACGAAGATTCGTATGGCTTCGATACGAGCAACAGGAGCAAACACATCAGTGTAATCGATGCCTTCTTCTTGTGCGAATCCCTGAACAACCAATCGAGATTTATTACGAACAACAACCCCTCTATCATCAGGTTTGTTTTTATACACCCACTTCGTCCCGATTGGATATTTGTTTGGTGGAAGATCGACTAACTCCCAAACTTTGAGCTTTCTGAACTGTTGAAGTTCTAATTGCATTGATTCCACCCAGCTTGGATCTTGCAATGCCATATTAATATTTTTGGGAACAGTCTGAGACAGAAAGCATGAGAACAAACACTCATTGATTAAACCTGATTGATGACGCGTGCGAACTCCATCTGAAATAGATCCAATGACTAAGTCATGAGGATGATCCTTTAGCTCCTTATAGAGAGAATTCGGGGTAACGACATTTGATTGTGATGAAGTTGATGAATCATGCTGTGTATCAGTAACAGAAGAACCCGGAGGATGAATGACATGTGATGGTGGAGATGGTGATGATGGCATAGGATCGGCAGTACAAACAACATTGGGTAATGGTGACGGTTGTTGCGGGGATATTGGAGAAGATGGGAAAATTACGGAATCAGGTATGGGATCAAGGTGTATGGGAATGATCTCATATTCTTCAAGAAACAATGGTAAATTGAATGAATTAAACACAGTTGTGGCATCATAAAACCAGGTGGGTTCAGATCCATTATTGCACACATTTGATTCCTGCCAATCAACATAAAATGACTCTTGAACGATCTTGGTGTGCCTATTGTAAACCCGATAAGCTTTCTGAGAAGAAGAGTATCCAACGAAGAAGCATTCATCAGAGACAGCACCAAATTTTGATGTTTGAGCTTGGGTATTCAACAAAGTGCAGGAGCAGCCAAATGGTCGAAAGAAATCGATCAAAGGTTTCCGCTTGTGAAATAGTTCATAAGATGTCTTCATTTTGTCTTTAACAATTAACACCCTATTCAACACATAAGATACACAGTTGACAGCTTCAGCCCAGAAGATTATTGGAAGTTTGGACTCTATCAACATAGTCCTTGCTGCTTCAATCAAAGTTCGGTTCTTGCGCTCTGCCACTTCATTCTGCTGAGGTGTTCGAGCAGCACTGTATTGTCTTAAGATCCCTTTCTCTTCACAAAATGAGTCAAAAATGTGATTTCTGAACTCAGTTCCATTGTCGCTCCGGATAGCCTTCACTTTCTTCCCACTGATGGTTTCAATCTTGAGTATTAAGTTCCTGAATGCTCCTGCGGTCTCCCCTTTGTTTGCTAGAAAACTCACCCATGAGTACCTGGAAAAATCATCTGTCATAACCAAACAATAAGATATTTTTAGCAATGCTTTTGACGTTGATTGGTCCAAACAAGTCAGCATGTAATAACTCAAGGGGACATGATATAGAATTGATAGTTTTAGATTTGTGAGATTTCTTGTGTTGTTTTCCCTTAGCACATGCCATACATTTCTCAACAACTGAAAAATCTTTTATGGGCAAACCACGAACAAGTTTATGTTTAACAAGTTTATTAATATTATTAAAATTAACATGACCAAGTTTCCTGTGCCATAAGAAAGCTTCGGACGATGATGCCTTAGATAATAAACAAGTGACAATTGAAGAAGACTCCCTAGAGTTCTTGTCGAGTAAGCAGGTGTCATTCTTTCTAGGAGCTCGCATCATGATCAAATCTTCTGGGATAGAGAAATCCGGTTTCAGAAATAGGCATTCATTAGACTTGAAAAGAACTGGAATATTCTTGTCAAAGATTTGAGATACGCTTAGCAAATTGAAATGCAGCTCGGGGACATAGTTGACCTTCTCCAGAGTAAGCGAACCATTTGATACCTCTCCTTGTCGAATCATTTTACCACCCTTCTTATCTCCAGCAAATGCTACATACCCACCGTTTATTATGCGAAAATTAGTAAGAAGGTCTTTTAAACCTGTCATGTGTCGGGAACATCCACTATCTACATGTCATAAGCTGTTCGGCTTCCTTGGACGTTCCTGGCACACAAAAAAGAAAATCAATTAATAACAGGAACCCATGCCTTGGTAGACTTGGGTTTAAACAAAGAAAAGGAAACAGGAAAATGATTATTTACAAATCTATTTAATCTATTTGAAAAGCTAAAATTATTTACACCCTTTCGAACCAGTTCCGGACAGTTTTTGACAATGTGGGTGTCGTTTCCGTAGCGGAAGCAATGTGATTTATAACATTTCTTTCTGGTTTTAACTGGAGGAATGGGATCACATTTAATTTCCTCATCACAATCAGACATGTTTGTGTCTGAATCACTAAAAGAAACATACATTTCTTTTGTCTTACCCTTTGATGTGCTTGCTATAACACCTGTATCAGTCTTTGAATTGTTTGTCTCAACGGGTCTGGATATTCGAATAGGTACAAAGGTCGGTATGGGTGTTGAGACAAACTTTTCAAAACAATTCTTTTCATGCAATGCTTCAATGGATTTAACATCAGAAACAAGTTCAACATTACAATCATTTGAAACAGACATAACAGAATTAGTGTTTAATACAGACGATTTAAAGTTTGAACTACTTAAAACATTCGACAAAACATCCAAATTAACACTCATGTCTAAACTAGACTTCTTGGAATTAGAACTAATGCTTGAACTAGAACACCCCAGACCGGTAGATGCACCATAGTCATACTCCTCACGAATCTCCTGATGATTAATCCCTTCTAAACCTGCAAAAAAACTATTAGTATTTTCAGAAATTAAATCATTTGTGGGATGAGGTTTGGGTGTAGGAGTGTAACAAAAAGTACTCGGAGGAGGATACACATGAGGTAACTCATCATATCCTATACCAGATTTGATTCTGGCTCCTCTTTGTCTACATTTTAACTCCTCTCTTTTCATGCTTTGTCTGGAGTTTACTACTTTCAAATTCAGCCAATTTGACACGTTCCTCTAACAGATTGACCTCAACATTTCTTTCAAGAAGTTTTCTATTTAAATGATCTATTTCTTGCAAGGCCTCATTTAATTTTACATAATAGTTAACTTCGTTCTTTTTAAGGTCAGAATTGGTGCTGGTTAATTCGGCTTGGTTTGTTAACAATAATCGATTAGCTTTATATACGGCAAAAAGACGAACCCGACATGCTGATGAACACATATCATGTATTACCTCATACGGGAGACCCATGATGATCTTTTCTGTTGCTAAGGCTCTGTCGCAGTTGCAAGCGGGTGTGTTTCTCTTCCTTTCTTCTTCTTTCTCTTCTTCAATCTCCTTTTCCTCTTTCTGACTCCAGCCATCGTTTCTACCTTGGTTTTCCTTCTTTTCGACCCCATTTTCTTCCATCTTACTTCCTTCAATCTCCTAGTTGACCTTCTCAGATTCAGTTCCACCCATCTTTAATGTTTCAGCAACAAGGGCATGGTTGATTTCTTCTTGAACCTCAGCAATCTCAGCACTCCAATCAAAGTTTGTTATTAAATCAGTTTCTCTTGTATTGGTTGTATTCTCCCTTTCAATTACAGCAGCATTCCTTTGATTTGGGCTTGGTGGTTCAAAAAGAGTTGGTAAAGTACAATCCCTCTTGAAGTGACCAAGTTGTTTACAACTGAAGCATCGCAGTTTTGACTTGTCGAAACCAACCTTTGAATTTTGGTTTCCGAAGTTTCTCTTCCCAGTCCTTTCCATAAATCTCCTTGCACGCATAGTCAACATAGCCATCTGCCATTGTATGTCAGCTTCCTCCAAATCATCAGGATCAACTTGCTGCATGTCCTCCATTGTTATCCCTTTACCCTTGATTTCTCCAGCAACTAACGCTTCATAACTATTCATAAACATTCCAAGGAGTGCCATCATGTCAGTGGGAATTTGAGACTGAACTTGATCTTTACCAGCACTTTTAATTTCAGAGGTAGCACATCCAGTGGTGTATGGGAGTCCTTTGTTTAGTAAAGGTGCTTCAGAAGTTGATGACAACAGAGCAGCATTATGAGTTTGCATCGGTGGATACACAGCCTGATTATATTCTCTCCTCTTGATGTCTAGTTCAAAAGACTTTAATTTGTTTATGACATCCATCAGTTTATATTCTGAAAATCTTCTTTCTTGCTTCAACATCCTAACCTGCAAGCTCCATTCCGGTGGTAATGAATCCAGAAGTTTTGTCACTTGTTCCACAGTTGTTAAATCTTCATCGTATTTCTTCAGATTACTAGTCGTAGTCATAAATCGATTGGTCAAATCTGAGATTTTCTCATTTCGAAGACCCATGAATGAGTTAAATTCCTTCTGAGCTTGCACACCCTTGTCCTTTTGTAGATCAGCGTTTCCATCATAAAATTCGCATAAAGCGTCGTACAACTCCTTTGCATTCTTCTGATCCCCGAAGCGATTATGAATCTCAGTGCTTAAACACAGAATCAGTGCACCGAAAGCTTTGTTGTCACGATCAACTAGTTTTCTATCACGTTCATTGAAAGTTTCTGGATTTGTGTTTTTAATAGTTGCTTCTCCTACAGTTGTAACTGGAACATGAGGACCTTTCTCGATTGATTCCCATTGAGTATGATCAGTATATAAGAAAAATGCCTTAAGTCTCCGTTTCCAATCCTCAAAATTATCTCCATTAATAAGTTTCGGTGGTCTATTCGGTGGTCCACTTTCCAAATCAGCAAGGGTAAATGACATTGACATTTTGAACAGACAATAGTGTCGCAAGAACTATTGTGTCGCAGAAGCGTAGTGTCGCAGACAGTCACACATATTGAACTTTCGTTCAAGGTAATGTCGGGTACAATGTCAGATATAGTGTCGGAAGCAATGTCGGAGACAGTGTCAAGTATAGTGTCAAGCACAGTGTCGGGCACAATGTCGGACACAATGTCGGGCACAATGTCGAGCACAGTGTCGTGAACTTTCGTTCAATCAGGATGCAAGCCAACCAAAACAACGTTCAACAACAAAAACAGTAGTGTCGCAAGCACACTAGTGTCGCAATATGAACACTAGTGTCGCAAGATGAACAGAAACACCTTCTTCTCCAAGCAAAACACAAACCAATCACCACAGAAAACACCAATCAGATCCAATTGATGATCTGATGATAGGTTCAATTGGATCGATATCGCTCACAAGATCAGAATGATTTGCACACCAACACAGTTCAATCAGCAACACAATTCATTACTAAATAATTCTCTTTGTATTGATGATCAAAGCAAATATTGTAGTACAAAATGCAAAAGAATGTAATCACACACAGTTAATTCTCTCTCTAGCGTGAATATGTGATCTAGCCTCTCTCTCTAACATTCTCTTACTACATGCTTTATGCAACAATACATTTAGGGAAAATACAAAATAAACCCTAAAGTATACAAAATGTATAAAACAAAGTACAAAGTAAATCTTAACAGAAAATAGCCCTAACAGTACTCCCCCTAAGATTTATCTTTGGACTTCAAAAATCTTCAAACAGTTTTCATCTTTTGCTTTTTCAGCACCAATCTCTCACCAATCTTCAGTCTCTTCTTTAACATTCAGCAACTCTTTTCCTTTGTATTCTTCTTGTTCTTTTAATGCTTCCTCGATGCATGACTTGAACTTCTTGGCGATCTTTGCTTGTCTTGGCTTTGATTCATTTGTAAGGATGTCACAGGCATTCATGCGTTTCAGAGAGTCAAGAGTTAAACCTGCAAAATCAATGTTAGCAAAAAAAATTCATATGGCATTTCTCGCCCTTTGACTTGCACTTCTAATGTACCCTTTGTAGTCACACGCATAAACTCAATCTCTGGAATATCCACCTTCACAAGGTTAGCATTGAGTAATGCCTTCCTTAGTCGAATTTTCTCTGAAGCAGCTGCAATCACCTCAATCATCACCATAAACAATTTTCGATCAGCTTCAGCCACTTTATCTTTGCACTTCTCCATTGTATAATTTCTCAAATGATCGATGTAGGAAGGATGTAACAGTTTCAGCTAGAACGTACTGGAATAATGTGATCATATCCTTATCCCAATCATCCAAATTTCGCACCAGTTTCAACTCGTAAGTTTCCTGATTGTAGAAAAACTTCAGAATTGGTTTTGTCGCTTGAGTACCATCAATCACTTTCAATCCCGGATCAGTCACTTTATCAAAGTATTCATCGGAAAACTCTTCTAAGTACATGTCACGCACCACCAACTTCTTTTGTTTCCTCTTTTTCTTCGACTGAACATATGCACTATCTTCTTGTTGTCCTCTAAACTCCAAGTATTTCGGCAAACGACTCATCCCAGCATCTAACAACATCGCACATTTATCACCACGCTCAGCATGCATGTGATTAATTAACTTCAGTTTGTGCAACTCCTTCAAGTCTTGCACTTCCAACTTAAAAATACTAGAGTAATAATGGTATACATCACATAAACCATTAACTCGTTTAATCAAGAATGCATCAAACACTTCGTCATATTTCCAAGCTACAATCTTCACCTTCTTGGACTTTTCCGGTACGATCATTGAATCGAGCAGTTCAGCAACAGACTGTCCTTTACTCAGCAGAGATCTAACAACATCTCCTGCTGTGGCAGATTTATGCCATGATTCACGTACATCCAAAGGAATATTATATGACTTTACCTCACTTGGGAACATATCAATTAATTCCTTTCTCTTCTTGTGCGCATCTTCTGGTAAAGCCATCACTGTTATCTCCTTGGGTTCGAGTACTTTAAATCTCTTTGTCAGCTCATAGTATTGTGGGTTGTTGTAATCCAGATAAAACATACGATTGTACATTTTCTCCGTCTTCATGAAACTTACCACAATCTTCTTCAGTGATTCATGCTTCAGTCTTTTCAGCGTCTTGTATGGATAATGTCTCGAACTTAACCATTCACGCATGTTTCTCGACGACATTTCTTCTGGATCTTGATGATAAAGCTCTGTTGGAGGTAAATCATCAATATTCAGGCTTTCTTGAAGTGGTGTCCATTCACCCATCTCAACCACAAACTCCTTTTCATCGGCAGTTGCCTTTTCTTGTGCAGTCAAACACTTCTCATACTCTTCATTGATTTGACTCACTGTCAGCCCATTCAGATATACTGGATTATACTTCATTCTTTCAAGATAAGCAAAACGTTCAGGCAAATCAGCTGGTATCTCATCATCAGGATTAGGTTCAGGCTCTACCTCAGGTTTAGACTCTGTGAAATCTATATCATCCAGATCATCAAGTGCCTCAATCATTGGTGCAGTTTCAGTTTGAACCGGCTCAAACTGAATTGCTTCTTCAGTCACAGGTTCTGGCGCATTCTCAGCCACTTCAACCACTTCAGGTACTTCAGTTACCACTACAGATTCAGATTGAATCGGCTCAATCTGAACTGTTTTATCAGTTTCAGCTTCTTTCACAGTTTCATCCACCTTCGCTATTTCAGCCATCTCAGTTTCAGCTACAGATTCAGATTGAATCGGCTCAATCTGAACTGTTTCTTCCATTCTTGCCTTTTTAGTACAACCTTCTTCACCAGTAATCTCAGGCACAGCATCTAACTTTCTTTTTCCCTCAGCTTTGTCAGGATTGACAGAATCAGCAGCTTCATCGGGAATAGTAATTGGAGACTCAATCCTTATGCCCACATTCTTCGTACCACGTGCTCTAGTATAATAAACTTTGACTTCTTGAGAAGGCTCAGCCACTTCCATTACATCATCCGAAAAATCTTTATCTGATGTAGAACCAGACTTCTTTGATCTGGTTTCTTCTAACCATTTTTCCAACATCTCCTTCTCAGCATCAAGAGTATTGCATTCCGCATTTAACTCTTTAAAGGCGTCTTTCAACTTTTCATGCTCATCCTTCAACTTTTCATGCTCATCCTTCAACTTTCCATACTTAGCCTTCAACTTCACATGATCAGCATCTAATGCTTTGAATGTTTCAAGATTCTGATTATGAGTGACCCAAAACTCTTCTAATCTCTTCTTCTTTTTTTCATTTGATGCTTTCAACTGTGCATTAGCATCCAAGAGTTTTGCTACCATCTCTTCTAATTCAGCAATTTTCACTTTATCTTCATTCACATTAACACTTGAATCAACTTTTGGTGAAGACTCCAAAGGTTGTTCAATGTTTTCAGCAGCTTTGGGGGATGTGGCAATATCAGTAGTAACTGGAACACTTACACTAGCATCAGTTTCATCGTCTGTCTGTGCCACAAACTCTACTTCTGCTTCAACTTCTTTAGCAATCTGTATAATGTCCACCATCTGTTCAGGCACATCAACACATTCTAACACACTTGGCTCCTCAGTCAACATAGGCTCAATTACAGTTTTAAATCTTCGAGATCTAGTATATTGAACTGTAATATCTCTAGGAGCTTCAACAACAACTTCTTCTGCAACATCAACAACCTCAACAGGTTCTTCAATCACCAGTGGTTCTGTTTCAACAGTTTCGGCCTCCTCAGGAACTGATTCAGCACTTTCTTCTTCCATACTATCCTCATTTTCACCATTACCATCGTCATTACCATCATCACTATCATCTTCTTCTTCATTCTCATTCCCATCTTCTTCTGGATGTCAACATAGTACTCATCGTCATCTAACAAGTTATCAGGCACCTCATCAACTAGGTCCTGTGGATTCACTATCTCTCCATGTGATATGTGATGGTATACTATCTCAATATTCTCCACATTATTTGCTATATCCCTCATATAGTCAAATAATTCAACACTTGGTACATTTCCTATACTCATCTTTCGATATGATAGATCATTCATATCCTCAGTATATAATATCCCTCCAACAAATCCTTCTTCTCTGATAATAGGATAGGCAACATTAATCATCAATTGCAAGAATCTCGGATACATGAGAAACTTGAATCTTTTGCCTTTTACCAAATTGAACACAAATCCATTCATAATCCACTTTGACATATTGAATGGTTTGTTCTCTGCAATAGCAACAATGGGGGATGCAATGTCAGAAGGAAAATTGTCAAAACCAGCACTCCTTCTTGACATGCATTGTTGTATTACATAGCACAATAACTTCCACTTCTTTCCTAACCGAGCTCTAATAAATTGTGACTTTGGAAATACGGGAGGATGACCCATATTCACAAAACACGCCTGACACTCAGCGTCAGTTCATCATTTGCTCCTATCTCATCATCATCAATCCTCAATGCTGTTCTGATAGACTCTTCAGAAACAGTCAACTCTAAATCTCTTGTGATGTTTCCTCTAACAACTATCACACCTGCTTCATCAGTAACAACCTCAGCTGTTCTCCAAAAACTTTTGATCAGTCTAGCATAGATCACAGGCTTTGCACACATAGCATAGACATACTTGGTTCTCTTGATAAATCTCATCATATCTCGATACCCCTCAGTTTCTGGTATAGTTTCATCCAAACAAGCAACTAAATTGTGCTTTGGTTCAAACTTCAAATTCTCCATCTGTTTAAGACAAAAACAAGACATATGAGTTAGATTCTTCATAAATTTCTAATTTACATAAGTGTTTGAACAAAATGTTATAATGTAAAACAATTATATAATCATTTTAACACCTAAGTTGATCTAACAATCTGATTTTCATCATTTTGTTTAACAAAAACCTTTGTGAATCAATGATCATACAATACATTACACTTAACAGTTTACACACTTAAGAACATGAATCTGAAATTTGTATGATGAAGTTGTTTAACATGTTTTAGTTCAGTTTTAACAATGATTTGGCACTTTTTAACACACATTTTATCATTTTGAAGTTAACACTTAAGAACATTCAACAGGTCATCAATGGCGGTTTGACAGTTATGAACATTTTTGGTTGATTCTGTTGATTTTAAGGAATTTTGATGCAAATTAATGATTGATTGTTGGTAATCGACAGTTTTTACACTTAAAACAACATTCGATTTCAGTTATAACACACAAAATCAAAGTGTCGATTCAGTGATCAAAGTACTGTTCATCATCATTTTTCGTTTTAACAAGCGATTTGTAGGTTCATCAAGGTTGAATCACACAAAATATACCTTATTCAATCAATCAAACTTGTTACAGATCAAACGATTGAATATGATAATCAACGATTTATGTGCAGGGGATTTGCTTGAAAGTGTGAGTGAAAAAAATGATAAGTGTTTGTGAAGAGGCGGGTTTTATATATGATTGAAAAATTAGGTCAAACTTAAAGAGCCGTGTCAACAATTTGGGACGGGTAAGCATAAGAGCCCAATAAGCCTTGACGGGTCATGCACTGTTGAGCCGCGTCAGTCACTGTTGAGACGGGTCAAGTACTTGGGACGGGTCACAACATGAGACGGGTCAACACAAAAATGTGCAAAAACACTTGACGGGTCAATCACTGTAGAGACGGGTAAGTCACTGTAGAGACGGGTAAAGGTTAGGAACAACTACACCTGTTTTGATTTTACTCATCACCCGGCTACATAGTAGTCTTCTTCATCACCCGGCTTGCATAATGACTTATTGTTCATTACCCGGCTACATAGTGATCTACTTTATCACCCGGCTTGCTTTACTTCATCACCCGGCTTGCTTCTCTTCATCACCCGGCAACACAGTTATCTTCTCCATCACCTGGCATGTCTTTCTTCATCACCCGGCAACACAGTTGTTATACTATACCCGGCTACACAATGTTCATCACTTACACGGCAAGATAAAAGACTTCTTTCTTTTACCCGGCTGTACAGTGTCAACACTTCATTACTCGGCTGTATAGTAACACAACTTATCACCCGGCAGATATCAATGACTTCTTTACCCGGCTGTATAATGACTTGTTCATTACCCGGCAGCACAGTAGCCATATTATCTTTGCCCGACTTCACTTCTTTTCACACAATCACCCGGCTCATATCAGACACAACAACTTTACCCGACTGAATAGTGTCTTCATTACCCGGCTAAACAGTTGTTTCTGATATCTTTGCCCGGCTACAACACTTTGAGCAATTTTTCTCAATTTTATCGTCTGTTGACTTTTCAACTGCATTTATTGCACCTGCAAACATTCTCGACATATTAATTAGACAAGACATCCTAATTAGGGTTTGTCACATTAAAAATCAACAACATAAGACATGCAACAAATTTAATTCAAATAAATTCCCTTTTTCTTTTTCTTTAATTTTCTCACAAAAATGTTTTTGCACAAAATTTCTATATCCCGAAGCAATTTCTTAAAAATACATCACAAGACCTTGGGTTTGTTTTTAACACATCCAATACCTTTGCTTTTCATACCACATAATCTTGTTCATTCAAAACACACTTATTCACAAATATTTTTTGGATTTTTTGTAAATATTTTTCTTCTTCACTTATTCTCCCCCTAAACTTGAAATTTCTTGAAATTTTTAAGTTTAACAAGGATGTCGATGTGTCAATAAAGATTCCATATGCCTGCACACACAAAGCACACACATTAAACTAAAGACATATGCAATGCAATGAATCAATATATCGCAGTGAGATCATACCACACATTATCTGAACATGTTTTGCAAGTTTTGAATAGACATTTGACTTATGTTTGATTGAGTGATGATATGAAAACATACCAATTAGCTCGAGTTGACACACTTACTTTTTCAGTATCATGATGAGATTAAGGTTCGATTAAAATGACTTATGTGACCCACATGTATACATATGTCAACATATTTCCTTATCAATCACTACCTGAATGCATATTGCACAAGAACTGGTCACTTACAATCATAAACAGTGTGGAATCTGGGTTCTATTCGGATTCGGTCCACTTTGGGACTTCTTTTGATTCCATTTTGGAATTTAATTTCCTATTGTTCCCCTTGGGAATCTTCTGAATTCCTTTTTGAAATTTTTGTTTGGTGATGGTCCACATTTGGGACTCTTTTTGTTCCAACTTTTGGAATCTTTTGCTGCACCTTGAAGCTCAAAAGAGACTTCGTGTGAGACTTCAGGTCTATGGATACCACAACAAAGAAGCTCACGATGCGGTTCATCACACTAAATAGACTGCATCGTTACCCGATCATGCACAACTATCATTACAAGCAATGCATCAAAAGATATATATCTAGACATGTATAGCAAGGAACTTAACACAAAGATCATTGAGTTTAGATTTGTCAACAATGAACTTACTTTTTCAGTCTAATTGCCTGAGCTGTCTCGCACATCAATTAACATTCATCAGTCTTTATTTAAAAATGATGTAACAAATAATGTCTAGTGTAAGTATCATTTCTCACTTTTTGCAATATAGATTCTTATGACATGATATTTTCTTTTCTTTTTGCTTTTATATTTTGTTTTTGCTTTTCTTTTTCATGCACACACACAATGCAAAACGATAAAATAAAAGACAAAAGAATCAATACTTGACATCGACTTATTTTATTTTTGACTTTTATATTTTCTAATTTTTGTTTGATTTTCAAAAATTAGAATTAATCATGGTTGATTAACCCTATGGATTGAACTAAGAATTCAAACCGCCCTGACAAAAAAGATTTTGTGAAAAGATCTGCCAGTTGTTTGTCGGTATGAACCTTAATCAAAATTATTAAACCTTTTTCAGAGTTGTCTCTGAGAAAGTGATATCGAATTTCGATATGCTTGGTTTTTGAGTGTTGAACAGGATTAGCAGTAATGAACATAGCAGCAGTATTATCTATGTAAATAGGAGTTTTGAGAAAGTTAAACCGGTAGTCAAGCAATTTGTTTTGTAACCACAAAACTTGAGAACATCCTGCAGATGCAGCGATATACTCTGCTTCAGCTGTGGATACAGAAACGTTGGTCTGCTTTTTGCATTGCCAAGAGACAAGTCTAGGACCCAGAAATTGACATCCACCAGTAGTCGATTTCCTGTCAAGAGCACACCCACCAAAATCACTGTCAGAATAACTATATAATTCAAAATTGCCTTCATAAGGATACCATAATCCGAGATTCGGTTTTCCTTTAAGGTATCTGAAAATACGTTTAACAGCAATCAGATGCGACTCTTTTGGATCAGACTGACATCTTGCGCACACACATACAGCATACATGATGTCTGGCCTTGATGCAGTAAGATACATCAGTGAACCAATCATTGATCTGTACAGTGTTTGATCAACGGATTTGCCTTTCGGATCCGGCTGAATCTTGAAATTCACATCAGATGGCGTTCGAATAGTCTGACAATCTTGCATCTTGAACTTTTTCAGCAACTTCTCAACAAACTTTGATTGGTTGATAAAAATTCCGTCTGCTGACTGTTTTACTTGCAATCCGAGAAAGAAATTAATCTCCCTCATCGAACTCATATGAAATCTTGACTTCATGATTTCTTCAAACTCTTTGCACATGGACGCACTGGTTGATCCAAAGATGATATCATCCACATACACTTGAACACATAAAAGATCTTCATTCTCCCGCTTCATAAATAAAGTTGGATCAATCTGACCTCTTGTAAATCCATGTTCCAGCAGATGTTTAGATAACGTCTCGTACCAGATTCTTGGAGCTTGATGTAGACCATATAAAGCTTTGCTCAATTTGTATACACGATGTGGATAATCAGGATCTTAAAAACCAGGAGGTTTTCTGACATATACATCATCGGTAATTGGTCCATACAGAAAAGCGCCTTTAACGTCCATTTGAAACACTTTAAACTTCATAAAAGAGGCATAAGCTAAAAAGACACGAATAGCTTCAAGTCGAGCGACTGGAGCAAACACTTCTTCATAGTCAATACCTTCTTCTTGAGTGTAACCTTGTGCAATAAGTCTGGCTTTGTTTCTCACAACAATACCACGTTCATCTGGCTTGTTCTTGTACAACCATCTTGTACCAATCGCATTTTCTCCTTCAGGTAAGTCCACTAATTTCCAAACTTCTTGTTTGCGAAACTGAAGTAACTCCTCTTGCATGGCTTCAATCTAACTATTATCTTGCAATGCTTCTGAAATGTTCTTTGGCACCACTTGAGAAAGAAAACATGAATAAAGACAAACGTTTGCATGTTCAGTCTGACTTCTCATAGTTCGCTGATTCAAAGGTCCAATGATCTGAGAGACAGGATGATTCCTATGAACTCGATGAGTTGGTATAACGTCACCTTGAACTTGCGTCTCCAGATTTGACTGATTCAGATTCGGTAGATCTTGTAGAATAGTAGACTCATGCGGAGTGAAATTAGAAACTTGATCCGGTGAATTGATGAAGTAGTCAAACGATTCTGGAACAACTTCAACATTCGGATCTGATGATGGCTGATTCTGAACAGATCCATCATCATTAGGAGAATTTTGCGGATTAACATCATCACCAAGAATGTTTGATTCTTGATCTTCTTGAGAACCAGAAGGACCCGGAGTTTGACTAGATTTGACATGATCAGGATTATGAAATGACATGAATGGATACTCAGAATTGAGATTGCTATCATCGTCATTATCAGAATCGTCACTAAAACATCCCAAGTCGCCTGATTCTTTACTCGTTTTTCCTGAAAAATCAAACAAGTTAGAATTGAAAGATTTTGATAACGAATCTAAATCAAATAACCATTTAGGACCATGAGCCACTAACAGAAATGAATTTTCTAAAAACTTAACGTTAATAGTTTCAATAACAGTGTTAGTTTTGCTATTAAAAACTCGATAAGCTTTTGAAACAGATGAGTAACCAAGAAAAAATCAATCGTCAGATTTTGACTCAAATTTCCCGAGATGATCACTTAGATTTAGAATCGATACAGGACAACCAAATGCTTTCAAGTAAGAAATATTCGGTTTTCTTCCAAATAACAACTCATAAGATGTTTTCTGTTTATCCTGAACCAATAATGTTCTGTTTTGTACAAAACACGCAGTAGCAATAGCTTCGTCCCATAAAGTGATTGGGATTTGGCATCTGCGAGCATGGATCTTGCTGCTTCAATCAATGTCCGATTTTTCCGTTCCGCAACCCCGTTTTGTTGAGGCGTTCTTGGAGCACTAAAGTGTCTAGCAATTCCTTTTTCTGCACAAAACAAATCAACATTAGCGTTCTTAAACTCAGTTCCATTATCACTTCTTAAGATTTTTACTTTACAATCCAATTGATTTTCAACTTTGACAATAAATTCTTTTAACAATTCAGCAGTTTCAGATTTAACATGCAAAAAATAAACCCAAGAAAATCTAGTGAAATCGTCAATAATGACAAAACAGTAAGACTTCTTTCCGATGCTTTGAACATTTGTTGGTCCGAAAAGATCCATATGTAGCATCTGCAAGGGTTTTGAAATGGAGTTTTCTTGCTTGGACTTAAAAGACATTCGGTGCTGTTTTCCTTTCAAACACGCTGGACAGAGATCAGTTGTAGAGAATTTCTTTGACGGTATTCCCACAACATGATTTCCAGTCACCAGTCGGTTCATGTTTCTGAAGTTTGAATGGCCCAGCCGTCTATGCCAAAGCTGACTCTCATCATTTGATGCATGAGCAATGAGACAAGTGGTTTCGGTTTCAGCATCAATCTGCGACATATCAAGCTTGTATACATCACGATCTCTTGGAGCTTTAACCACCACCCATTCATTGTCAATCTTGAAACCTGGTTTGAGTATATAACATAAAGAATCATCAAATAAAGTTGAATAAGATTTGTCACAAATTTGAGATACACTTAGCAAATTAAAGTTCAACTGTGCACAGTAGTTGACTTTATCAAAGCTAATGACCCCATTTGACACAGTTCCTTCTCCAGTTATTTTACCACCAGCATCTCCTCCAAATGCAACATGTGTACCATTCTTTAGCTTAAAGTCTTGAAGCAAGGCATGGTTGCCTGTCATATGCCGGCTACACCCACTATCAACAAACCATGAGTTAATAGGTCTTCTAGGGCGCACCTGCATTTCAACAGTCACTTAGTTAGTTTGGTCAACCCAGGCCCACATGGTCTTGGGTTTTCCGAATCTATCTGTAACAGTAACTTGTTGATAATGAAGATTTTGAAAATTTGTTTCATTCGAGAGATTTGGTTGAAAATTGTTTCGCCCAATGGCATGATTTGGTTGCTTTCTTCTCAAAGCAATGAACCTTTCCTCTAACTTAGGATCAAGGTTATTTTCAAATTTCTGATTTCTTACCATCAAAGCTCTCGGTTTAAAACTGTTAACCTGCACATTTCTTGATGCAAAGTTATTTAAACCAGAATTGTTTCGATTGAAATTTCTCAAAACATGAGAATGACTTTGATTAACATTTTGACAACCAAAAGATTGATTTCTTTGAAAATTTGGAAACGGAGTCATTTCTCTTGTTGAGGTTTTTCGAAAGAAACAATCCTTTGTTTCATGGTTTCTCCTTTCACAAATATCACAAAATTTGTTATAAAAACATTCTTCTGAAGAATGATTTCTTTTGTCACAGTAACTGCAGTACCTGTTAAAGAAACATTCAGCAGTAACATGATTATAAGGATCACAAATTTCACAATGTTTCTTGCTAATCCTAAAGAGCCGATTGTTAACTTTTGATGTTGAACCCACTCGTGATTCATTATCAGTTTTGGTCGGTTTTAGATTAACTTGATTCTTTTGTGGAGATTTTGATTGTGATTTTGCTTGCTTTGGAACTTGGTTCGATTTTAAACTGTCTTGTTTGGTTACCTTCTTTGATTCAATTCTTTTATCATTGACAGCGGAAGACTTAGGACCTGAACCTGTTTTCAGACCAGAGTTAGATTTGATTGAAGAATTGATTGGTTTACCATAAGATCCGTTCAAATCAAAAGTTCCTGCAGACACAAACTTAATTGTTTTACCTTTTGTCACTTTCTTCTTGACAGGTTTAACATTTTCAGTTTTAACAGTTTGAGCTTTGGTGTTGTCATTCGTTTTTATGACACTTTTACCTTTTGACTGTTTCGTTTCAGATTGATTGACTTTCGATTTTAATTTCTGCATTTTTGCATTTGAAACTTCAGTCTTTTTCACTTCTTGCTTCTTGATCAGTTGATCAGCAACTTGCGCCTTCTGTTCATTCTTCCATCTGATGTATTCAGGATCATTGTATCCTGAAAATTCACCTTCATCCTTCACTTTTTCTTCCTATTTGGGATTCAGTTCAGGATAATCAACAAGTTGAATCAGAACAGGCTCTGATTTGTTGCTAGCTTCATCATCAGCTTCAGTCGTCACACCTTCTTCTTCTTTCAAACTTTCAATCAACACTTCAGATCCTTCGGATTCGGATTTACTTCTTTAAATTTCTTTGAATTTTCGTTCATTTTCAGGTGAATGATCAAATTCATTGAAGTTTTCAGGTAAAGTTTGTGTGATTGATTTAGGCATTGGTTCATGAGTGAAACCCAATCGTAGTTTGCTTTTGTTACCTCTTTCACTTATAAGTTGTTTAACCATGTTTTTACAACTTTTCACTTTTGTTAATTCAACTTGTGTGATAGCATGAGCAACTTTCTCTTGTTCAAAGTTCTTTGTCATTTCTTCAAGTTGTTTTGTTACCAGTTCCAAATCCTTTTAGGTTTTGTTCCATGATTCTTTAAGTGACAATATCTTCTCATCAGAAATTTTGTGATCAATTTTAAGTTGTTCATGAATTTTCTCATGTTTGCTTAATTTATCACCAATTTTAAAAGAATGAGTACGATAATGTTCTACTTGTTGAATGCATTGGTCAGAACATAACCTTTCTTTAACATCAATAGGCAAAGGAACATAGTTAGGGGGTAAATCAGTACTAACCTTTGGTTGTTCGGTGGATGATGAAGACTCACTGGATGTAGCCATCAGCGCAATTTCTGATTCAGATTCTTCAACAGGGTCTGACTTTGCACTCCAGTCATATTCTTCAGAATCTTCACTCACAGCATCCGACACTTTAATATCCCCTTCTTCAGACCAATCTTCCTCGATTTCACATACTAATGCCAAGCTGGATGTAAGATCAGATGTAAACTGTTCTACATAAGCGCTCCAGTCATATCCATCCTTTACACTGACCACCAGTGCTTTAGTCTGATCTTCTGGCTTCTTGCCTTCATCTTCCAGTTTTGGCATTGGAAGACTTTGATATGGTTTCTGCATGAAGCGCTGATTCCTCTGTTGATAGCTTGAAGACTGTTGCGAACTTTGACCTTGACCTAGATTCTGTCCACTTGAACTCGCTTGATCATTGTAGTTCTGATTCTTAGGAGCTTTGCATTCCCGAGAAAAATGACCATAGCAGTTACAGTTGAAACATCTGGCCTTTAATTTGTCAAATCCAACTGTCTTGTTTGCATGTGGCTTGAAGCTTCGGTTAACATATGCATGTTTCTGCGTCCGATATGCAACCATTACCATTTGCCAATTCAAATCCATTTCCTCAACGTCATCAGGATCCATTTCAAAAAGATCTTGAAGAACAACATCCATCTAAGACAAATGACTTCCTTGATAAGCTTGAAAGCTTGCCATGAAAGCAGTAAAAGCAGTCTTTGTTTCGTCATCTTGTAACAAGATGTTCATCACATCTTTTACTTTTGCTTGAACATTCGAACTTGAACTTTCTGCTTGATTCTTCAGATTCTGACTTTGAACTTGAGCTCTTGGTGGAGATTGAGGTTGAGAATAAGTTGGTGAATTTGGAATGTATGACGAATCAGTATAAAAACTTGCACCAACAAATAAATCACCCTCATCTTCAAACTTAGTTGCATCTTGTGCAAGATAGGCATTCTCCACAGTGTTAGCAGGATTCACAATGTACTTGTACTGAGCATGTGAACCAGTTCTATCAGTATTTCTCGAGCTTTCATCAATCTCAACTTCCTCTATCTTTGCAATGAGCAGATCCAAATCCATCGGAAACTTTTCAGTATGTTTCAGTAACGTCACAGTCTGTTTCCATGATGATGGAAGAGCACATAGTAATCTGTCATTTAGATCTTGAAGATCTGTCTTCGCACCAACATTGGTCATTTCAGTGGTCAGATGAACAAACCTATTCATCATCTGGTGCACAGATTCTCCAGCAGTGTGTTCAAATAACTCCAATTGTCTCTTCAGCTTTTGTTTCTTGAGACTTCTGAGTTGTTCACCTCCTTCACGGATTGACTTCAAGGCTTTGAACAATGTATAACCCGTCTGATAAGTATCCAACCTTGACAAAACTTGTAGTGGCAGTCCTTTACACATCAAAGAGTAGGCTTTGCTATCATTCTTCACTTTCCTTAAATCTTCAGCTGATAGATTATCTTCTGGATAAGGTTCAGTAGAGTCTTTGGTGTAGGTACTTGCACTATCAGGAGCAGTTTGTGTAGGTATGTGAGGACCCTTATCAATTGACTTCCAAAGATCATTGTCAATTGAGCAAAGATGATGCTTTAATCTGATTGTCCAATTCTTGAAATCTGCACGGTTAACAAGTCTAGGAACACGGTTATCAGAATCATCATTAGGTGCCATTTTAACAGATTTTAAAGAAAATATTTTTGGTTTTTGTTGATATTTGAAAAGAAATAGTTAAAATGCTAAAATAAAGACAAGTAAATAATGAGAAGATAAGATAACAAGGTTTGAAACAACTAAAAATGAGTCACACGGCTGAACAGTGAAAAATTCTTCTTCACCCGGGTGAACAGTGTATTTTGATCTTCACCCGGCAGAGAAAAGTCTTCACCCGTCTAAACAGTTCACCCGGCTTGATAGTTGTAAACTTTGTAATCTTCACCCGGCAGAACAGTTACCCGGCTGAACAGTTTTATCTTCACACGGCAGATAACTTGACCAGGCTTGAAATCTTGACACGGCAAAAAGGCTTTACCCAGCTGAACAGTTGTCGATCACACGTCAGCAAAGTTGTTTACCCGGCTAGAATGTTAATCACCCGGCTAAACAGTTGATTACCCTGCTGAACAGTGCCTTCACCCGGCTGAACAGTGGTTTCACCCGGCTGAACAGTGTCTTCACCCGGTTGTAAAGTGAATTTTTCTTCTTCACCCGGCTGAACAGTAACTTTACTGTTTGGACGTGTGAGCAACTATTTGGACAGGTCAACTTAGTGGTTTCAATCACTTAGGAAAAATTCCTTGAATCAATCACTCAATTCTTCAATTCTTCTTCTGATTATGATAAGTTTCTGGGCAAATATCTATCAATTCTTCAAATCTTCATATCAGATTGACTTTTCAAAGTCAAAATTGTGATGAACACAAGATCAATTCTTCAATTTTTGTGGTTTTTTGTTCAATTCAATACTCGTATTAGCTAAGGAATGATGTTTCTAACAATCCTTCAAAGTATTACACCTTGAAACAAGCTAAATCTCATTCAGATCCGGATTTTTGATGAAGAACACAACAAGTGGGTTTTGAGACAATTTGACAAAATATGGACTGAAATCAACAAATCAGTGATGTTTGATCATGAACGAAGCTTAGGATTATGATTTCTAACATATCTCTATCAACAATTTCTCAATATCAACAACAAATTCCAGATTTCAAATTTGAGCAGTGAAATGACGAACATGAACAATTTCTACAAAAACTCAATCAAATCTTCACCAATTGATCTCAAACTTTGCAGTTCTTTACACAAACATGAATCAAAGCTAATGGTAGCTAAAATTCCATCAATAACAACAACAATCAAAGATCACCCAACAGCTCTGATACCAATTGATAGGTTCAATTGGATCGATATCGCTCACAAGATCAGAATGATTTGCACACCAACACAGTTCAATCAGCAACACAATTCATTACTAAATAATTCTCTTTGTATTGATGATCAAAGCAAATATTATAGTACAAAATGCAGGAGAATGTAATCACACACAGTTAATTCTCTCTCTAACGTGAATATGTGATCTAGCCTCTCTCTCTAACATTCTCTTACTACATGCTTTATGCAACAATACATTTAGGGAAATACAAAATAAACCCTAAACTATACAAAATGTATAAAACAAAGTACAAAGTAAATCTTAACAGAAAATAGCCCTAACATCTGATGATTCCGATTGAAAAAACAATACAAAATAAGCCAATCCCAAACCAAATTCAGTTCATAATAACAGCAAATAAGATCCAATTTGATTGAGTAAGTCTTTTGTCCAAAACCCTATGAATGATATCTCTAAATCACACCTAAATCACAGATCTATATGATGATGATAGATCTATTGATTTCGATTGATTCAAACACCAAAACCACACAATTCTCTGTCCAATTCCATACTAAATCATAACAGATCTGATCCAGAATTGACGAAAAGTGAAAATTGTCAAAAACCCTCAAAAACCACAAATCATGAGCATAATGGCTCTGATCGGTATATTTCACCTCAATACGGTATATTTCAAAGAAGTCAGAAAAAGGGTTTTCAAACCTCACAAAGAAAACCGTCGCAAGGATTGAAAAGTATCAGAAAGAACAACTATGTGGTTGAAACTTCAAATGATGAATCTAAAAGGTTTTATCATAAAAATCATTTTGTACCAAGAGCTGTTAAATTGAATAAATCTAAAACGTAATCAAAAAACAAACCAGTTTTTGGACTGGAAAAACAATATCATTTTCTAAAAAACAGTCAAGTTGATTTAAGTAACATGCATTACAAACAAATAACTGCCATCGGAAAGAATGGGAAGCCCAAGACTATCTCGGCATGGGTTGATCTCTCTAACTGAATATGTTTGTAAATGCGGGTACGCCCAAGAAGACCTATTAACACATGGTATGTTGATAGTGGGTGTAGCCGGCATATGACAGGGAATCATGACCTATTACGAGAACTTAAAGAAAAAATGGAACACATGTCGCATTTGGAGGAGATACAGGAGGAAAAATCGCATGCAAAGGAACTGTTTCAGATGGAATCATAAGTTTTGATAAAGTCAACTACTATGCCCAGTTGAACTTTAATTTACTTAGTGTGTCGCAAATCTGTGATAAATCATTTTTGACTCTATTTGACAAATCTCACTGTTATATTTTGAAACCAGGTTTTAAATTTGGTGAAGAGTGGATTGTTGTCAAAGATGATCATGATTTATATAAACTGGATATGTCACACTTAGATCCCAGCATTGAGACAACATGTTTAATCGCAAAAGCATCAAATGAAGAAAGCCAACTTTGGCATAGGCGACTCGGTCACACAAATTTCAAAAACATGACCAAACTTGCAGCAGGAAATCATGTCATTGGAATCTCATCCAAGAAGTTTGCTACAATTGATTACTGCTATCCTTGTTTGAAAGGCAAACAGCGTCGAGCGTCTTATAAGTCTAAGCTAATAAATTCAAATGTTCAACCTTTACATCTGTTACATATGGATTTGTTTGGTCCAACCAATGTGGAGAGTATAGGAAAGAAATCATACTATTTAGTTATCATTGATGACTACTCAAGATTCACATAGGGTGTAAACGAGTCGAGCCGAGCCCGAGCTCGTTAAGGCTCGAGCTCGACTCGTTTTAGTTTTAACAAAGCTCGAGCTCGAGCTCGACTCGTTTCGAGCTTTAATTCCAAAGCTCGAGCTCGGCTCGTCAGAAAGTTTTCAAGCTCGAGCTCGGCTCGGCTCGGCTCGTTTAGTATTTAACTATTTAATATATAATTTTTTATATTTAAATTTATATATAATTATAATCATACATCTTATATATAACAAATACATATTATTTAATCCTTTTTTATCAGAATTTTTAATTATATTATGAATATATATTTAAATAATATTTATAAAACTAAATATAAACATATAAACAAAAAGCTCGTTAAGGCTAGATAAGGCTCGACGAGTTTTGAATGCAAACCTCAGAGCTCGAGCTCGATAACAAAACGAACATTATTTTAGGCTCGAAATCGAGCTCGAGCTCGTTAAGGCTCGACTCGAACGAGCTTTTTACCGAGTCGATCTCGAGTAACTTGCGAGCCGTCTTGACTCATTTACACCCCTAGATTCACATGGGTTTTCTTTATTCACTCTAAATCTGACACCTGTGACCTCTTGAAAGAATTTATCATTCGAATTGAAAATCAAATAAACTGTAAAGTTAAAATAATTCGAAGTGATAATGGGACTGAGTTTAAAAATGCTGATCTTAGTGCAGACAAAGGCATTACAAGGCAATTCAGTGCACCCAGAACTCCAGAACAAAACGGAGTCGCTGAACGGAAAAACCGCACACTAACTGAAGCAGCCAGATCAATGCTCGCCGATGCAAAACTTCCAATAACCTTTTGGGATGAAGCAATATCAACGGCTTGTTTTGTACAAAATAGAACTTTGCTTGTATGTGACAAACACAAAACTCCTTATGAGTTAGTTATTGGATGAAAACCACAGATTGATTTTTTAAAATCATTTGGTTGTCCTGTTTCAATTTTGATCTAAGTGATTATTTAGGAAAATTTGATGCAAAGACAGATGAAGGATTTTTCTTAGGTTATTCATCACTTTCTTAGGCCTTTCGGGTTTATAACTCAAAGACAAATGCAGTGATTGAAACAACTAATGTTAAATTTCTTGAACATTCATGCTCATCTGTTGCACAAGGTCCTACATGGTTATTTGATATTGATTCACTATCTGATTCATTAAATGCTAAATACTTTGATCATACAAGTACAAAATCCAAACAAGCAGGAGATCTAGGATCCTTTAGTGATGATTCAGATGATGACTCGGATGATTCAGATCAATTCTATCCTTTTCTATCTTTTGATGATTCTTCTATTGCTCCTGATCAAGTTCAAGATTAATATGTACCAAGTCAGTCTCCTAATGATGGTTCAGAAGTTGTTGAAACAGAAAATTTGTCAAATTCTGACAGTGAAAGGATTAATGATAGTTTGGATTACTTCATCAACTCACCTTCACAAGTTCCAAACTTTCGACCACATACATCTTCATTGTTAGATGATCAACTGGACATTAATCATTCAAATCTTGATGTCAATATTCAGGGAGATGAAATTCCTAATCGACGAATTCACAGGAATCATCCCATTTCTCAAATTATTGGATCGTTGGATGAATGCATGACTAGAAGCAAATCTCAAGAAAATGTCTGCTTATATTCATGTTTCTTATCTCAAGTTGTTCCAAAGAATGTCATGGAATCACTCAAAGATAACAGTTGGATCGAGGCAATGCAAGAGGAACCGTTACAGTTTCGAAAACAGGAAGTATGGAAGTTAGTAAATTTACCTGAAGAGAATCTGCTATTTGGACAAAATGGCTTTTCAAAAATAAACTAGATGAAAGAGGTATTGTTATCAGAAACAAAGCTCGTCTTGTTGCACAAGGATACACACAAGAAGAAGGCATTGACTATGAAGAAGTATTTGCTCTGGTCGCTCGATTAGAAGCAATATGTGTTTTTCTAGCCTATGCATCATTCATGAAATTTAAAGTGTATCAAATGGATGTGAAAGGAGCATTTTTGTATGGAGTGAACACTAATGATGTTCATGTCAACAACCTCCGGGTTTTGAAGATCCAGTGTTTCCACATCATGTGTATAAGCTTAACAAAGCTCTTTACGGATTACATCAAACTCCAAGGATTTGATACGAGACATTGTCGAAACATCTAACTGATCATGGTTACACTAGAGGTCATATAGTTCCTACTCTATTCATCAAAAGAGAGAATAATGATCTACTATGTGTATAAGTGTATGTTGATGATATTATCTTTGGTTCCACAAGCCCGAGCATGTGCAAAGATGAGTTCCATAACTGAAACAAACTTCTTTCTTGGTCTTCAAGTCAAACAATTTGATGATGGTATCTTCATCAACCAAGAAAAGTTTGTTGACAAATTACTTAAGAAGTTCAGAATGCAAGATTGTCAAACCATCCGAATGCCATCTGATGTGAACTCGAAAATAGAGCCGGATTCAAAGGGAAAATATGTGGATCAAACTTTATATCGTTCAATGATTGGTTCATTGATGTATCTCACAACATCTAGACTAGATATCATGTTCGCTGTATGTGTTTGTGCTCGTTATCAAGCTGATCCCAGAGAGTCACACTTAGTTGCAGTCAAATGATTTTTTTGTTATCTAAAAGGAAAACCAGCTCTAGGCCTTTGGTATCCATACGAAGGAAATTTTGAGCTTCATGGTTATTCTGACAGTGACTACGGTGGCTGTGCTCTAGATCGAAAATCAAAAACTAGTGGTTGTCAATTCTTAGGACCTCGTCTTGTCTCGTGGCAATGCAAGAAACAAACGAATGTATCGGTATCAACAGCAGAAGCTGAGTACATTGCAGCATCTGTAGGATTTTATCAAGTCATGTGGTTGCAAAATCAACTTTTGGATTATGGTTTTAATTTTCAAAATACACCTATCTACATCGACAACACTGCTGCGATGTTCATAACAGCTAATCCCGTTCAACATTCTAAAACCAAACATATCGGGATTCGATATCATTTTCTCAGAGACAACTCTGAAAAGTGCCTAATCATATTGATAAAATTTTATACAAAGAATCCACTGGTAGATTTGTTTACCAAATCTTTCCTGTCTGGTCGGTTTGAATATTTAGTTCAATCTATTGGTCTAATCAACCATGATTAAATCATATCTTTAATAAAATAAATAAAAAACAAATAAAATAATAATAAAATAATAATTTTTTTTAATAATCTCTCAAATCTTATAAATCGAGGATATTATTGAGTTTTACTTGAATAAGCTAATTCATTATATGAATTGCATGCCTTACTATATATATTATTGCATGTGTGTGTGCATGATCATGATAATCCAAAAATAAAATAAAGAATCTTTCATGCAATATATGGGAAATGATAGTATGCTAAGATTATTTCAACACCTCATTTTCAACACACAAAGACTGAAGCGTGACGTTGATGTGCGAGACAGCTCAGACAATTATATTGAACAAGTATATTCATGATGATTTAACTAAATTCTAATGAGTCTTTGTGGATGAAACTTATCTAGAGCATATGTATTGTCTATACAAATCAAATAAATATCTTGTGAAGCATCCAATTTACATCGGCTAACGATGCAATCTATTCGGTGTGATGAACCGCATATGTGAGCTTCTTTGTTGTGGTATCCACAGACCTGAAGTCTTATATGAAGTCTCTTTCAAGCTTCAAGATGCAGCAAAAGATTCCCAAAGCAGAACAGAAAAGAGTCCCAAATGTGGACCATCACCAAAATTCCAAAATGGAATTCAGAAGATTCCCAAAGGGAACGCAAGCAAAAGGTAATTCCAAAAAGGAATTCCAAAAGAAGTACCAAAGTTGACCAAATCCAAATAGATAGAATCCTATTCCACACTGTTTGTGATTGTAAGTAACTTGACGTGTTGAGTTGTTCTCAGGATATTTAGATGAAGTGTATAACTTTCTAATGTGCAAGATGTAGGTCACTCAAAACTTATTCCTAATCAACCTAATTGATCATCAAGAATAGAAAAAGTAAGTGTGTCACTTCGAGCTAATTGATTTGTTCAACAATTCATCACTCAATTTTTTCACAATTTATATGTCTATTCAAAACCTTCAAAACATGTGTTGCTATGATTTCTAGTATAATCCCATTACATTTATTGATTTTATGCATATCACATATACTATTAAAACTATACTTATTTGTGTGCTTTGTGTGTGCAGGCATGTGATCTCATTGATGATTTTCTTACTCTTTTTAAACTTATAACTTCTTCGAGGTCATAAGTTTAGGGGGGAGAAAATATAAGAAAATGCCAAAAAATATTGAAAAAGATCAAAAGAACAAAAATACTATAAATAAGTGTCTCTCAAAATGATGGTTTTGATCTATGAAAGGTTAAAGATGAATCAGTATATGCTGAAATGTTCTAGTACAAATGTTGAAAATGTTGAAAATGTTGTTAAAAATGGTTTGGAAAAGTTTCAAGCTTACCGATATAAGATACATTTGTCATGCTTCAAATTACAAAATTGTTACATCATGAAAATGGAAAATTGTTAAGAGAAACTATTTAATTCAACAAATTCATGTTAAATCAATGATTTATGTCTAACATGTTTAGTCTGAATTATGGCAGGTATCACATCATCAATCATTAATCCAAGGAAGATCCCACGTCACATCACTTTGAAAATAACGTCAACTCTCGAACACCTCGAGGATATTTGAAGCTGAATTTATCCAAGTTTAATTCATATGCCATAGGGACAAACAGTGACAAGACGGATAAACAGTGCAACCTATCTGAGTTGATGAGTTTTCTAAGTCTTATAGATGGATGTTCTCAAGACGGACAAACAGTGATTACTGATAAAATTTTCTAAGTCTTCTAGATGGATGTTCTCAAGACGGACAAACAGTTATTTTTGATCATACATTCTAAGTCTTAAAGATGAATGTCCACAAGAAGGACAAATAGGATCAAGTCAAGTTGTATCAGTCTAAATTGATTCATGAAAATAATTACAAGTGTTGGACGATTTATAGCATAAAACGGACAAACAGTCATTATATGACTAAACTCTTAGATTCCATCTAAGTGTTTGCTTTGTGGGTTTAAAACGGACAAAAGTGTTAAAATTTTAAGTATACACTCAAAATGGACAAACAGTGTCCAGACGGACAACTCAGGTTGTATACTTCAACTTTTTAACTTGATTTATCAAAAGGTTTGGCCTAGATGGACAAACAGTATCCAGACGGACAACTAAAGGCCTAGATGGACAAACAGTATCCAGACGGACAACTAAAGGCCCAGACGGACAACTAAAGGCCCAGATGGACAAACAGACAAATCTTTATAAAAACCCTAAACACTTGTCATTTTTCTCATTCGTCCGTCTGAACTACTTTTACACCGCTGTTTCATATTCTTAACCCGATTCACGATTTCATCATCTAAAATCGATTTAGAGACTTGTTTAGGACGATGTTAAGGTAAAATCATATTCTAAAACCAGATTTGAGGTCTAATCTGTAAAATTTCAACTAAATCTAGGTTAAAATCTGATTCGACATATTACGACTAAACCCACAGTCCAATCTCTAAAATGTGTAAAATTGAACTTAAAATAAACCATCATAAAACATCACTTAAACATCATAAACATCACTTAATCAGTCAACACTCATCCAATTTCAAATAAAATTGAACTTAAAATTTACATAAGTAACTGAAGTCTTACACATATGCATGTATGTGCAGGTTAAAATGTCATAAATGAAGCTTGAACCAAGACATAACATTGCAGGATACTTGAATGAACATTGTCAAGAATCAGCTGGTTATGAGAACTGAGATCTGGTCTAATGGTTGATGGTGTAGGTTTGGAACAAGAGGTCCAGGTTTCGAGTCCCTTGACAGAAACATAATTTTTAACTATTTATTTACAAGTATATTAAATATCTTTTATTTTATATTAATTTAACATTATGTTTTTTGATAATTTAATTACTTACTGATTATTGTAAGTTAATAATTCTTATAAAAAGGTTTTGAAAAGATTATTAAAATATAACCGTAAATATATAAGAGTTTCTAAATACTAATTTCAAAAATAATTACATTTAATACTTATAAAGTTTATAAAATTATAAAAGGTTGGTATCAATTTCCTTCTGAACTTTGTATATTTCTAAGTCTTAAAATGTATAAAACTCTATATATATTGATTTATGATGATTATGGTATTTTTAGTTATCGGTAATTATTTTGATATTAATTAGATAACTATTTATGCTAAAAAGATAATTATCTTAAGAATATATTTATTTTATCTTTTATTTAATTTACCATAAAACTAATCCCTATATATTTAGTTAGAATTAAATATTTATTTAATCATTATTAATATTTAAAACCTCAAGTTTCTATTAGAACCCCAGATTCCCGAATCACCTATAAGTTCATTCATTCTAACTTAGTACTTCCTTCCTTAGGTTATCGCTAAGGAGAGTTTCGGTGAATTATTCAAGTTTCTGTTTAATTAATTCATCATTTATTTACCATGTGAGTATTCATTGCCCCTTTCTACGTTTTATATTTTTGGGGGAAATCATGTGACTTATTAAATCATATGTATTCTTTTATTCAATTTATCCACTTTTACTTAGTATAATCATTATACTCATTTTAATCATTATATTCCATTCTTTCAATTCAAGTTATGTTTCTACTTGCATTATGTGTTCATTATATGATAGACATGTAGATCTGAATCAAGTCATTTCACGAGCATGTTAATATGCTAATCTATTCAACAATAATGATTCAAACAAACAAACAATTCAACAAGAGAAATTACTGATAAATGCAATTGTATTGATTGAGAGAATAAGTGTGTGTACAAAGGTCTAAAAGTCCGATGTCTAAAATGTACACAAGAACACCTATTTATACTACTCTAAACAATACAAGCGAGTACAAACAAAAATAACAAAAACTTAAGTTGATGTGTGGATAATAGTCTGTCCGCACATCTCTAAGTCAATTCTTGTCCGCACATCCAAGTTCTGTCCGCACATCTTTTCTGAAAAACTTTAAGTCTGATGATCCAAATATACTAACAATCTCCCCCTATCATCATACTTCAAGTTTGTTCTTCTTCTTCTTTTACTTCTACAAACTCTGACAGAGGTTTGACATTCCAAAAATCTGGAGCAGACTTGATATATTATTGAAATTTTGAAGCAGCTTTAGCATGTTTATCATTCTTCACAATCATTGGCATCAACATCATTTCTTCAAATGTTTCTTGAGCTAGATTCAGAATGTCATCTTTAGTAAACATCTCATCAACTCCAGATGCACTCTTGATCACCAAATTTCTTCTATTGTTGATCTCCAAGGATTGAATGTCTGTTATGTTCAATGTACCAACCTTCAAAGCTAAAAGCTCCTTCCTTAAAGCCATTTTCTCATATGCCACAGACAATATTTCAATCATGTGAATGAAATAGCATAGATCTTGTACAGAGTCTTGTCCAACACTTTCTCATATTTATGTTTGGCAAGGAAGTTAATGTAAGATGGATGTAACAGTCTTAGCTCAAAGACACCAAACATTCTTATTTCATCTTCACTCTGATCTTCAACATTTCTGACAAGCACTAACTCTTTCTTCCCAGTGTCATAAAACCATCTCAATATAGGATAACTTGTCTGATCTCCATTGAACACTTTCACACCTTGTTGTTCAAGCTTAGGTAGATATTTTGCAATATCATCAAGCATGAACTGTCTGATAAGTCCAGGAACAAAGGGTGTCTTCTTCTTCTTATTCTCTTGAGATTTCTCATGATAGTACTTAGCATCTTGCAGTTTAGCCAAACTTATATAATAATCTTTGTCTGATGTGAACAATTTGTCCAACATGAATTCACAAGTAGTCCCTCTAACACTAAACTTGTGATTCACTAATGACAGACTTCTAAGGTCTTTCAAATCTTGTTGATCAAGCTTTGCAATGTGAGTCAAAAAATAATAAACTTCACATGATCTATTTATCCTTTTGATGATAAATCCCTTAAAATCTTCATCAAACTTCCAAGCTATAATCTTTGACTTGTGATCAGTTGAATATGCAACTGTTTTAGCCAAGAGTTCTTGAATAGTTTGACCCTTTTCAACCATAGATCTAACTGTCACTCCAATGGGCTTCTTAGGGAGCCAACTCTACATAACAGCTTCAGATGAAGGCATACATTCAGTTGTTCCATAAGATCTAACAACTTTGGATTTTATCTTGTATTTATCTTTAATCTCTGCAATTGACTTTTTCTGTGGTTGTTGAATAGGCTTCTTTTCAGACACATCAATATATTCATCCTTGAAAGGATTCAATTTAACCATCTTTCTGCCTTTTCTTTTATTTGAAATGTTTCCACCATTCTTGAAAGGATTCAATTATCCATCTGCCTCACAGGATAATTCCTTGATGCCAACCAATCCTTCAACTCATCCTTCTTCATTCTATCTATCATAGGATGTAGTAAGGTTCTTGTATTTTCAACCTCTAGATCTTCAAAGTATTTGTCACCATCAAATTCTCCTTCTTCATTTTCTGCAGATTTCAGCTTTTGAATATCAAAATCAAGTTCTTCTTCAGTTCTCCCCAACACATATACTCTATTGAATCCTTTTTGTAACAGAAACATGATTTTGTTACCAAAGGCAAATTCAATCTGTTTTTTCACTTCTTGTGCAGGCTCATCCAATTCAAATTTTAAGACATCAGGATACTTCAATTCAGTCTCATCATCAATCACAGCTTCAGGATTTTCAACATTCAAATCAAATTCATCTTCATCATCTAATCCGTGTAAAGCTTCAATCATTTCATTATCAGATGTTTCTTCTTGAGCATGAGAAGAATGAATGCCTTCAGCCTTTTGTGCATCTAATTCAACTAATTCAAGATGCATTTTCCACTCTTCTGGAGTTAAAAATTCATCTCTGTCAAGCTTTCACTTAATCTTGGCATCCATCTTTTCGAGTTTAGACATTTCTTTCACTTCATCAACTACTTGTTCAACCATCACAAATTTTCCTTTATTTAACTTTCTCTTATTTCTTTGATAAGTAATTGAAGATGAGCCAGAGGATTTGATTAACAAAGGCTGATGTTTCTCGAAACTTTCTACAACACTTTGAAAGGTATTTTTAACTCTGTCAATCTCTTTCAGCAACAATTCTTGTTGATCAATAGTTAACAAGTTAGAGATGACCAGCTGTTTCTCTTCATTATTCAACTTGACCTTTGAGATAGTTCTTTCTCTCCACAGATAACTAGGTTGAATATCTTTCAAAATAGCGTCATCCACCTGTAATTCATCAAATGTATATGTATCTTTAATTGGAATAACTTCTAGATACACAACAGCCAATGGTTTGAATCTATCTTCAACTTCTTCAACCACAATCAATTGCAAAGCACTTTCATCTCTTTCAATTAAGTATTCATCATCACTTTCATCATCATGATCATGATTATTATCACTTGAGCTTGACTCTGTGCTTTCAGAATTATCAGATGAAGAAGTATTAACAGAAACTTTCTTCATTGAATCTATAAACTTCAGTAAATATTCAATCTGTCTATCTTTCAAACTGTTTTCCTCTGTCAATTCTTGAATATTTTCATCTTTCTTCTTCAAGCTTAATTATAACTCTTCAATCTCTTTCTCTTTCAACTCAAGTTCAGTCTTAAGATCAAAGTTAAGCTTCTTTACATCAATGTTTTTTGTCACCAACCTATTGTATCTATCAACAATTTCACTGGATGTTAATCGAAAATTGTTGAATAGATTGTTAGAGTCTTGAATTCTTCTATTAAGTTCTTCAATCTCAATATTCAACTTGTTAACTTCAGAAAGATGTGCCATATCAAATTTGGATAAATCACCAACAGGTAATTCTGACTCATGAGTATGATATTCTTTTCAGACTCATGTTCTTCATCTGAAGAGGTAATCACAATCTGATCAATATCCTCTTCAGCTTTAGATTGTTCTTCAAAATCATCATAAACAAAATCAACTTGATCAAGATTGATCTTGTTAATTTCTTCTTGATGGTCAGATAAAGTCTTCTCTGAACTATCATCTTTCTCTTCAATTTCATCATGTTTTTCTTCTATATTCTCAATCACCTTCAGTTGAATCCATATCCACATTCATACCATTAACATTTTCAGGTTGATAATCATCACCATCAGAATCATCATCATTATCATCATCATCTTGATTATCATCATCACCATTCTCTTCTTCAGAACTAGATTCAGCTTGAGCAATAGGTTCTTCACCAATCAACTCATCCATTTTACTGGTTCATTGTTGGTCCCAGTCAAATTTGAATCAATGTTTTTGGTGAAGATTTGAATCAAAATGGTAAAAATTATGAAGAACAAATGATTAACAATAAATAACACTACTAAAAACTCAGATTTGATTCATATTGATTTGCATCAAATATTGTTTACATGGAAAGACCCCAAATCATGCTCATTCAAGTCTCCTAAAATCCTAATTGCCATTTACTATTTATAGCTAATGACATTTTGGACTAATGACAATTAGGACCCTAGACTTAGACTAAAACATGACAAATGGAAATTAATAAAAATAAACCCCTAATGTTTAGTCTAATTTATATTTTTTCATAAAGAAAAAAAAAATAAGAAAACGATTAAATATATTTTTTTGACACAAAATATATTTAATAACAATCAAACTCCGTCATCTTCAACGTCTTGTCTCTAATCTTCGTCACGAACGCGTCGTCTTGGCTTTTGCGTTGACTTTGACCGTTGACGTTGACTTTTGTTGACTTTGACTATGTTGATAATATTAGACTAAACTTCAGGTCCAATAATACTCCCCATAGTCTATTATTATCAACGTTTTGCATCGTGATCTGCACCGATAAGTCAATACTATTGGATCTTCAATTTGGTAAGCTTCAGTCTTAATTTCAGTTCCAACAAAACTCCCCCAAGACTTATGCTTGCCAAATTATGTTGCTGAAGATCCTTTATCTCCAAGCTCCCCCATATTGTATGCTCCCCCATCTTGCGTGCATCATTTCGTAAAATCTGGAACGACTTTCCAAACTATCTTTTCTTAAGTGCTTTAGAAGATGTAGGAGGAGGATTCCTAGCTCGGTATCTTCTGCAAACTTTGAGTAACAAGTTCTCTGGTCAGGTGTTTTCCTCAACTGATGATCGGCCATCACTTGCAGCAAATATCTGTAACAGAATCACATACAAAATCTCGAGATTTCTCATTAGATCATTTCATTAAACAAAATAAACCCGTGTTTATCTGTGTATGAAAAACAAGCGAACCCGTGTTCATTGGTGTGTGCAATTTCCCGTGAAATGCATGTGAAAATGATAGCATATTAATAGCATAATATGAAAAACTTGAAAATAATTTGAAATGAAAAATCTTTCCTTTTTTTTAATATAAACTAATAAAATCTAACGAACACATTTATTTATTTATTTATTTATTTAATTTTTTTTTCAAAATTTGTAGACAAATTCACCTCCTGGAAAAATAATTGTTCGTCTCAACTCAAACTCCAACACCTTTACCCTTTAAAACTTTCAGTTCAAACAACTCGGCTCAATGAAAAATGAATTTGAAAGTACCCGGTCAAGACAAAGATATTTCTATCTCAAGTGACAAAATTTTAAGCCAAAAGATTTACCATAACACCTAGCCACAAAGAAAAATATTTTGGTCTCAACTGACAGAACTTTGGCCCAAAGAATAACAATATTAATAACCCGACCAACGACAAAAATATTTTCGACTCAATCAACAAAAAATTTGGCCCAAAGAATAAAAACAAAAATAACCCGGCCAAAAGACGTCATTTTTTCAAATTTTAACGACGACTTGAACGAAAACGCCCATAAATTTTAAATTTAACACCCGGCGAGCGAGTTTGTTAAACTCTAACCTGAATAAAATTGAGTTGGATTCAACAGCCCAAAACACACAAGCTTAGGCCCGGAAATAAGTTAAATCAAGATCTGGCCCACATACTAATTAAATTTCAGCCCAAACAAACACAAGCCCAAATAAACATACATTTAACCTAAACCTAACCCAAACCCTAATTTTTTAAAAAATCTGCCGTTAAAATGAAACAACAACATCCACTTCAACAACACACTTCAACACAACAACACACTTCAACACATGCTTCTCTCTCTTCTCTCTACCTTATCTATCTTCAAAATAACAAACACAACTCTCTTTCTCTGCTCTTACAAGTTACAAACAACATCAACACACACAAACACACTCTCTTCTTCTTTTATTCACTTTAAACACAACATCACACACACAAACACAACTCTCTTTCTCTGCTCTTACAAGTTACAAACACACACACACACACACACACACACACGAGTTGCTGCTGCTATAACAAAATACACACAAACAAGATTTGCTGCTGCTGCTCGTTCTTTCTTTCTTCTTTGTATCATACGGTAACAACATCACACACACACAAACATCAGCTCAACAGCAGCACATACGCAAACACGATCTCGATCTGCTTTCACCTACTTCTTCTTCTTCTTCTTCTTGGTAGTTTCACATCACAAACAGCTACAACATCAAAACATAAGTCAATCTGCTGCTTCTTGATTGTTCTTCTACAACAAAACTTCTTCTCTTTGTTTCAGCTTGCCAGAAAAACAGTCACACCACCACCATTGAGATGCTTCGTCCTTTTTGTTTCAGTCAAGAAACACCCTATCACAACCGTACACCTTCACAAACAACTCGTCTTTTCTTTCTGTTTTATAACCCGATGACCATCAACCCATCGTTAAACATAGTGTGGATAGTAGATCTTAAAGGCGAATGTGATTATGGTTGGTAAGAAAAGAGGTAAGGGTATGGTTTGTTTATTTGTTTTTTGTTTTTTTTTGTTGTTTTCTTTTTGTTTTTTTGTTTTTTGTTTTTTGTTTTTTGTTTTTTGTTTTGGTTTGAAATGGTGGGTGTGTTGGATTTGACCGAGAATAGGGCTGGTTGAAATGATGGACGGGTAAAGGGTTTAGGTTTATGGATCTGAGATTTGGGTGTGGGATCGGGTTAGAGTTTTTTGACTTTGGGTTTGGTTTTGGTTTGTGGTTTAAACTTAGATCTACACTTGTTTAGCATAGATCTACAAAAAGCAGTGAAGTTTGTTGGTTTTAGTTTGATGTTTGGGTGATTTTGCACAGATCTGTGCAAGTGTCGCACAGATCTATAATAATGGTTTTGTTTTCAGGTACAAAAGTGTAACAAGATGTAGTTTCGCAAACATCAGGGTAGTGTCAGCAAGGTAGTGTCGCAAAGATTTAAGATCTAGTTTCGTATTATCTCCGAAACAGTACTTTCGCAAATATTATTTTGAACTTTCGTTCAGGTGTGGTCTAGTGTCGCAAGATCGAGATTTGAAGCACCAAGAACACCAAGAACACACACACAACTATGTGTGAGAGAAAATCTCAGATCTGAGATTTTTCTTTTGATTGCTTGTAATATTTGATGTTGAGATGATGTTTTTGATGTTAACAAGAGTAGATCTACAACAGATTGTTGTAGATCTGAAGATTTTGGTGAAGATTTAAATTTCAGATCTGGTTTCTCTCTCTAGAAACACACCAGATCCGTTTTCTCTCTCTAAAAACCCTTCTTCTATTTCTAAAAATTCTTCAAAATCAGCAATGATCTTCAACAAAATGATTCAATTAGATATCTATTAGGCTCTGATACCATTTGTTGGTCCCAATCAGATTTGAATCAATGTTTTTGGTGAAGATTTGAGGTAAAGGTTGGTGAGCATATCGAAGTATCCGACTCTGAAGGAGATGGTACAGACGGGAACTAGCCGAAGAGATTTCGGTGGTTTCAGTGATGCAGGTGGGAGCGGAGCTGAAAAAGAGACAGAAGTTACTGATGACTTTTGTCTCGACATTGATACCGATTTGGGTGGTGATAAAGTTGTTGATGATAAAGAAAAGAAAGATGAGATGAAACTGGTAGATGAAGAGGAGGATGAACAGTTAGTGGATTATGACTCGGAGCCGGAATTTTATAAAGTGGATGATAAAGAGATGGTGTACGTTGCACAAAGGAGTGGATTGGAGGGTGACGTGTTCGAATTGAACAAATTAGACTGGTTCAAGAAGGTAGATGTTGGTCCCAAAACAACTTTGAATTAGTAATTTGTGAAGATTTTTGGATCAAAATGACATAAAGTTGATGAACAATGGATGAACAATGATGAACACACTATAAAACTTTCATTTGATCTATTTGATTTGCATCAGATTTACAATAAGTGATAAGACCCCAAATCTAGCTCATACAGGCTTAATGAAACCCTAATTACCATTTACTATTTATAGCCTAATGACACTTTGGACTAATGACAATTAGGACCCTAAACTTAGACTAAAACATGACAAATATAAATAATACAAAATAAAAGGCTAAAACATGTCTAAAACTAGATTAAATATATTTTGTTGATACAAAATATATTTATTACATTAACGATCCTAGACATAAAACAACTTCAACATCTTGACTCGGTTCTTCGTCTCTAACGCGCCATTTGACTTTTTATGTTGACTTTGACCAGACGTTGACTTTTGTTGACTTTGACTGTGTTGATAATATTAGACTACAATTCAGGTCCAACAATACTCCCCCATAGTCTATTATTATCAACGTCTTGCATCGTGTTCAGCACCGATAAGTCAAATTATGTTGCTGAAAATCCTTTATCTCACAAGCTCCCCCATATTGTATGCTCCACCATTTTGCGTGCATCATTTCGTATAATCTGGAACTGTTTTCCAACAATCTTTTCTTGAGTGCTTCAGAAGATGTAGGAGGAGGATTCCTAGCTCGATGTCTTCTGCAAACTTTGAGGAACAGGTTCTCTGGTCAGGTGCTTTGTTAAACTGATGATCGGCAATCATTTGTAGCAAATATCTGTAACACAATCACAAACAAAATCTCTAGATTTCTCATTAGATCATTTCATTTAACATAAATAAACCCGTGTTTATCTGTGTATGAAAACAAGCGAACCCGTGTTCGATTGTGTGTGCAATTTCCCGTGAAATGCATGTGAAAATGATAAAATTTTAATAGCGTAATATGGAAGACTTGAAAATAATTTGAAATTAAAAAATCTTTTTGGATTTTTTTAATTAAAAATTAAAAATTCTGAAAAGAGAGGACGAGTCCGACAAGATCACAAATATTTTTGACAAAGAGAACACATCCCAAAAGGTACACCTGAACAATAAGATGCAAGAACCCAAACATAAAATAAAATAAAAATAAAAACTTCACGAAAGGATATCAGATAATGCGTTACGAGCAACCATCCAGAGAAACATAGACTCGGTGAGATTGTCAATATGTTTGTCCATTTAAACTCATGCCTTGTTCCTATCAACAAACAACCTGTGACGATCTTATCATGTTTTGGTTCGCTTTGAAGAAACTCAAGCGACTTGGTTTTCACAGACATTCAGCAAAGTAACTTGTTTTGACCTCAGGACATATTGAGTTTAGATGATTCAGCAAGATTTTTGTAATTATAATGGAACATAGACCCAGATCAAGTGATCAAGGCGAATGTATTTCGGAGGTGAAGTGGAGTTTAGGTTTGATAAAAGACACATCGAACAATGAGCATGATGTATAAACATTTTGAGCTTTGCTTTATATGGGTTTTACAGATATAACAGTCCAGGTCTATACTGACGTATAACAGAGGAGATGATTATCTGTACGTGCTGATGAGAGCTTCAGGTCTATATTTACATATAACAGAGAAGGTCATCACTCCAGGTCAATGCTTCCGCATAGCAGAGGAGATTAACATGAGAACAAAAAATTCTGAAGATCTAACGAGAAGCGTAATTCAGGGTTGCGGCTAAGGGTTATTCGGGAAAAAATCAAGCACGAAACAAATACTCTCAGTCCATTTTTTCAAAACTTATCACTTTGTGCAGGCCAAGTGTCTGTGAAAATGCTCCTCATCACCGAGCTCTTATTGAAATTTAGTTTGATCACAGATTTGCTGTTTACTTGTATTCCAGCTGATCCTATTGACATATCATCACACAAATCAATATCCTCCTTCATAAGCTTTCCATACAAACTTGAAACCTTCAAAAGACACAAAATATTTACATATAACAAAGCAAATTTTGGACTAATGATATTCAGTGCATTTTCATTTGTGATATTACTCCCCTAAAATTTCTATTTCAGCACAAAATTGAAATTTTCAAAAGACTCAAGAGCGACCTCAAAGGGATGTGAAAACTTGATCAAAAATACAAGTAAAAATGTTAGGCTCCTCTAATTTTTTTTTAACTTTTTTTAAAAAAACTATCTACAATATATAAAATAGAAGTTACCAAAGAAACGCCTTGCAGATTACCCTATCAAAAGTTTATAAATGAGTTATCAAGAAAAATGCAGTGGCAGTGAAAATCGATATGTGAAAATCAAGGAAAGATCCAGAATGTGGATAAGATACCAAAACCATGACCTGTTTGTTCTGCCTCAAATTTGAATAAGGAACATTTTCTGTCAGGAAACCGGATTACTAACAGTCCTCCTGAAATGTTCCTGCACTCATCAACAGATTAGTTAGAAAGGGGAACCCAGGTCATCGTAGTCCTGGGCGTTCCATTTTTATTGGTGTAAAACACTTGTTTAAGCACACAACTTGTTCTTGTATCAATTATCTTTTCCTCTTTCTTTTTAATTTGCCAAATTTGTTTAGGTTCAAACATTTTCGATTTGAAAGAGTTAAATTTGGAAATCATTTTCTGTTTAAGACCCGAGGAAAAAGAAATTGGTTTTGATGATTTTGTCATATTCATCTTTGAATCATGTGAAACTGACTTCATATGAGAAGGTGGGGATGGAATGTTCGTCATCCGACCATTCAAAGATGTATGATTATTAACTTGAAATTCAAATAAACAAACCTGTTTACCTTTACCATGTGGAGGATTCTTTCTAGACTCTGATCCGGAGAAGCAAACCTGTTTGCCTTTACCGTCCGAAACATGGCCTTTTGGGCATTTCTTGAGCACATGATCATCCTTTCCACACTTGACGCAAGCCTTGAATGGCTTTTGATGCTTGACTGGCCCGTGTGAAATAGCTGGGGGTGAAGCTTTCTTTGAACATGATGCGACTTGTTGGAAGACTTGTGGCTTCTTATGTGGAGCAGTGAAAGTGGAACACACTTGGGCTTCTTTTGTTGAGTTTTGGTTTGTCGGATGGGAGATGAGATCTTCACTTGCTTGTTCTCAAGTCATTTACAAACTTGAGATAGGATGGACAGAGGTGAAGGCTTCTTCTTTTGATCTTTTCAAGGATGACCGACTTGTTTTGCAGCTGGGACTGAGATTCAGATTTGACTTGATTCAGGTTTTGGAAGCATTTCAGATCTGACAGTTGCAGATGACATCTTGATCTTTGAATCTTCGAGACTCTCCTGTGTCTTTGATTCATCATCTGAACTTGTCCAGTCTTCAATAAGTACCTCTGGTTCCAACGGATCTTGATTGATGGGAATTGAGTGTGTAGATGTAGTTGCAGCTTGATGATTAGTTGATTCCTGAATTAACTCTTCCTTCTCACTCTTGACAGGCTCAAACGTAGGAATTTCACCTGCTTTAAACTTATCAAAAAAGTTAGAAGTAACAACCGTTACAGGATTAGAAACAACAGGAACCTAGCAATCATTAGCTTGACTGTCAGTACTCGTTTTACTATATCCCATACCAGTCGAAGAATCATAATCATCTCGCACCTCTTTCAGATTAACTCCCTCTAAACCTGCATGCAAACTGTTAGATTCTTGCTCAAACAAATCATTTTTAGGATGGGGTTTTGGTGTAGGTGAATAACACAAAGTGAATGGAGGCGGAAAAACCGTCTGAGCATCTGTGTCATACCCAACCCCATCTTTTACCCTAGCCCCCCTTTGTTTTGAAGCAATTTCATTCATTTTCATACTAGCAACAGACCACTTGTCAAGTTTTGTTTGAAGTTTTGTGGATTCATACTGTGCTAATATGAGTCTTTCACTTAAAAGGTTTATTTCGACATTTCGTTCATAAAGATTTCTTTTCAAAAGATCAATTTCAGGCAAGGCTTCATTGAGTTTAATCGAATAAGAAACTTCATTCTTTTTAAGTTCTGTATTTATGGTGGTTAATTCAGCTTGATTTGTTAACAAAAGTCTATTAGCTTTATACACACCAAAAAGACGAACTCTGCATGCAGATGAACACATGTCTTGAACTGTCTCATAAGGAAGTCCAATAATGACTTTTTCAACAGCAAGAGCTTTATCATAGTTGCATACCCTTGTGTTTCTTTTGTGTTCCTCTTCCTTTTCCTTCAGTGTCTCTTCATCCTCAGCTTTCTTCTTTCCTTCATCATCTTTCAAACTTTCTTCACATTCCTCTTCACATTTAGTCTCACTATCCACTATCGAAGCAACGCAACTTTCTATGACGTTCTCCTTTATCTCTGCAGTCAATTTCGAATCAGATCTCATTGACTTCAGTCTTTCAGCCAATTCAGTTTTGCAGTCAAGTATGCTTGTAACCGACGAAATGAGGTCAATATTTATCGTGTTGGTTTGTGGTTGAAGCACAGCTTGATAAAACTCCTTTCTTTTTACATCCAACTCCAAAATTTTCAACTTATCGATCATATCCAACAACTTGTAATCTGAAAACTTCCTCTCTTTCTTAAGATTTTTAACATGAAGACTCCATTCTGGTGGAAGAGATTCAATAAGCCTTTGAATTTGTTCATGATTTGTGAGTTCAGGATCATGCTTCTTTAGATTACTTGCAACCATCAGAAATCGATCGAGAAACACGGGCATCCTTTCATTCTTTAAAGTTGCAAAATTATCAAACCGGCTTTGTGCCATTGTGAGATCATCAGATTCGAAGGAGTTAAAAAGTTCTACATAAGCCATTTTTTTTTAATTTTTTAAAATTTTGAAATTAAATCCAGCTCTTGAAAAAGAATATTTTTCCAAAAGTTAATTTTCCCAAAAATAATTTTTCCAAAAATTAAGAATATTTCTCCCCCGAGAAAATTACTTTTTCGTCTCAAATCAACACCCCCAACACCTTTAAAACTTTCGGTTCAAACAACTCGGCCCAATAAAATAGGAATTTGAAAGTACTCAGTCAAGACAAAGATATTTCTATCTCAAATGACAAAATTTTAAGCCAAAAGAATTATAATAGCACCCAACCACAGACAAAAATATTTTGGTCTCAACTGACAAAAAATTGGCACAAAGAATAACAATATTAAAAACCCGGCCAAAAGACGTCACTTTTTCAACTTTTAATGAAGACTTTAGTGAACACACCCAAAAAATATAAAAATTTAACACCCGGCGAGCAACCAAAAATATTTTCCTCTTCAACTGACTAAAGTGAAGCCCAATGAATACCAATAATAATACCAGGCCATTGACACAAATATTTTGGTGTCAATTGATAAAACTTTGGCCAAATAAAACGAACCGAATCCAACAAGGCCCAAAATTTTAAAACTCGAACTCCCCGCCAAAAGACGTTAATACATAAATTTTAAAACGTTTTGTCTAAACACACGACTCATTGTTTAGACCTTTTAACCAATATGACGGTCCATTTTTACATCCCAAACCTGCAGTCCATTAGCAACAAAAAGCCCGGCCCCCTCTTTTTTTTATTGGTCTTGGCCCATTATGTTTGTAAACCCTAGCCCAATTTTTTTTTATAAATAACTTCAGCACAAACACACTTCACTGATCTTGTTGTCTCTTTTTCCACTTGTTGAACACACACACATTAGCTGCACATCTCTCCTCTCTCTCTCTCTCTCCTTTCATTCACACACACAAGTACATACACTATTTCAAATCTCTCTTAATCTCTCTTATACCGAACGCACAACATCAACAATCTTCTGCTCTTGCTTCTTAACTATTTCAACAGCACACACAAACAACAATCTCGAACAGCTGCTGCTTTCTTTTGCTTAATCCTCTCTTCTTTACAACACAACAACCTACACTCTCAGTCGAACATTCTCATTCTCGTTCTTTAAGCAGCAACAACACAAAACTATATCTCTCTCTCGTTTTCTTCTTGATTCGGTCGAGCAACAACAACAACAAGATATAACAAGAAACACACACACGTCACTTACACGATCTCTTTCTCTGCTCGATCTCTCTTCATCTTTGTTCTTCACGTTCAACAACACATCAAGAACAACACACAAACATTCAACAGCTCAATCTCTCTCCCTAGTTCGAACACACACACGTACGAACTGCTGTTGCTTAACAACAACATAAACTTCAACTGATCTTGCTTCTTCTACAACAACCGCAGCAACACATACACATCTTCTTCTTGTTTTTCTTTTTTTTAAAAAAATCGTATCAAGAACAGTAGATCTGTTAGTAATGTGTTGTTTGTTGTGTTTGGGTTCAGTGGTGATTATAGATCGAGATATTGTTACGGTGGTGAGGAGGATTTGGTGGTGTGTTGTGTTAGAAGCAACAATGTTAATGGTGGGGCGACGATGTTGTTGTTGTTTTATTTTGGTTGTTGGCAGCAATGTTTTGTTTTCGGGTTAAAAATGGTTTGAAATGGTTTTGGGTTTGGGAGGGAAATGAGTTTGATTTGATATGGGTTGGGTTAAGTAGATCCGGTAGATGGTTGTGGTTGTGTTTGATTTGGTTGGTTTTGTTTTGAATTTTGCACAGATCCGTAATAATGTCGCACAGATCTGGTCTCGGTGAATGATTTTAGATTTGTTTGGTTGATTGTTGGTGCAGGAATGATGTCAAGAAAGGTAGTGTCGCATAGATCTACGTAGTTTCGCAAGGTAAAGTTGCAAAAATTCTAGATCTAGTTTCGTATTATCTCCGAAATAGTATTGTCGCAAATAATATTTTGAACTTTCGTTCAGGTGTGGTCTAGTGTCGCAAGATGAAAATTTGAAGTCCCAAAAAACACCAAGAACACACATAGCTGTGTGTGAGAGAGAAACATTTCAGATCTTAAATTTTCTTATCTTTTCTTGTAGATCTCAGCTTCTAGATCTGAAATATGTTGTTGAAATCAACAGATCTGATGAATATTGATGTAGATCTGATGATTTTTGAAATTAGATCTGGTTTCTCTCTCTAAAAGCACACCAGATCCGTTTTCTCTCTCTAAATCTCTTCCTTGTATTTCTTCACAAATTTCTAAAATCAGCAACAAATGATTCAAAAGTGGATCTCAATTAGGCTCTGATACCATTTGTTGGTCCCAAAACAACTTTGAATCAGTAATTTGTGAAGATTTTTGGATCAAAATGACATAAAGTTGATGAACAATGGATGAACAATGATGAACACACTATAAAACTTTCATTTGATCTATTTGATTTGCATCAGATTTACAATAAGTGATAAGACCCCAAATCTAGCTCATACAAGCTTAATGAAACCCTAATTGCCATTTACTATTTATACGCTAATGACATTTTGGACTAATGACAATTAGGATCCTAAACTTAGACTAAAATAAAAGGCTAAAACATGTCTAAAACTAGATTAAATATATTTTGTTGATAAAAAATATATTTATTACATTAACGATCCTAGACATAAAACAACTTCAACGTCTTGACTTGGTTCTTCGTCTATAACGCGCCATTTGACTTTTTACATTGACTTTGACCAGACGTTGACTTTTGTTGACTTTGACTGTGTTGATAATATTAGACTACAATTCAGGTCCAACAGTAAAGGAACCAGAAACCGTCACGCCTCTATTCCTGAACATTGATGCCTCGACCTCAAAAGACACATACAACAAGATATTCAGCTGGAAATTTAGTCTGGAGTTGAAGAAGTTCATGATCAAGAGGAGAGGGGCGGTATTAGCTATGTCAGCAACCGTAAACACTTCAAGACATTCCCAAAGTAGGACTTGAGGCGGTTGGCTGTACTTCCACTAATTAATGCAGATCAAAGTGATCGTGCTAAATTGCTTGAGGAGGAGATACAAGCGGGATTGAAGGACAATTTTGTGAGCTTTGGGTACAACAAACTGGAGCGAAAGAGGTCGAAGAAGGATCTGGACTGGGTTACTGGAAAGGGAAAGATCGTGTTAAAGTTAAAGCCAATTAAAATGGTTCAAAGACTGAGGGTTCCGGATCCAAGTCCGTCAAGATTACAAGAGTTTGAAAAATGGTTTTACGACAACCAAACGGGGGAGGCGGTCGTGCGTGTTAAGGATGGAACTGAATGGGGGTTATTTGATCCTATGGAGGTATTTGGTTTCTCAGATGAAGATTTGAAGATACTTTGTGAGAACCCTATTAGATGTGGAGCCGGAGTTGAGACGAAGAAAGAAGCTTCCCTATTTGAAAGGGTATCTAATAGGGCTCAAGGAATCAGATCGGAGGTGATGCAGCTTGCTGAGAGTGTGCAGAAACATGTGGATCTGAAGGAAGACGTACGTGAGCTGATAGACCTATTGGAAGCGGCAAAGCCAGGAGTGGAATCTGAAGACCCGATAGGTGAAGTACCTCCCTAGCGGGAGTATTGATGACCACATGTAGGGTGGTACTTCACCTCGTCGTTATTTGTATTTTGTTTACTTTGTAATAGATTAGTCGTATTTGCTTTTCGTTGTAATAGTTAGTTAGTTTATTATTTGCTTTTGTTTAGGCTTGCTTATTGTAACATTTGTCCCGATCCATACCGAATCCAAATTAAAACCCGAACCCTTATCATGAAACCGTTCTACTTGATCATGAAATAAAAGCGTTTATTCAGTAATTTCGTTGTAATACATTACCTCAATAGTTAGTCACAAAGGATTATGATAAGTTATAAGAATATAAGGCGTTATTTAAAGTGTGGGATTCGTTATAAAGAAATTCAATCACTATAACTTATATATAATTCCCTATATTTTATAAAAGTTCAAAAGATAGTTTATTATTTAGACTAGTTGATAATTAATTATACTAATAAGTTTAGTGCCAAAATTGTAAGTTTTAAAACTATATTTAAAGTTTAATTAAATAACTAACAAATAAGCAAACTAGAGGGACTGGAAATGAAAATAATCATAATCAAATTACCCAGCCCCCATTCCCCTTCTGTTTTTCAGGTCACTGCTCCGGCAGTACTTCAGCGAGCTTCCGGCGAGCTAAAAACAGCAACTCCAAACCGTTTGAACTCAATTAACTCATTCCGACCCCTATATGGGTAAGATTCGAACCCCTCAAACTGTAAAAATTCAAGATTTTCGCGGTGTTTCAACTGTTTTGTCAACACCCAATTCCTATTTCCGGCAACTAAATCTCGTTCGATCAAAATACACGTATCAAATCAATTCTTTGATCCGAAATCATTCCTTTAACAATCTCAAACGTGAACAGCACGTCAATTTAACTAAATTCACGGTTTAACAACAAATCAAGTTCTAAAATTAGCAAATAACAGCCCATTACTCGTTCACTATTCAACAACCGTTTTAATCATCAATTGATTGAGGGCTTTTGTTCCTCACGCATCCACGAATCTTTCTAGGTAGTGAATTGCATCAAATCATCATCTTCATATCGTGCTCGATCCATCACATCCCCGTTTTCGTTCGTCGCTTATCTATAATAAATCTTCATTGTTCAAGGTAATTAAAAACATTCATCCTACTCGATTTTGCATATAGATGAAAAGCCCTAACATTGATTTGGATTGCAGATTCGTTTTCAAGGATCTTGATTTCTAGGGTTCATATGGGATTTGTGGTTTTTTAAATATTAGATTTATTAATTTATTTCCAAACATAACCAACTAATCGCATCTAGCCCACCGGTTTACACCAACTCCTTTGAACGCGTGGATCATGTGTTCGATCCCTGCTGCACTTCAATTCCTGCTTATTTTTTTATATATATAAATAACAGTTTTAACATTTAAGTTAAAATTCTTTAATTACTATTAAATAGCTAATAACCATTGATCAATTGTTTTAAATAAATCCATGTATTTTTGTTTTGTCAAAAAATAATTTGAAGTTTTATAAAGATTTTAAACTACGTCTATTATTATTTAGAACAACTGTACAAAATAAATATATCTATCTTCAAAATTTATTAAGTAAACATTCAACGTTATATTCATTAATTTACAAATACTTATTATTTAATTAAAACTCTCCAAATCCCAAATTTAAAAACCCTAGATCCTAAAACTTCTTTATAATCCTAAACTTATCAAAGACGCCCTATTTTCCTTAGGTTAAATCTCAAGGAAACTTCCCGGAGCCCTAAGTCAACATTCAGATCTTTTCTATTATTAGTTTCTTTGTGCTTGAACAAGTGATTATTTCATAGCCCCTTTTTTACGCTTTATTATTTTGGGGGAATTCATGTGACATCTATCAAATAACTTTTATTCATTATATTCATTTTTGTTCATTTATTCATTTTATTTATTTATTCATTACATTCAATTCAATTCAATACATGTTTATGTTATTACTTGCAAACATGTATTCATGATATGACAGACAATTAGGAGGCATGATCATTAATTTATACAAACCTCAGTTTCAATGATAGATCTATTGGCCTGATATGCCCACCCCATATGGCTTTCGAGTGGTGATTGTTAACTGTTTCATTCATATGCTTCAGCTTATTTTGACTTCATCTGCGGATGGAGTCAGTGCAGTCATTAGGTTTGATTGTGCAAATTGTTGATATGTCATGTTCACACCTGCAATTTATAAATTTTAACATTACATGTGAATTGAATCAATCATGTTTATTCAGTAGTATTATGTATGCAAAAACCAATGTTTACTCACCAGCTAACTCGTTAGCTGATTCTATTTATTTTTCACATGATTTCAGGAAACGCAACTTAGGGGACATTTTTGGATGCTTCATAACTTGGGCCTTGAATTTAGGTAATTAAAACATTACATTTATTTATTGATGGTTGTTTTCGCTTTTGTTTGGATTATTCTATGTTTAGTGCTGGAACACATTTAATTTGTATTTAATGATATTTAAGCTCTCATTTAATTACCATGTGCTATGGACAATCATTTACTATCGTCCGCCCCGAGGTTTCCGCCATCGGTCGGGGTGTGACAGATTGGTATCAGAGCCATGGTTATAGGGAATTAGGTTATTAGAAATGGAATGACCTAGTCTATAACTAAGGACCCAAACATGAGTCATCTCGTGTCATTAGTTGTTAATTCATGCTATTTGATTACGTGTTTACTTGTTTACAAACATGATATGTTTTACATATGCCTATTGTTTATCCATTATTACAACTAATACAACTCTTATTATCAATCATATGAACTTCAAAACTCTAGGGCTTATGCCTAATCCGGATCGATTTCCTAATCGATTCTCAAATTCAAATTAAGTCTTTATTCATTATTTTCAAATTGCTTCCTTAATTTTCAAATTCAATATTTTTATGTATGGTTTTCAAATCTCGTCAAAGTGTAAGTCTCGTTACTGAACACGTGCAATACTGGAAGAGTGGGTGCCTGTACTTCGGGTGTTCTGTCTAGGAAAAGGTATTCATATAAATCCAAATCAACTGATGGATCCGTTACCTTACCTGGGAACCCTCGGGGTGAGTGTCCACTTATAGGTACGCATGTCTTCATTAAAGTTATCATGGACCTACTATTTTGATAAGTCAACGTATTCGTGCGTTTTACAAACTAAGCGTCTACATTCGGAATATCTCATCCTGATTTCAATATCTCATATTTTCAATAATTTCTCTAATTATTTATAAACTCGTTTTTCTTAGTAGAAATAATTTTCGAAAAAAAAAAACTCATTATTAAATTTCAATACTTATCATTTATACATAAATTTATCATCAAGCCCTCCTATAATTCAATTAATCACAAACTTACCAAGTTACCATCAAATTAACATATAATACATAAATCTTAACTTCATCATTCAAATTTTCTTATAATTCATAAACTATTATCAAATTATCATGCAATTTATTTAATCACAAATTATCATAATTCACATATAATTCATTTAAACCCATAAAAAAAATTCTCATATAATTATGCAAATTCAAGTTCCAATGTATTTCCTTTTCAATTTTTTTTACTTGAATCATCTACACTATTTATAAGACACAATTTATTTAAACTTGACTACCTACATGATTACCTCTATTGTCTATGAACTTGTTTGCCTATATAATTTAATTTTTCATTTAACACCACTATCCACAAACCTAATCTTTTAAGAACTCGGTAATCTATGCATGTGATACGTTAACCTAATTATCCAGAACCTTGGTAAAAGTTGATCATACATGAATTTGATTTTCTGTGACGCTATTGAAGATTATTTTACGTACACCTAACTGTCTAAATGCATATGAACTCGACTTACTATGAACATGGTTATCTAGTATATAGGAAACTTGATTTTTCATAAACATGAATTTCTATAAATCTGTTTAACTACAAACTCGATTATTCATGCATATGCACAATGTTAATTGCATTAAGTTGGCACCTAAATTAATGAACATTGATCTTTCCATCATCTAAGAATTTAATTTCTAAAGAACTTGAATATCAATTAACTTTAATTACTCAAGCATGAAATCATAACTTATGTGCATCTTTATCTGTATTTTAGAAGTTTTGTGTCCCTTGACCCCCACATGACATAATGAATTATGAGAACCATGCAAAGGCTAGTGTAATTACGGGTGCACACGGAATTACAAAACTCGGTGCATGGAAGTCATAATAAGTTTTGTTGTGTGCTTTTGGGCAATGCGGCAAATGTGGTGCGATAAGAACATGGTGGATACGCCGCTGGTACATCCTATATACAAGTGTACTTGTCACATCATCAAATGAAGTGTTGCCTACGTCCAGTGAAGTTTGCGTGACTTCTGGATCTTGACTTATTGCAATTTAACTTTAACAATGTTTTCTTTTAAATCTTTCATTCATCATTATTCATCATCATCTAGTGCTCACGTTGGTGATTCAACTTCTCGAGGTTAAAGTATTATTGTTCAACTCGAGGGAGCTAGATAACGTTAGTGCACTTATGATGGAAAGCGCATTATCATGGACAACATTTGAAGTTGTGCCACATTTACTCATTTTATTAATAATGTTATCCATTTATTCATTCAATTTATCAATCACATTTATTAACTTTCATCATTTATTCGTTTTTTTTAATCACATTTATTCATTTTTATCATTCATTCATTTTATCAGTCATATTTAGTTACTCTAATCATTTAGTAGCGTTTATTCATTTTACTCATTTAATCATTTTACTACTGATCACACAAGTTAAACTGTAGCAACATTTACCGATCATCTTAAACCCTATTCCATTTTTATCTTGAGTAGCAATGAATCACTATCTGAACCCTTCGTCCAATTAAGTTCATCTGGACTCCTTATAACTCGAACAATATTATAAACGACACTTAATGATATTAAATAAATTGAAGAAAATAATTCTTATCATAATATCTCATTTAAATCCTAAGTTAGCGCATGTGCGACATGAATATGTTCCGGAAACGATCATGATACACCTATTAGTTCTTTCATCAAGACTAACGTTAATCAAATTTCGGGACGAAATTTTTTAAAGGAGGGGTGACTGTAACATTTGCCCCGATCCATACCGAATCCAAATTAAAACCCGAACCCTTATCATGAAACCGTTCTACTTGATCATGAAATAAAAGCGTTTATTCAGTAATTTCGTCGTAATACATTACCTAATAGTTAGTCACAAATGATTATGATAAGTTATAAGAATATAAGGAGTTATTTAAAGTGTGGGATTCGTTATAAAGAAATTCAATCATTATCACTTATATATAATTCCCTAGATTTTATAAAAGTTCAAAAGTTAGTTTATTATTTAGACTAGTTGTTAATTAACTATACTAATAAGTTTAGTGCCAAAATTCTAAGTTTTAAAACTATATTTAAAGTTTAATTAAATAACTAACAAACAAGCAAACTAGAGGGACTGGAAATGAAAATAATCATAATCAAATTACCCAGCCCCCATTCCCCTCCCATTTTTCCGGTCACTGCTGCGGCAGTACTTCGGCAAGATTCCGGCGAGCTAAAAACAGCAACTCCAAACCGTTTGAACTCAATTAACTCATTCCGACCCCTATATGGGTAAGATTCGAACCCCTCAAACTTTAAAAATTCAAGATTTTCGCGGTGTTTCTATTTTGTCAACACCCAATTCCTATTTCCGGCAACTAAATCTCGTTCGATCAAAATACACGTATCAAATCAATTCTTTGATCCGAAATCATTCCTTTAACAATCTCAAACGTGAACAGCACGTCAATTTAACTAAATGCAGGGTTTAACAGCAAATCAAGTTCAAAAATTAGCAAATAACAGCCCATTACTCGTTCACTATTCACCAACTGTTTTAATCATCAATTGATTGAGGGCTATTGTTCCTCACGCATCCACGAATCTTTCTAGGTAGTGAATTGCATCAAATAATCATCATCATATCGTGCTCGATCCATCACATCCGCGTTTTCGTTCGTCGCTTATCTATAATAAATCTTCATTGTTCAAGGTAATTAAAAACATTCATCCTTCTCGATTTTGCATATAGATGAAAAGCCCTAATATTGATTTGGATTGCAGATTTGTTTTCAAGGATCTTGATTTCTAGGGTTCATATGGGATTTGTGGTTTTTGTAAATACTAGATTTATTAATTTATTTCCAAACATAACCAACTAATCGCATCTAGACCGCCCGTTTACACCAACTCCTTTGAACGCAGGGATCATGTGTTCGATCCTTGCTGCACTTCAATTCCTGCTTATTTTTTTATATATATAAATAACAGTTTTAACATTTAAGTTAAAATTATTTAATTACTATTAAATAGCTAATAACCATTGATCAATTGTTTTAAATAAATCCATGTATTTTTGTTTTGTCAAAAAATAATTTGAAGTTTTATAAAGATTTTAAACTACGTCTATTATTATTTAGAACAACTGTACAAAATAAATATATTTATCTTCAAAATTTATTAAGTAAACATTCAACGTTATATTCATTAATTTACAAATACTTATTATTTAATTAAAACTCTCCAAATCCCAAATTTAAAAACCCTAGATCCTAAAACTTCTTTATAATCCTAAACTTATCAAAGACGCCCTATTTTCCTTAGGTTAAATCTCAAGGAAACTTCCCGGAGCCCTAAGTCAACATTCAGATCTTTTCTATTATTAGTTTCTTTGTGCTTGAACAAGTGATTATTTCATAGCCCCTTTTTTACGCTTTATTATTTTGGGGGAATTCATGTGACATCTATCAAATAACTTTTATTCATTATATTCATTTTTGTTCATTTATTCATTTTATTTATTTATTCATTACATTCAATTCAATTCAATACATGTTTATGTTATTACTTGCAAACATGTATTCATGATATGACAGACAATTAGGAGGCATGATCATTAATTTATACAAACCTCAGTTTCAATGATAGATCTATTGGCCTGATATGCCCACCCCATATGGCTTTCGAGTGGTGATTGTTAACTGTTTCATTCATATGCTTCAGCTTATTTTGACTTCATCTGCGGATGGAGTCAGTTCAGTCATTAGGTTTGATTGTGCAAATTGTTTATATGTCATGTTCACACCTGCAATTTATAAGTTTTAACATTACATGTGAATTGAATCAATCATGTTTATTCAGTAGTATTATGTATGCAAAAACCTATGTTTACTCACCAGCTAACTCGTTAGCTAATTCTATTTATTTTTCACATAATTTCAGGAAACGCTACTTAGGGGACATTTTTGGATGCTTCATAATTAGGGCCTTGGACTTAGTTAATTAAAACATTACATTTATTTATTGATGGTTGTTTTTGCTTTTGTTTGGATTATGTTATGTTTAGTGCTGGAACACATTTAATTTGGATTTAATGATATTTCAGCTCTCATTTAATTACCATGTGCTATGGACAATCATTTACTATCGTCCGCCCCGAGGTTTCCGCCATCGTTCGGGGTGTGACACTTATGCGACACTACATGCGACACTATAGTGTCGCATGCAGCTTGTCTTAGTCTAGCGAGTAGGCAGTGTCGTCTTTACGACATGGCCTGCGACACTAGCTGTTGTATAAATAGTTTTCTAGGGCTATTTTGTACACAAGACTTGGGAAATTATTGAATACATTTTGTGCATTGATCTAGTCTTCGAATCTGGTTATTATTTGCAAGGAATTGTCTCTGTTATATCTTTGTTGCATCAATCTAATTCATCTCCATCCAATTACCTTCTTAATTAATCATTTCTTATTGGGTTATAATGGTTTTTTTGAGTTTTGGTCATTAATCACAATCAATTGTTGCTAGATCTCGTGGTAACAATTGTTTGTGATCAGATCTAAATCATCATTGCACGGATCTACTGTTTACCTGGACCAACATTCATCAACCAAATTAACTTTATCATTTCCATTTACAATCAGCCCAGCAGCCACATCCTTCATATATTGTGTAATATTAGTCTCCAATCCACTGAAATTAATCCTGGCCTTTGTTCTTGTCAAATAGGCAAACACCTTAGAGTCATGATGTAAGACTCTAAGTGTTGGACCATGATATACTCCAATCAACTCAGGAAAAGATTGATTGATCAAACATTGAATAAATCTTGGATATATCAAGAATTTATTTCTTCTATCTTCTTCAATATTCATCCTTAATCCATTGAATATGTAACTTGATAAGTTGTATCCTCTATTTTCAACTAAAGCAACCAATATAGAAGCTGTTCTATAGGTCATATCATTCCATCCTGACTTCCTCTTATACAAAGAGTGTTGAATACAGTGAATGATAAACCTCCATTTAGAACTGATTTGACCTTTTACAATCTGTTTTCTCACTGGACCTCCTTCATAGCCAATATCTTCAATACATTGAAGGATCTCAGCTTCATTGAATTCTGTAGGAAAGTTACCATCTTCTCCAAATCTGAAGCAAGTTTTAATACTTGCTTCAGTGATAATAAGTTCTCTATCTTAGGTGAATTCTCCTCTAATTCTTGTCACACCTTCAACAGATTCAACAACAGTTTTTCTCCAAAAACCTTTGATGAATCTCGAGACTATGGCAGGATCAACAGACAGTGCATAGGCCAATCTTGTCCTAGATAGAAATTGAATGACTTCAAGAAATTGTTCTTTCCCAACAGGGACTTCAGGTCGAAGATATGAAACAACATTATGCTCTTTCACAAACTTTAAATCAGCCATTTAACCTACAATGAGAAAGAAATTTATCAGAATTAATGTTCAGACTTAAATTTTAACAGATTTTGACTTTTTAGGTCAAAGTTGATCAAGTTTATACTCAAAATTTTAAGATGTTGGTGATGATAACCAGATAATGATGACTTTTAATCACTTATTAATTGAAAACATTCATGTTTAAATCAAGATTCAAGTTCAATTTTGTAAATTTTATTTGTCGATTAGTTTCTTTACGGCGAACACTGACATTTCAAAATTATTAATTAATTCTTACCCAAAGATACACAAGTTGATTTTGATATCTATTTGGTATTATTATGATGTTCAGATGATTGGTTTTGTTGTTTGTAATAGACTGTGTGAAAATCGTCTTGCAACTGTACTTGGTGTTTGAAATTAACCGTTTGAGGGTTTTGAAGGGTTTATATACTATTCCCACACTTGTTAAAATTTTAAAACATATTTTAAAAGATATGCGGACAACAGGTTGTTCGCACATCATATCATTTTTCATTCATTTCACATGTAAAATGAGTTTTATAAGTTTTTCTTTTAGTTAAAACACATTTACTTGTGATTCTTATCATTTTGATATCAAAATTTGTTTCAAAATTAAAACAATTTTTTGATCTGCCGAAAATAGTACGTGATATGCGTACAACAGTAACATCAGTTTTGTACTGTTGTTCGCACATCCTTCAAAATTCATTATATTCTTCAAAGATTTACATATTAAGTTATAAATCACATTTATTATTGATGATTTATAACCTAATCTTAAAATCTTTAATTTTGTTCGATATGCGGACAATAGTGTCATTCGCACATCACATTGATATGCTTGCTACAGTACCATTCGCACATCTTTCAAACACTTAGACAGTTTTAAGATTCTTTTCATCTTTCTTATTGTTGTACTTTGAACAGTACTCATAGATCATCAATTGATCAATGGACAACAGTTCTATGTACTAGTGACAATTTTCATGAAAAGTATTTTGATTTCTCCTTGCACATATGCACACAAATAATTCAAATCATTAGTTCATTCGATATGTAATATCATGACAGAATTTATGAACATCAAAATTAATAATAGTGATTTCAGTTGATCTACGGATGACAGTTTCAACTGATCTGCGGGCAACAGTGTTCGCATACCTTGATCTGCGAACAACAATGTCCACACATCTTGACAGTTTCATTGTCCATGTTATCTATGGTCAACAGTATTGACATATATTGATCTGCGAATAATAGTGTCCACACATCTTGACAGTTTCACTGTTTCATCTGATCTGTGGTCAACAGTATTCGCATATCTTGATCTGCGAACAATAGTGTCCACACATCTTGAAATTTTATGATCAAAATTTTAAATTTATGTGATCAAAACACTTGATTTGTTTATTCAGAAAAATATCTTTGACACACATAATTTGGTCTTTTGGTCATTTCAAAACATGTATAATTGTACTCTGCAGAGATCAAATTTTCAATTATGAAATGAATTGCACACATTCAATATATATTCATAATACCACATTCAATCAATCCAGCTTTTCTCATGAATCATCTTTTGAATATGACATTTTCTCCCCCTAAAGTTATAATTTTCTTAGAAAAGAAATTTTAAACTTTCCATATGAACAATTATGAATCTATCACAATGATCAAAGCCACCTTTATTTTTGTTTCACTTTGACAGAGGAGTACCTTTTAAGAACAAATATAGGTAAGCAAAAAGATCATATCACATCAATAATCTTCACACAAAATAAAAGAAAGTTTTGAATAGACATAGAAAATATTTCATTATGTAAGATGGGCAGAAAGCTTATAACAAACTTACTTTTCGACACTTAGTGATATTTTATCATGTTTTGGTTTGATTAAGTATGTCTAGTATGTGACCCACACATACAAACACCTTAGAAGTTTCAATATCTTCAAAAACATACAAGCAAGCACTTTAACAATCAGGTCACTAACAATGTACTCTGTGGAGCTTTGGGTTATAAATTATTAGGTGGTGTTCCCTTTGGGAAACTTCTTTACTTTCCAATTTTTGGAATTGACACTGTTCCACTTTGGGAATCTTTTGACACTTGGTGTTGTTCCTTTTTGGAATCTTTTGTAAATCTTGAGGTGTTCCGGTTCTGTAGCTCACTACAACAAAGGAGACCTCGTGTGAAACTTTAGGTCTGTGGGCACCACAACAAAGAAGTTCATAGATGGAACTTAACATAACTTGGACATAAAGAACTTTTAGTTTTTTCACCAAGATGTTTACTTTTCATATTTCTATTATTCAACTTACCCACACTAAACATTATGATCAGTCAGTCTTTATTAACTTTTGAAACATATGTAAAAGACAAAGATGTGATTTAAATTCATTTCTCTTATGATGCTCAACCAAACATTCATCTTTTATTATGTACTCATGCCACCTTTTTTTTATATAGATGGCAATGGCATATGATCAAGGTTCATAGTTGTCATACCAATAGCTTGAACAAAATGTTCAAATCTGCCTTGATCAAAGGCCTTAGTTAAAAGATCAGCTATTTGGTTTTCAATACTTACTTGTACTAACACTATTAAACCTTTTTTAGAATTATCACTTAGAAAATGTTATCTGATTTCTATATGTATGGTTTTAGAGTGTTGTACTGGATTACTTGTGATAAAGATTGCTGCAGTATTATCAATATAGATTGGGGTTTTCAAGAAATTAAACCCGTAGTCCAGCAGTTGGTTTTGACACCAAAGGACTAGTGAACAACAAGCTGATGCAGCAATATATTCAACCTCTACAGTAGATACAGAAACATTAGTTTGTTAACCTTGGACCCAAAAATTGACATCCCCCAGAAGTTGATTTTCTGTTTAGATTACATCCCCTATAATCACTGTCAATGTAAGTATATAATTCAAAATTTCCCTCTTTAGGATACCACAAACCCAGTGCAGATTTTCCTTTGAGATATCTGAATATACTCTTGACAGCTTGAAGGTGTGATTCCTTGGGATTTGCTTGATATCGTGCACACAATCAAACAGCAAACATGATATTCGGTCTACTTGCATTCAAGTACATCAAAGATACAATTAATGATCGATACTATGTTTGATCCACATATTTTTCACTTTCATCTGGCTCCAACTTGTGAGCTTTGTCAAGTGGTGTTCTTATGGATTGAACATCTTCAAATGAGAATTTTTTAAGAATCTTCTTGATGTATTTCTCTTGATTTATGAATATTCCATCTTTTGCTTGATTAACTTGTAATCCAAGAAAAAAATTCATTTCACCCATTGAGCTCATTTGAATTTTTTACTGCATGATAGATTCAAACTCTTTGCAAAGCTCTTTGCTTGTGGAACTGATGCGTGCAATATATATATATATATATATATATATATATATATATATATATATATATATATATATATATATATATATATATATATATATATATATATATATATATATATATATATATATATATATATATATATATATCTAAAAACACCTAAGTTTTAAATTTATAAAACCAAGAAAACCCGGCTAACTTACACACAACCGGCAGTGTACCGGTCGAATGCAATATAGCTTAAGTAAGTCCGGGTGTCGACCCACAGACTCTATATATCACGCTAATTAACTAACTAGGACTCGACTTAACTAGACACGAACTTTAAATAAAAGATTGTTTAAAATGGGGGGTTTATTGCTAAAAATAGTAACCTGCTAAAATAGAAACTTTCTAAATTAAGAAACTTACTAAAAATGAAACTGACGATTTAAAAGATGAATTTCAAACAGATGAAAGAAGACGAACCACCTAGGCTAGAATCATCGTTAACTTCAATTATCGCTTACATTGGACTAATGGTTATGGAACCGGGATCAAGACCTATTCACTTAAAAGCTTCCCTAATTAAGACCCTCGACCCTTTTCGAGTAGAAACCTAAAGGGTAACTATTAAGTTATTAGCACACCGGTTATGGGATTAAGTTTCCTCACGGTTACCTAATCAGATTATGCTTAATTGTCCCATGCTAAAGACCTATCTCACGATACAATCCTTAAAGTCATTTAACCAAATCATCCGATTTGAACCAAAAACGCCTCTAATCTGCTGAAAAATTGCCTCCAATTCGTACCCTAGGGTTTCTAGGAGGCTAGGGTCTCATAAGGAGTGTTTATAGAGCGAACCGGGCCAAGAAAAGCCCAAACTTTCTTCGTTTTCGCGTACTGGCTTGCTCGTAACTCCGTTTCGCGCTCTGTTTTCGCCTACGGATTCGATTTTTCACGATCTTTCCGTTTCTTTATCAAAATGGGACCTACGAAACATAAAAACGTCAGTTTTGCATAAAACGTTAAGAAAACAACACCGAAATGACTCAAAACGTAATTAAACACAATAAGGGGTTTATGTATAATTTATACTTTATCAGGAACCAAATATGATGTCATCAACATAAATTTAAACTAAGAGAAGATCTTTGTTCTTTCTTTTAAGAAAAAGAGTTTGATCAATCCTGCCTCTTTTAAAACCATTTTGCATCAGATGAGATGACAAGGTTTCATACCACATTCGTGGTGCTTGATGTAAGCCATAAAGAGCTTTGTCAAGTTTCATCACTTTGTGAGGAAATTCGTTGTCTTCAAATCCCGGAGGCTGTTGACAATACACTTCTTCATTAATGACACCATATAGGAAAGCACATTTGACATCCATTTGATACACTGTAAAGTTAATGTATGCAGAATATGTAAGAAAAAGTCTGATAGCCTCAAGTCTTTCCACAGGAGCAAACACATCTTCATAATCAATACCCTCTTCTTGAGTGTATCCTTGAGCTATCAATCTAGCTTTGCTTCTGATGAAAATATCACGTTCATCTGATTTATTTCGATATAACCAACGAGTACAAATGGCATATTGTCCTTCAGGTAAGTCAACCAATGTCCAAACATTCTGAATTTGAAATTGGAGAAGTATCAGTATAGACAAATATTTGCATTGTCATTCTTACCTCTTGTTATCCTTTCATTCAAACTTCCAATTATATTAGATTGAGGATGGTATTTGTGAATCCTAGAAGTAGGAACAGAATCAACAACCACCTCATCTTCTAAATTTGTATAATTGAAGTCCTGAATGGTTGTGGTTTGGATGGATGGATCAGACTCATGAGGTGAATTATGAAAATAATTGTATTCATCATCAGCTATCAATTCATTACTTGCAGCAGTATGATCTGATGGTGGAATACAATCATCAAAATTTGCATGATTCATGAGGTGAATTATGAGGTGAATTGTGAAAATAATTGTATTCATCATCAGCTATCAATTCATTACTTGCAGCAGTATGATCTGATGGTGGAATACAATCATCAAAATTTGCATGAATATCTGGATTTTCCAAATCAGGGTACTTTGAGGGAAAAGGTAAAATGACTTCATCATCAATTTCTCCCCCTGAGCTATAACCTGCAGAATCATCAATAGAATTAGAATTCAATGAAGCGGTCAAAGCGTCTATGTCAAATAACCAAGCTGGACCATTTATGATTTGAGGAAAAGATTTTTCATGAAACTCAACATCATTGATTCCTCAATAATGTTGTGTTTTAAAATGTAAACTCGATATGCAATAGATTGTGATGAATATCCTACAAAGAATCCATCACTTGATTTTGCATCAAATTTTGCTAATTGGTCAGAGTTATTCAACACAGATACAGGACACCCAAATGATCTAAAGAAACCAATTTGAGGTTTTCTTTTAAACAACAATTCATAAGGTGTTTTGTTATGATCTTTGACAATGAGACTTCTGTTTTGAACAAAACAAGCAGCTGACACAGCTTCTGCCCAAAAAGTAATAGGCAGTTTTGAATCAGCTAGCATTGTTCTTGCAGCTTCAATTAATGTCATGTTCTTGCGTTCTACAACTCCATTTTGTTGCGGAGTTCTAGCAGCACTAAACTGTCTATCAATTCCTTTACCTGCACAGAAAGACTCAAACACTTCATTTTTGAATTCTGTACCATTGTCACTTCTCATTACTTTAACTTTTGAATCAAATTGATTTTCAATTTTAGTAATGAAAGTTTTCAAGATTTCAGCAGTTTCACTCTTTTTGTACATAAAGAATACCCAAGTGAATCTGGAAAATATCATCAGTCTTCACAAGACAATATTGTTTCTTTGAGTGACTCAAAACATTTGTAGGGCCAAAGAGGTCAATGTGCAAAAGTTTAAGAGGTGTAACATTTGAATTACAATCTTTGTCTTGTGAGATTTTCGATGTCGTTTTCCTTTCAAGCATGCAGAGCATTTATCAATGACAGAAAACATCTTTTGAGGTATTCCCACTACATGATCATGCTTAACCAAGTTATTCATATTGTTGTAGTGAGTGTGACCCAGACGTCGATGCCAAAGAACTGATTTATCATTTGATGCTTTTGAAAGCAGACATGTCTATTGAATGTTGTCAGACAAGGAACTCATATCCATCATGTAGATATTGTTATGTCTTGGAGCTTTCATTTGGATCCACTCTTCAGGTATTTGAAATCCAGGTTTCAATATGTAACAGAACTTATCATCAAACATCGTTTTGTATGACTTGTCACAAATTTGTGTAACACTCAGCAAGTTGTACTTAAGTTGTTCACAATAATTGACAATGTCAAAACTCAACGATCCATTGCTGACAGTTCCTTCACCAGTAATCCAACCTCCACCATCACCAAATGCAACATATAATCCTTTCTTTGATTGATATTGATTAAGTAACTGTTGATTTCATGTCATGTGTCTTGAGCAACCACTATCCACAATCCATAAACTATCCTTAGCTCTAAGTGGATGTGCCTACACAATCAAGAAAATCAGTTAGAACGATCAACCCAAACCATAGTGGTTTTGGGTTTTCCAAATTCATCAATAATAGTTTGTTGTGCACATTGTAAACCAAATGTAGTCAACATATCAGATTTGAGCTTAGCATATTGATTCATTAGCACTTCAAACCTATCATTCATTTCACGTGGAAGCTCATTAGATTTACTTTTATGAACATAAGGTTTTGAAAGTTTTTTTACTAAATCATATGTTGACTTCATCTGTTTTGAAATAACATGAGAAGGAACCGCATGAGAATGACCAGGTTCATCAAGAAATTGTTTAATCAAATTTCTTTTAACACTTTCTTGAGAATGAGGATGAGATGCAATTCTAGAAATCATGTTCATTTTAGAATTTGCAAATTGTTTATTAGGAACTTGTGATGAACCACTCATTCTCATGTTCCTTGGAGTCCATGAATCATAGAAACCCTCATCATTATCAAATGATGTTGATTTCTTTGATATCTCCTTCTTGTGAGATTTTGATCTCTCTTTGTAATAACACTCCTCGGTGTTGTGATTCACCCTCCCACAAATCTCACACCACTTATTAAAGTAACATTCATCAATTGAATGATTTGTCATATCACAAAGTTGAAAATACTTTGAAAAGTAACAATCTTTGGTATTATGATTAGTCATTTTGCACCTGTCACACCAAAGACTTGAGTTCTATTCATAAAATTCAGTTTTCAAACTTCATGATTGCTTTGATTCTTGAGAATTCAGATTTGGTTTTGGTTTGAAAATTTGTTTGACTTTGTTGTTTACATTTGAAGAACTTTGACCAACTGAATCAACTTTCTTTCCATCAGAAACAACAAAAGAATTAGTGTTTGACTGCTTTTTCTTCTTTTGTTTCTTTTTGGTTTTCTTTTTAATTTCAGATTGAGCAGCGGAATTTTCAGGATCATGACCTGTCGTCAGATCAGAGACAGATTTGAACTTAATTGATGATCTCTTTGATTCTTGTTGTTTCAAGTATCTTTTAAAATGTGGATTATCAAACCCAAACCCTTCACAAACATTACCTTGTTGGTCATTATAAATCATTTTAAGTTGACCAGTGTTTCTTAATTCTGCTTTCACTTTCACTTCCTCAACAAAGAGGTTTGAGTAATCATTGGGTGAATTTTCTTCAGATTTCACAAATCCACTGAAGTTTTTGGTTTGAAGGTACCCCTTTTTAGGTTTTGTTTCATATTGAGTGATTTTAACAGGGTGACCTTCTTTCAGTTTCTCTGTGTCATGTTTAATGTATACTTCTTTGTGAAGTTTAGAGCTTTCAAAATCATCAGAAGATTCTGAGTTTTGAACCAAAGATTTTATTTTAGATTGAGCTTCACTGGAATAGTCATGTGGATTAAAGTCACTTGGTAATGCGTTGGTCATGACACCTGGAAATTTCTCATAGTTCGCAGGAGGTGGAGTGGTTTTGTATGCCACTTGAGAAAAACCCAACCCATTACCATTCTTACATTCCTTTTGACTAGCAATCCACTTTTTCATTTGTTCTTTGGTTGACATCAACTATTCATATTTCAATTTATATGTGGAAGCTTCCAGTTGACTTTTAAGAAATGATTCTTGAAGAATTTTTAATGAGTTTTTTAGAATTGATTCTTGATGTTTAGATTCTTTAAGATCATCAGTTAAAGATTTTATTTTCTTTTCAAATTCTTTTTGATCTTCTTTGGTTTTCTTGTGACTTCTAATTTCAGCTTGCAACATGTCATTAACAACAAAAGAGTGAGTTCTATAATGTGCTACCTCATGCAGGAATGCTTTTTAACAAACATTCTCCTTAACATCATCTGGAAGTGGTGGATATTTGTTTGCATCAACTTCAGCTCCTTTAGTTTGATCATTATCAACATTGTGAGCCATCAATGCAAACTCTTTCTCTATTTCAGCTCCATATGCACTCCAGTCAACTTCACCATCATAGTTTACACACATAGCCTTAGTTTCTTTAGATTTGCTATTTGAAGTGGAAGCTTGATTAGGATTCAAAGTGTTCTGTGTAGTCTTTGCAGCAGGATTGTTACACTCTCTTGAGAAATGTCTATAAAAATTGCACATGAAACACCTCACTTTTGATTTATCAAAGCCCATCTTCTTATTCAAACTTGGCTTGCTGAAATTTCTATTTGACTTCATTTGTTTATGAGATCTATACGCCAACATGACCATATTCCATTGAATATCCATTTCTTCCACATCATCAGGATGCATGTCATTCAAATCTTGCACCATAAGCTCCATTGGTGTTAGTTGACTTCCCAGATAGGCTTGAAAACTAGCTGAAAAAGCAGGATAAGCAACTTTATGCTCATCAGATTTCAACACAATGTTAACAACATCCTGAGCTTTATCAACATTCATTGTCCTTACTCTTCCTTTAGGAATTTCAACACTTTCTTCACAAAAATCATTCAAACTAGCTGTTTCAGTTGAACTTGCAAAGAAACAATCCCCTTGAAAATGTTCATCAAATGAGTTCACATCTGTTGATACAAATGCATGAGCTTGTTGTCCTGATTTTTTACCCTTGAACACATACTATTGCATTTCTTTCTTAGTCATCAAGTTCCTTGATTGTTCATCCATAGCCAAAGACTCAATTTTAGTAACCATGAAATCAAGATCTTGAACATCTAAAGAAAGTGTTTGCTTTAGAGTAGTAACAGTATGTTTCCAGTTTTCAGGCAGTGAACGCAACAACCTCAAATTTATATCTTCAGTGTTTGCACGGATTTCCATTGCTTCCATTTCAGTCACCAATTGTACAAATCTGTTCAAGTGTGAGTTAATGGATTCACTAGGTAATGCAGAAAACATCTCTAGTTGCTTTTTCAGCTTTTGTTTCTTCATACTCTGAATCTCAGTTCCTCCTTCACACATTTTCTGTAGGATTTTGTACAATGAATTTGCTGTGACATACTTCTTTGTTCTTGTCAAGAAAGCAAATGGGACTGCCATTGTTAGAAATGAGTAAGCCTTCAGATCAATTGCACATTTTCTCAAATCTTCTTTAAATTCATCACCTTCCAATTCTTCCAGAGGAATCACTTTCATACCATCTCTGTATGCATTGTATTTATACGTGTCCGGATTAGAAGTTGGTTTTGGAATGTGAGGACCATTAGCAATTGATCTCCACAAGTTGTGTTCAATTGTGTTTAGATGATTTCTAAAACGAATTTCCCATCCTTTGAAGTCAGCCCTTGTTTTGAGCAAAGGAACTTTGGAAGCATAATTTGAATTATATTTTGTTTTTTGCCATTTTTTATTCTTGAAAATTTGATATGCAGATAACAGTGTCGATCTACGGACTACAGTGTCAATCTGCGGTCTACAGTGTCAATCTACTTGCTACAGTACTGATCTGCGAACAGTTTGAAAAACAATATTTTCCACAGAAATGAAATTCAATAAACTTCTTCAATATCTCTATCAACTTTCATCTTAGTTTGTTGATTAAAAAGATCTGCGAACAATAATACTCTTCAAAATGATTTGCGGACAGCAGTATCTTTCAATTTTGAAGACAAATTACTCCAACAGATCAAAGTAAGCTAGAATGCAAATGATTACGAAGAAGATAGCTAGAAATTGAATAGCAATTGGATCAATTTTAGTAAACATCATCATTTTCTCAAGTCTCAAAGATGTACGATCAACAGTGAATTCATAAGATATACGAACAACAGTGAATTATAATTTTTATGATTTGATTCTGAATTTGATTGAAATCAAACATAAATGTTGCATGAATTCATTATGAATGTTCGTTCAATCTTAATTTCTTCAACAACAGACTTGATTCACAGAAATTTGTTAGCGAACAACTCGTATTCACCAACACACTCTTCGATGATTCAAATTGTTGTTGAATTAACAGATTCAAGTAGATTCAAACGAAGTTCAAACACTGTTCAACCAACAGCTCTGATACCAATTGTGGATCTGAATCAGGTCATTTCACGAGCATGTTAATCTTTTTATCTATTCAAAAATAATGATACAAACAAACAAACAATTCAACAAGAGAAATTACTGATAAATGCAATTGTATTGATTGAGAGAATAAGTGTGTGTACAAAGGTCTAAAAGTCTGATGTCTAAAATGTACACAAGAATACCTATTTATACTACTCTAAACAATACGAGCGAGTACAAACAAAAATAACAAAAACTTAAGTTGATGTGCGGATAATAGTCTGTCCGCACATCTCTAAGTCAATTCTTGTCCGCACATCTTTTCTAAAAAACTTTAAGTCTGATGATCAAAATATACTAACAAGACATTATTCAAACTGTCGTTAATCAATAATAGATCTATTGTCCTGACAAACTGACCCCATATATATTCATGTTTTTATTCAGTGGGTGATTGAGGACCGGTTATATATTCATTAATGGCTTGATCTGTGTGATTTTAAGCATATTCAGTCATTTTGTGTTTGATTATACAATGTTATCTTGTTTGGAACACTTTGCAAATTTATAGTATTTACATGACATGTGAATTGAAATTTTAATCATTATATATATGTATATATATATATATATATATATATATATATATATATATATATATATTTGTGTGTGTGTGTGTGTTCTCAAACCTATGTTTACTCACCAGCTAACTCGTTAGCTGATCAGTTACTTTTCACATGATTTTAGGAGATGCATTTTAGTTGGAATTTCAAGATGCTTCATAAATAGGATATATTGGACCTGGTTAATATGTTAAAATTGTTTAATTGTTGTTTATTTGATCAATGTAAATTACTTGTTGGATTAATGAAATTGAAATTATATTATATTTTAATTATTTTAGTACCACGTGTTACGAGCACTCTATTCACTTATGTCCGCCCCAAGGTTTCCGTCATCGGTCGAGGTGTGACACATTGCTTATCTATCTCTTATTTGTGTGTGCCTAATCAAAACAATATCATAATGATTCCACACTTGTGATACTTGTGACTACAAAAACTTGTGTGACACAATCCAACAAGTGGTATTAGAGCTTTGGCTCTTAGTTTGCTTGATTCTCCTCAACAAAGTATATTGTTTTATGTGAATCAAAGATCTCACACCTTGTATATCCAAAATATTTTCATGGCTAGTTCTCATGATGCTAAGTTGCAGCTCATGTTGTTTCCAAACATGATTTTAAAAATAACACTCAAACTAAGATTAGACATGGAAAATTATTTAGGATGGAAGATTCATAAAAATCAAGACAGAAAACTTTGGACATTTGTTGAGCAAGGTTCAAATGTTGCTATAGTGGTTATTGCTGGTGAAGGCTATATATGAAGGGGATGAAAAACTCAAAGAGAACAAGAGATATGTTCTCAAACAAACATTTGAAAACTTTAATCATATGCTTGGTAAGATCATGACTACTACATATCTAAGATATGTTGAGTTAATGGATTCATTTCAAGAAGCCCAGTTCATCATTGACAACAGTGATGTGATTAGATAGTTCGTGTGGTGTCTTCCAAAACTCTAGACGATATACACTATGGCCATAGCAGGAAGATTATATCCAGCTAGGTCTCATTCTCTTCTTTCTCAAGAACCAAGCTATCAACCACTAATTGTTAGCCATCAAAAGCCACTTATCACCTATCCTGAATCTCCAACTACTGAAACCACAAGGACATCATTTAGCACATGGAATTCACGTACATCTTTCTCTAACTCATCTTCATAATCAAACTTCACAAAATTAGCTTTTGTGTCTATATCTGCTGACCAGGCAAGCTTCTTCCAACTATTAGAAGAATATTCTAAATACATCCACTCTGATGATCATAAAGAAATAGATATTAACTATCAAATAGCTATGATATCCTTCATGGCAAAGCCTTTTTAGTAGAGAACTAGAAGAAAATTTCAAAAGCAAAGAAGAGGAGGTTTTGGTCTTGATAAAAGCAATGTCACCTATTAAAACTGAAACCAACTAGGTCATTTTGCCAGAGAATTCAGAGCACCTAAAGCAAATCTGTATAGTATAAGCTTCAGCAACCCATGCTCACAATAAAACAAACCCACCTGTTGCTACTGTTTCAAGGCATATTGCTACTGCTGTTGTTGAAGAGAACAACATTGAGTGGAGCTTTCAAGTGGAAGATGTTATACTAGTGCAAAATGAACTCATGGCCAGCTACTCAAATTCATAATCAACTAGTAAGGTACCTACTGAAGCCTGTTGTACTCATGAATGCTTAGCCAAGGTAAACATTTTCAAAAACCAAAAATGGGAACTTTTACAAGAAGTTGAAACGACCAAATCTCTAAATATAAATTCAAAAAGAATAGATTAATCTCAAAAGGAAAAGATAAAAGAGCTTGAGAAACTTGTTTCTTATTTAAAACATGAGCAATCAAATCTTGAAACATAAATTTGTTATCTTTTATGAAGGCTGAATGCAACAAAGGATGATCTTTTAATAGCTTAATCCTATGCTGACAGATACAATATTCAGCAAAAAAAAGTTTGATAAATTACTTGCTTTTACTGAAAACGCAAACATAATATATCAAACTAAGATAGGTTTGGGGCATAAAGCAAAAAAATTTGGTAAATACTCAAGCATTCAACCACCATTGGTATACACTCCTCCTATTCATACCCCAAAGTGCAGTCTGGATCCAACAATATTGAAATCATTACTCAGCCCTTTAAAGAAAGAGAAGAGATTGTTGAAGTGGAGATCTTAAAGTTGAAAATATTAATCAAAGTGAGAAGAATGTAGTTGCTGAAAATCACATTATAACTGGTGATGACATTCACTTAGTTAATGATTCAAAAGTAAAAATTCAACAGACAAAAATTTAGTAGTCAGAATTACAAGCAACAAACTCACTCACATTCAACCGCTCTCTCAAAATCCATCACATCTGTGAAAGAAATCATGAAAAATCCAAAAACTTCATCCTCAAAAGAGTCAAAATTCTTCCCTTCAAAACCCCTTTCCCAAAATCAACCTTTTCTCATTTGCAGCAAAAAGCTGTATTATAGAACCTGTTTAAGCACCTCACAACATTCAAGAATGAAAAAGACAATCTATAATCTTTCTTCTTATACTCATATATGTGTTTGTAATTATTATTATAGTAGGTACACTAGTGACCTTTGATCATGACTAATCATATTCCCCATTATATAATATTAATCATCCATATCTATATCAATATTATATATGTTCATCCTTTTGTATAATCATTAATCAGTATCAACATATCATGATCTAATAACAAAGTTGGGAATAGTTGAATAACAATCACTTCAATTCCATCTTTATTTCATAAAAAAATGATCTAGGTGATTTTGTTTCTCATGAGTAAAAACATAGAAAGGAAAGAGCAACTAGAGAAAGAGTTACGAAATATTGAAGCAGAAGTGAAGAAGTTTGAAGAAGAAGAGTTCAAACAAAGATTAAATCTGCCTAGTGTGTAGAGGATGATCACCTAGCGAAAGAATGTCTTTACAATCCCATCAATGTGAACAAATATTTCATAAGGAAAAAGGAAACATCTAAGTTCATCCATCCGAATGGCACTGCTGAAAATCCTAAAAGGAAGGATTTTTTAGCAGGAGCAACAAAATCGGCTGTGCATCCCAAAAGAAGGCCAAGGTGTATGTCAGCTCATATGAAGCAGACGGCTGAAGTCTATGCCAAAAGTTACTTGGCAAGACAAGCTTCAGAAGCTATTCATTTAACGAACATTTTAATTAGTAGAAAAAAAACATGAATGAAGGCTCAAAGCCTAACACTCCCAAAAGGCCAGACCTTGTAGAAGAAGAAGAAATAAGATATCTTAATCAAGGTGAAAGAAGATACATCACATCATATTTAGAAGGTTCACCAAAAATTACACCTGCAGAATCAACTGTTTGTGTTGTATCTACTGGAAATGGACTTCCAACATGTACAAGGAGAAGGCAAAGCAGGGATTCAAAACTTGATTCAGCAGATCAACTATTATAACACCTCGATTTTTATGGTTGAACATTTTTACGTGCTTATGCTTATATGGATGTGGATTTAAGTGATTATGATTAAAATGATGTATGACGCTTATGATATATGCTATGTTTATGATAAATGTGATGATTATAAATGTACGAGAATGTCAAATGTAATGAATAATTACTTGGTAATTAGAAAATGAAAGGTTTAAAGAAGAGGTTATGATGTAATTATGGGCCATTAAGGGTAAAAGAATGAATTAGGCCCAAAATGGTAAGTGGATTAGTTAAAAGACTTTCCTAAAATAGCCTAATTGCCTAATTAAGGCCCAACGCCCACCTAAAACCCTACCCAATATGGAAATCCCCCCCTATTTAAACAACATTTCCAGCCACCATCCACACTTCACCTTCTTCACAACACACACTCAAACCCTAATCTCCATTTTTGAAGAAAACTAAGGCTAGAAGGAAGAAAAACTAAGATTTTTGTAAATCCAAGTGTTGATCTGAAGTAAAATGTGTTAAACAACAGGTAATCAAGGTAAAATCATTCCCTAAAACATGTTTTCATAACACAAAACGAATCTGGCCATTAATGGAGTTTTTAAGGTTTTCAAAGGTCTAAAAAAATCAATAAATGTTGCATTTTTATGTTTAAAATCATGGAAAAGCTTAGATTTGGTCATATAAATGATAAAACAAGGTTTTGGACGTAAAAAGGTTGGATTTGGGGGGAAAAATGAAGATTTTGGGCAAAAACCGAGCTGAAACCCCGTTTTGCGAAACTACTATTCATCTTGCGACACTGTAGTGTCACCTATGTGACACTGTAGTGTCACCTATGTGACACTGTAGTGTCTCATGTGTCTGAAATCTGAAGTTGTGTGTCTGAGTGTGCATAAGTCCCAACGAAAGTTGGGCATGAGCCATGCGAAACTGCATGAGACACTAGATGCGACACTAGCTGCGACACTAGCTTGTATCTCATCGATTTCCTACTGGGTATATATAAACGAATGTATGCCTTAACGGAAGACAGGAATATATATATATATATATAAATGAATGTATGCCTTAACGGAAGACAGGAATCCTACTGGGGATCTTATAAAACCAGACAAGAATCCTACTGGGGATCTCATAAAACCAGCTAAGAATCCTACTGGGGATCTCATAAAACCAGCTAAGAATCCTACTGGGGATCTCATAAAACCATCTAAGAATCCTACTGGGATCTCATAAAACCAGTTAAGAACCACAGAATGGGTCTCTTATGACCAAAGAGGACACGATGATGACCTAACTAACAGATAAAGATATTATGCTACGTATTATACGAATGTGACGTCCAATATGATGATTCTATTTACGTGTATTACATGAATGATATGGAAAGTTTCTAAAGATGTTTTAAAACTAGAACTCACTCAGCGTAGCTGACTTTTGTATGCATGTTAGATTGATGTGCAGGTTAGGAGGTTTAAGGAGCTGCTTGGCGAGGGCTAGAGACTTGTTGAAGACTGTCATTGAAGAAAAATACTTTTGGAAAGTTTATTTATATGTTTATAATGCTTTAAGTAGTTTCTAAGACAAATTTAAGGGTAATGTAATGATGTTTGAACAATTATTCCGCTGCTTTTGAAATTTTGTTTAATATATGGTTGTTTTTATGCTTATGAATGCCAACTGTGGTGCTTGTCGAAAGACGGGCGTTACAAGTTGGTATCAGAGCCAAAGTTTAAGAGAAAATGGGTAAAATGTTTTTAAAGAAAAACCTAATACTTAATCTGAAAATGGGACCAAAGTAAGAATGACAGTCTGCTAGCTCCACGCCAAGAGGTAAAGAACGAACAGCAACAAGCTATATACGTTATGTTTATGCAATCGAAAACGAAAGAAGTCATGAATCGTGTATAAATGAGGTGCATGAATATAATAGGAGAGTAATTGAGATGCCTGTAGAAAGTCTTGTGACATAAATAAGTATTAGGAAAGTAGAGGAATAGGTTTAGTGCTTATACATGTTATGTGCTCTATACGTGTTTAAATGCTCTTGAGTGCTTTATGTGAACTAGACTAGGTTTGAATACTGACGGGACTCAGGAGGGGTATGTTTAGAACATGAGCAGTAAAGTAAGTAGTTAATAACAACTGGCCACTGTCATTAGGAACTTACAGTACTTATCACATCCTGAATTACTCTGACTGGTGAACGTGAGTATTTGAATCTTATAGGAAGTAAGAAATGGCACCCAAGAGAATGACTAGAAGCTCTGCCAAAGCTACTAATGCTAAAGCAACAAAAGTCCCTGAAGCGAAGCGTGAGAGAAAGCCCACAAAGAAGAATGTTGAGACCAATCCCGAAGTCGAGGCTGAAGTTACACCAACCCCCGAGCTTGAACAGAATTTGAAGGATGCTGTTGCACATGAAGTGCATAAGGTCTTGACTAATGTTATGCCTTCGGTTCTGAAAGAAATGATGAAAGAAATAAAGAATGTTGGTCCATCTAGATCGAGATTTCATTGCTATAATGATTTGTAAGACAACAAACACACTAAGATTCAATATTTTATAGTCCAAACACCTCAAACAATCAATAACAAGATCAAATGAACACAACCAGAAGAAATCAAGCTACAAAGATAATGAAAATATGCTCCTAGCACTTCCAGCCGTCACACACACACAATTAGGGTTTGATAAAATATGCAAAAGTTGTATTGCAATGAGAAAACATTACAATATATAGTTCAGCTATAGATTCGCTGATAGATTCGCTGTCAGCGAATCTATCAAGCGAACTATAGCTTCGCCGGGCACAATAGGTTCGCCTGGTCGACAAAACTGAATCATAAACAAAACTATACAATGCTTCCGGGCGAATCTATAGATTCGCCCGTAGGTTCGCTAGACATAATCTATAATGTATAAAACAAAAGATATAACACCGACATGCCGGTGAGTCCGACCTATACATGACTATCAATACTCCCCTTAGGTTTGACCTCACCCGGGGAAGTCTTCTGTTTTAGCTCCATCTTTTTCGGCTTCAAATTTGATCGATAAACGCTCATACCCTCGATTTAATCCCGGCCAATGGATTTGTCACATCTTCAGATCCGGCCTCATCATCTTCACTAAATACCAAAATCGACTCAACAAACTCAGCTTCAGTCAACTGTATCAGGCACATCAAGATCTATAGTTTCAGCCTGTACTACTTCTGTCTGCTCCACACCTATCACATCCTCAACAACCTTAACAGGTTTCTCAAACCTCTTCTCAATAGTTTCATCAAGCTGTTTGGATAAATCATCCATGTCCATTCTCTGTTCGTCCGTCACTCTCAACCTTTCATTTACCTTCCTCAATTCAGCACGTACACCCCGGGCTTTGTTTGCAACCTTCACAAACAAATTTGCTTCAATCCTCGTGTCATCTCCAGCCCCGTGCTTAATCACATTTTCACACAGAATCTTCAGATCATCATCGCAGAAGGAGAAGATCTCCATAGGATCAAACAGGCGAATTTCCGGACGATCTTCCCCTTTTAATCTAATCACAGCTTCACCCGTACCATTATCATAGAACCACTTCAAGAATTCTTGTAAACGAGGAGGCTGAGTATCAGGAACTCTGACCCTAGTCATGATCTTTGGTGCGTCAATCTTCAACACAACCTTCCCTTTCCAAGAAACCCAGTGCATGTCCTTTTTCTGCCTCATCCTCTTCGGTTTTTGATACCCAAAATCAATAAAATCATTTTCAGCTGCCTTCCTGACAGACACTTCAAATGCACAGGCTCTCTCCCACTATCCTCCTTTCCCAGTAAAGGGAGTTCAGCTAACCTACTCAAATCCCACCTTGGCAATGTGGCGAAATGCTTCCTATTCTTGATATAACAAACATCCCCACCTCTTCTTTTGATCATATACGCATCCACAAGAGAATTGTATTTCCATGCTATAACTTGTCTATCCAACTGTGAAGTGTTTGGCTCGTCGAGATGTTGAAAGATAGGCACCTTTGAAACAACCTCTTCATCCTTCTTAAACCATTCTGATTTGTCCAAATCAATATGATCAAACTGATATGACACACCTTTTTCTTCAACTTTGTACCTTTCAGGTTCATCTTCCAAATCCTCCTCACTGTTTACATCAGCAACAACTTCTGGTCCAGTGAACTCATCTAAATCGATTCCCATATCCTCATCAAAAACTTCCTCAGCAACCTTCTTCTCAGTCTCTGTCCCAAATTCGGATTGCATTAACGGATACTTTGCAGCATCCGTTAAGCTTTTCAGTTCCATTTCAGACATCGCCGGATCAGATCCATCCTTCTCCTTTAAACTGTTCAACTCCTTGAATATTCTAACCATCAAGCATTGTTGATCTCTAATCATTCTACCCATCTCAGTAATAACGGTCAATTTCTCTGCATCCTTTGTCTCCAGATCAGCATATTTACCTTTCAAATCCTCTAATTCTGACTTCAAATTAACTATTTCAGCCTTCATACCACTATCAGACTCAGCAGATGTACCCGAAACATCATGCTTAGTTTTCTTTGCAGCTTCAGTGGGTGCATCTGATTTTCTCTTCGTCCTTTTCTCCCTACCCGCATCGATCTCAGCTTGTATCTCATCGATTTCCCGATCTAAAGAATAATCTTTATCCTTAGCATACGACTTTCTTTTCCTCAACTTCTTCTCAACAACCTCTATATTTTCACCACCCCGTTTCCTCTCAATTTCCATTAATCTCTGAATATGTACCCACCTATCAGCTGGGTACATATTTTCCCATAAATAAGATGGTCTACCAACACAGTCAGATCGTGCCGACTTGCAATCTCCAAAAATCCTCGAATGCATATCCCAGATCTTCAGCACATCACCAATAACGGGCAGATTAGGCAGCTTGTCATTCAGAATCATCTGCACGAATATAGGATACATTAACCACTTGTTCCCCTTAGTAGCATGAATGTTCTCTAGCTTATGGCGGCGCCTGACGGGAATTGTTATAAAAACTCGATTTTTAGGGTTTTTAAAGGGATCTTTTCATGCCATTCGACTTGGGAGGCTAGGGACGAACCAAGGAAGGGTTTTACTCAATTTTCCACCATTCCAAGCTCACAAATCATCAATCCATCATCCACCATGTCGTTCAACATCAAATTTGAAGATCAATTCGTCAACAAGAGTGGCTAATTCCATTGTGATTGTTTCTAGGTGATGGGTTCTTGCAAGAGACGTGTCGGTTTACATGTTAGGTTTGCTTTCTATTAGATGTTTTAAGATGAACTCTATGATTTATTGATTTTCTTGATTAGTGTCTAACCTGATTGATTGGTTTTCAGTTTTCAATATTTTAATTGTCTACTCATAAAGATTGGTGTTTGGTAACTACTTGGATAATCAATATGTCATTACATAGAAATCATGTTTTCATGATCAAAACCTAATTCTGCTAAAATGACATTATCTTTGAACCTGAATCCTAGGAACAATTACTCTCTTTGTTTATAAGTTTAATTCACTTCAAAGTTATTTGCTTTCAATTTACAAGTCAATTCAAATCAACTCCAACTCAAGTTTATTTTCATGCATTTGTTTAATTTCCTTCTTTTATTTCAATAATCAACTAGTTACATTAAGCATTGACCACAAATTCCTTGTGGATTCGACACCCTACTTATCCTTACTATTAAGGGTAAATAGGACTCTATATACTTTAATTTTTTGACCGACCAAACGACATCGATCAAAATGGCGCCATTGACGGGGAATTCGTGCGCTTAGTGTTTAGTTTAATATAGTTGATAGTTTTCATAAAATAAATTAAAAAACCAAAAATAGCTTTATTTTTGTTTTTGTTCTTTTGATAGTTAAGTTCGCTATTACGCGTGGTTTTCTTCGTTTGTGTTGTGTAGGGAACTTCAAATTGCATGCATAATACAAGACAATCAAGAAAGACTTCCCCACTTGTTTTTGATCCTGAGATTGAGAAGACTGCTCGCCACAACAGAATTATTCACCGAACATGCATTCCTACTAGTCCTTTGGATATCAAAGTGGAGGACGACCTCAATACAGAAAAGAAACCCATTGATCCACCATCATCAGTGCAACCAGTGTCAGGAAAATCAGAACAAAGTACTCAGTCAACCAGTTCAGGGTGATTCTCAAGCTTCACTGCAACTCAAACATTCAGCCAAGCACCACCAACCCCAATCTTCACACATTCATCACCTTATGTGAAAGTTGTGGATGATGACCTTCCACCTCAACAACAACCACAATCTAGTAACACAGCCCACCAACAATCACCATCAAAGTGTAACCCATCATTTCAATTACCTCCAAAATTCCAAATGCATTCTTCAGCGGTTCATTATGAGACATATACAAGAGATAATGAAGATTACTATGAAGGTTATGATGAACTAAAGGGAAACAGGTTTGAGTATCAAAGTGGAAGAGGGACAAATAAAGATGGTTATGATGCAGATTTAGGGTATGGTGGGTATAGAAGAGAACTTGAAGGGGTAAGGTACACACAACAACAAACTGCACCGGTAACTCAATGGTACCAAGCTCCAATTCCATAACAGCAACAACCAGTTGGGCCTAGATTAAGAGGACCTCCCTTGAATAAAGGTCCACATGTGAAAATTCCACAAGGAATACCGAGAAGACACAATCAGGGTTCAATACGGGGAACTGAACGTCATTTCAGACCAGCTCTTGCTATTAATCCTTCGCCAATTGTTTTACCGGTCTATCAAGGGAGATCATTTGAGGTTCAATCTCACTCTATTCAAAATTTGCCAAAGTACCATCGATTGGTATCTGAAGAATCATACCAACATATTGGAGCATATGATGCAAGATGGAACACGATCGGGGGACAAGGGTTTACTCTGGATGAGGTGAAATTGGTATTGTTTCAATTCACATTAGAGGACAAGGCACCACAATGGTTCCAATCCCTACCATCTGCTTCAATCGCCACATGGGAAGGCATGCAACAACAGTTCTTGAACGAGTTTTACACTAATCAAAGAACTAGTGATGCAAGGAAAAAGTTAAGGGGTTTTACACAAGCACCGGGTGAGATGTTCCATGAGGCTTTCAACCGGTTTAATGATGATAAAGAATTGCCCTCATCATGGTCTGGATTTATGGGAATTGCTTAATGCGATGCTCGAGGGGTTGCCACCAGAGGATGTTCGTGATTTAAATTCCATCTTCAATGGAACATTTGGTACTAATAATGAAGGGATAGATTGGGAGTATTTGGAAAGGAAGGCAACAAACTCAAAAAGACAAGCTCAAGTTGGCAGAAGAGCAAGGCATATAGTTGTTAAATCCATTGCTAGTACCACTGCTGAAAGTGAGAGGTTGACAAAGTTGGAGAAAAAAATAGAACATATGGGATCTGGGACTCAACAAAGTAATCAAGTTTTTGCCATTTGTGCCAGTTGCAATGAAATAGGGCATTCGGTTGAGAAATGTCAGGTTTATGATGAGAATTTTGAGGAAGTGAACCAATTGCAAGGGGGTAGGAACTTTGATATGAACTCCAACACCTACCACCCAGGCCTCAAAAACCACCCAAACTTCAGGTATGGTAACCCTAATAATCAATCTAATCCTAATTTTCATGGAAGCAGTCAAAGGACGGGGCAAAAATACCAATATCATTCTTAGAATGGCCAAGGGGGTTATCAAAAGTCATATCCACAATCAAGTGGTCAAGGAGTTGCTAATCCAAGTGGTGGAAATGAAATGCTAGAGATTCTGAAGGCCATACAAGCAGATCAGAAATTCATGCAACAAGATCTGCAACAAAGAAATCAGAAGGATGAAATAAGAGACAAGATAATTCAGTCTCTGACAACACAAGTGGGTCAACTAGCAATAGAGATGATTGATATGAAAAAGAACAATGGGAGACTTCCTAGTGATACACAAGTCAACCCCTCACATCAGAGTTCAAATCCAAAGGACACGAGGAATATGAATATAAATTCGGTTAGTATCCTTCCTGACTCTGAATGTACTGATAATTGTTTAAACCCTTCTCCACAAGTAGTTACACGTACAATAGAGAGTGTTGATGATGATAGTATGGTTGTGCTACACATTCGTGATTTTTGACTCTTGCACACGTACAATAAAATGAAGTTATTTTTGGCAGCCCTTCTGATTGTCACCTCGAACGCACTTGCTCTGCCACTATCCTCCTTGCCCAGCAGAGGGAGTTCAGCCAATCTACGTAAATCCCATCTCGGCAAAGTAGCACTGAAATTTCTTATTAGATAGCTATCATATAGAAATTTTGGGGGAGATATTAAAGATTAACTATTTATAGCTTTTCAAATTTTTCTATTTCAGGATCCCCGTTTAAAATGATGTTGAAGAGACGTTGAAGAAGGTCAGAAGTATTGTGTTTGGGATATGTTAGATAGGCTCAGCCCGAAAACAAAGTAAACAGTGATTGTGTAGCCAAATATAAAGTTCAAGAACTCGGCAATGAGGAATATCTCCTTGACATGATTGGTTTGCACAAAGATACAAGTCCTGTCAAAAATGGGTTGAAAGCGTCAAATCTTTGCCTTGATTTCCCTAAAAAATCCCAAATCACCCACCCTAGCCCTGGATTGAGCTTCTAGTTATCAAAAACAAAATAAAAAGCTGCTAGTGTTGCTCTTCAGAAAAGCCTATGAGTGAGTTACTTGTTAATTCCTCAGAAAGTATTGAGTCAAAGTGCTTAACTCCTCTGCTTTGTGTGAACAATGACCTGGAGTTGGTGAATCTTCTCTGTTATACGTCGGTATAGACTTGAAGTTTCACCGAGCATGCTCAAATGATTATCTCCTCTGTTATACGTCGGTATAGACCTGGATCTCTAACCATTTGAGTTTCCTAAATAATAAAGTCGCAATGTGTTCAAAAGAATCATTGTTGACAAGCTCTACTCCCAAAATATGCAAAATTGCAGAAAGTCAAAAGAGGCTCATGAATTGATCAATATTCAAGATTTGATCCAAAGAAATTCAAGCAAAGTCAATCATATTGCTCTATAAACCCTGATGATTGGACAAGTTTCTTTACCAAGATGTCTGTGGGGACCGAGTTGCCTGAGCTTCTTCAATCAAACCAAAACATGATAAATGAAGCTGCTGGTCTCTTGTTGAAAGGACTAAGGCATGGGTTTAAATGGACAAACATATCTGCAATCCCGCCAATCTATGATTCTCCGGATTCTGCTCGAAAAACGTCAAGAAAAATATATATATATCCTTCTTTAGTTTTAAATTTTAGTTTTACTTTCATTTTTATTTCTATTTTTCGTTTTATGTCTATATTTTTCATTTAAGTTTTTGTTTTTGAGCGTTGAAAATGTGGGGCGTTTTCATGGATTAGTAAAGGAAATAAATCTTAAGAAAATCCAAAAATATTTTATTTTTCAAAATTGCATCCCAGCGAAGCTATCAACGAACCTACAGCTTCGCCCGGAAATGATTCAAGTCGCTTGATTTTTTTTGCTCCGAGCGAATCTGAAGTTTGCCCGGTTGCAATAACAGCGAACCTATGTTTGTATATATATGTGTTTTCTGCGAAACCATTTCATATGTTCACTGCTACTGTTGACCGGATCGATATCAAAGAGCTTCAGTTCGATTCTTACTCACTGCATTTTTTCTATAAACTGAACCGTTTTAATTCATTCTGGTATGTAATCGTTTTCATCCTAATCCATATTTCATTCATTAACTGTGTTTTTAGTCGAATCAAATCCAATCGAACCCATTGAACCTTCTTTGATGATTATACTGTGTTATGCGTTGTTGTTTGGCAAGATTATTGTGTTCGCATTATGAATAATGACATGATTATGTGCACTATTTGGTTTTTGTCTGTGATTCGGCCCGTTTTTCAATTCCTAGGGTTCCAGCGAATCTAGTGTTCGTCTGGCGAACCTGAACGAAAGTTCAAAACTTTTGAGCGAACCTATGTTGTCACGCCGTCCGTGCATCAGCATAGATTCGCCCGACTGTTTCTAGCGAACCCATACATTCGCCCGACCTTATGTCAGATTTTCATGTCAGCGAATCTATAGATTCTGGTGCCAAATCTCAGGTTCGCCTGTTCAGCGAACCTGATATTCTCAGCGAATCTATCAACTGTTTCAAACTTATGTTTCTGATCAACTTTCGTTTCCGTTTCAGGCACAATGTCTACGTTATTCTTTGAGAAGAAGCACAATATGTGTGCGTTGCTGGACGAAACTCATGAAAAAGCAACTGGATACAAAGATTGCATCAGATGGTTGAAATCTTCTCAGATTCATTATGCAATATCACATTCACCGACCATATATGAGCTACACATTCGTGATTTTTGGAGGACCCTAGTGTTGAATGTCTCTGGGCACCCATCTAGGATATCTTCGAAGGTTAATGGTCATGACATCGAGTTTACTAAAGCTGATCTGGCTAGGATTTTGAGGCTTGATGGAGATGTAGGAGATGAGGTAAAAATGTCTGCTGAGGAAGTATATGGTGCATTGAGGACTGCTGGTTATGAGGGTCCGATGCCGGGGGAAAAGAAGATGGAGTTTGTGAAGTCCTATCTGATCAAGGAATGGAGATACATTGCTCATGTGTTTATTAAGTGCCATGATCACAGAAAAGGAGGTACTGACGGTTTAAACCTTGATTGGGCTAGGGCAATGGTATTGTTTTGCAAGGGTCAAAAGGCAAATCTCGCAAAGCTGATCTACAATTACATGCTTGAGAACATTCATGCTGCAAAAAGGAATAAATGGCTGTTGTATCCTCGATTTGTGCAGATGATCCTCAACGACAAAAGGCCTGATTTTCCAGTTGTTGGTGAAACTCTAAAGATCTGGTCGATGCATTCTAGGATCTTCGGCGACTGCAAATCTGTACGATCAGACTGCGTCGGGAGAATATCATACTTATGGCAAAATATGTACCCATCTGACAGATGGGTACATAATCAGAGATTGATTGAGATCGAAAGGAAAAGAGGAAGTGAGAATGTGGAGGTTGTAGAAAAGAAGTTAAGGAAGAGAAAACAGTATGCAAAGGATAAAGAATACTCGCTGGATCGGGAAATTGATGAAGTGCACGTGGAACTAGATGCTGGTAGGGAGAGGAGAACAAAAAGGAAATCTGATGCTTCATGTGAAACTGAAAGGGAACTAAGCAGAAACATGATGTTCCGGTGGCGACTGCTGAAACGATTACTGGGTTAAAGGCTGAGCTGGAAAATTTAAAGGTTAAATATTCTGATTTGGAGAAGAGAGATAAAGAAAAAGGGGACGTGATAAAAGGTATGGCTAGGATGGTAAAGGATCAGCAATGTCTATTGGTTCGGGTATTCAAGGAATTGAATAGTTTGAAAGAAAAGGATGGGTCGTATCCGGCGATGTCTGAGCAGGAACTGACTGGCTTAACGAATGCTACAAAGTATCCGTTAATGCATTATGGGGTTGAAGCTGAAACAGAAATGAAGGATGCCGAAGATGTTTTCGATGAGGATATGGGGATTGATCTGAATGTATTCACTGGGCCGGAGGTTGTTGTTGGTTCTGAGGCAAATGTCGAGAATGTTGAAGAGATTATGGATGATCCGAAGGATGAACCGGAGAAATACAATGTTGAGGAAAAGGATGTGACTTATTTGTTTGAGCACATCGATCTAGATAAGTCTGAGTGGTTCAAAAAGGATGAAGTGGTTGCTTCTGAAGTCCCAATATTTCAACATCTGGATGAACCAAACACCACACAGATGGATAGGCAGATCATTGCTTGGAAATACAACACTCAGGTTAATGCTTATATGATTAAAAGGAGAGGTGGAGATATAAGTTATATCAAGAATCGAAAGCACTTTGCTACTTTGCCGGGATGGGATTTACGTAGATTGGCTGAACTCCCTCTCCTAGGCAAGGAGGATAGTGGCAGAGCAAGTGCGTTCGAGGTCACAATCAGAAGGGTTGCCGAAAATAACTTCATTGAGTTTGGGTACCAAAAGCCAAAGAGAATGAGGCAGAAGAAAGACAAACACTGGGTTTCGTGGAAGGGTAAGGTTGTGCTGAAACTGAGTGCTCCAAAGATCATGAACCGGGTCAGAGTTCCTGATACTCAGCCACCTCGACTACAAGAATTTCTGAAATGGTTTTACGATAATAGCATTAGTGAAGCTATTATCATATTAGAAGGGGAAGATCGTCCAGAAATCCGGTTGTTTGACCCAATGGAGATCTTCTCCTTTTGTGATGAAGATTTGAAGATTATGTGTGAGAATGATATCAAGCACGGGGCAGGAGATGACACCCGAACTGAAGCCAACTTGTTCGTAAAAGTTGCCAATAAAGCCCGAGGGGTTCGTGCTGAGTTGAGGAAGGTAAATGAGAGGCTGAGAAGGACTGATGATCAGAATATGGATATGGATGATTTATCTAAACAGTTAGATCAGTAGATTGTGAAAAGGTTTGAGAAGCCAGCAGAGGTTGAAGTGAATGTGTTTGGTGAGGAGCAGATTGAAGATGTACAAGCGGAGACTACTATTATTGATTTGCCTGATATTGATGTCACTGAAGCACAGTTTGTGGAGTCATTTGTGGATTTGGATTATAGTGAAGAGGCCGGATCAGAAGACGTTACTAATCCATTGGCCGAAATTGAATCAAGGGCTGGAGCGTTCATTGAGCATTTGTGAAGCCGATAAAGACGGAGCTAAAACAGAAGACTTCCACAGGTGAGGTCCAACCTAGGGGGAGTATTGATAGTACATGTATAGGTTGGACTCACCGGCATGTCGGTGTTACTTTGTTTTGTTATGTATTTAATTGTTTTTGTTCTAGCGAACCTACGGGCGAATCTATAGATTCGCCCGGATGTCCTGTTTAGTGAAGTGTTATAGATTAGTTCTGTCGTCGGGCGAATCTGTTTGTGCCCGGCGAAGCTAAAAGGTTTGCTTAATAGATTCGCTGTCAGCGAATCTATCAGCGAGCCTAAAGTTGCACTATATATTGTATTGTTTTCTCATTTCAATACCAAGTTTTGAAAGTTTATCAAACCCTAATTGTGTGTGTGTGACGGCTGAGGTGCAAGGAGCTTATTATTATCATCTTTGTAGCTTGTTGACCTCTTATTGTGTTGATTTGATCTTATTATAGTGTGTTGATTGTTATTGGACAACGTTTCATTGAATCTTAGTGTGTTTTGTTGTTTGTTTAATCATCATAGCACTGAAATCTCGATCTGATGGACGAACAGATGAAGCTGAAGAGAGTAACCCAAGAACACTTATCATTCCAATAAAAGTTGGAAAACTCAAGATAAAAAGGGCACTCTTAGATTATGGAGCGGGTGTGAACATATTGCCAGGCATGCTATATGATCAATATGACTTTGGCCCTCTATAGGAAGTTGACACCATCGTGGTGTTTGCTGACTTGACTCGAAAACGTCCTCGTGGGATGGTAAATAAAATGTAATGATTCAGTTGGGCGAATTCTACTACCTAGTGGATTTTTTGGTGCTAGATTATGCACGGGTAAGGACAACCGAGCAACCAAAGGTAATTCTAGGTCGACCATTTTTGGCAATAGCACAAGCTCAAATCAATTGTCGAGATGGAACGATCGACATGGCCTACAAAAATCGTAGTTGTATTTTAATGTATTTTCAAAATCCATTACTTATGATGCTCTTGATGAATGTCATGTAGCAAATGCTACTAACAGGTGTGTTCCTCAATACAATTCGGGTGTAAACAAGGACATCACCGATGAGAATGGTTTTGAGTCTTACAGGTTTAAGCTCGGGAATCTGCGGAAGGAAGAGGTAGAGAAAGGGGATACATCAAGGAAGGAAAATCTGAGAATGGAGTTCAAACTGAGCGACCCACCCAACTGTGAAAATTCAGTGGTCAATGAAAGCAAGTTTGTCCCAAGTTGGAAAAGGGCTAACAACCTACTAGATGATCGTTCCAATCTAGCCTATTTCAACAAGTTGGGGGACAAGCATCACACTAAACCACCATGAGCGGTCATAGGTATCAAGTCTGGCTGAAGACTTTAAACTTAGCGCTACTTGGGAGGCAACCCAAGGTATTTTATGGTTTTACTTTTAGTTTATTAGTTTTTTTTAGTTTTAGAACTTTGTGGGTATCTTTACTAGAAACCCTCACGAGACTTCACTCGTCCACTCGGGCCTACCGAGGGGTTTAAAAGGCTTGTTGCATATGCTAAATGCAACAGTGATTCCTACGAAAGTGAGTTTTGTTAATTTTATAGTTTGTGGTATGTTTTGTTTGTTTTGTTTTTCAGTTTCAAGCACCGGATGCAAACACCTAAGTGTGGTGATTCACGTGGATGTCCTATTAGTGAAACATGGTTCTATCACCTGATCAGGTCCATGTGTCCTTCCATATCTCTATGCCTTGTGACAATTTAGTTTTACACTTATTTTCTTTTGTTTGTAATCATGGTGGTGTCCAACTTTTGTGAGGGAATGGTTTTGTTGATGCGCTTATTAGGTTTTGTTAGTTTCATTTTGAAGGAAGTTACATGTGTTGGGGGAAATATTAACCTTGGAATTAAGGATCTATACATTGGGGACAATGTATCCCAATTGTGGGGATGAGGGGATTTTTAAAATATGGACACATTGAAAAATTGAACAAATTTTGAAAATTCTTGCCCTTTAAGTCCCAATTGTGCATGAAAGCTTAAGTTGCAATGTAAATCCTGAATGCTTGTTTAACTAGTGCACAAGCTAAGGTCCTTGGTCATGGTTAACTTAGTTAAAAAGGGAGAACACAATGTGAATATTAGAGAAGTCTAGCCGGGGGTAATAAGCTAGAGAGTGACTTATATGCATGCTTACACATCGGCAACCTTTTTCCACACAGTTTCATGGTGAGAAGTTTTAGCCTTTCTATATGAGCACTAGAACATTATTAGGATTGATTGCTCAGCTTCTTTTTATGTGTGAATTACCAAATAGATTCAGAATTCTAGAACTTGCCTAGTAAATGCATTTCAAGATCACAAACCAAGTTGTTGTGCAAACATGCTTAAGGCATTAGGATTTACCCTTTTTGTTTTGTTTAGCCATTTTCAATTTTTGTTCCCCACCTTTACATTTTCCCTTAGTAGCCCTACAGAGCCCCCACCTTTCGTTTGTTAACCTACATATGTTAAACCATGTTAGCATGTTTAAACTCAATCTTGTGGTTATCCGTGTAGTGAGATCCATTAGAAATTGCTAAGTATGGTTGATTCTCCGTTAAAAAAATAAAGAAAAAATAAAGAAAAAAAAGAAAAAAAAAGAAGAAAATGAAAAAGAAAAAGAAAAAGAAAAAAAATGTTACTCTTGGGTCGAGAATTGCCCGTGTGTGTGAATAGTTATGTTTTGTTTGAGGAGAATTAGAACGGGTCAATTTTACCCGAAGTTGAGTAGTATGTTAGTTTTTGTTATTAGTTTGTAGCATATTTAATTGGATTTCACTGCCCTTTAGTCACTTTCAAATTCCTTATCCGAACCCTAACCCTAGCCTAATGTTACAACCTTGTAAAGTCCTTATGATTTGCGCATGATTTGTGTTAAGTGGTGGAGTTATGATTGTTGGGCAAGCTTATGGTAATTTTGTTTCTTTTCTTGGTCTGAGAGTATTACAGAAATATACTAGTGCAGCTTTCACTAGTCCAGAAATTAAACCGAGAAGAGTGACATTTGTGAAGGGTGTGTTTACATGCATGGAGAATACTTAAAAGCTTAGTAGGCATGGGTAGATAAATCTTAAAGCAAAGTTGTTTTGTGTTTTTCTTAAAAAATAATTTGGGTATGACCTTTGACCATAGCTAAAGTAGTGAAGATAAAGCAGGAATGTATTTGCTAACAAAAGTTGGAGTGTATGAATGGGTTTGCTAGAGGGCAAGCAAATGTTAAGTGTGGGGATGTGATGAGTGGCTATGTTGATGATATATGGGATTAAATGCTAATGTTTATGTGTTTTAATGTGGTTAACACTTTGGAATTAAATAACTATGGTTGAATGTGTATTTGTAGGTTAAGCGGATGTTTCGGGAGTTAACGGGAAGATAGTATGGGTGTGCGCGGTGCGGTTAGGTTCGGTTTTTACCCTTAACCGCAACCACAACCGAAATATGCGGTTAGTGGTTTTCATAAACCGTTCGGTGATCGGTTTTTTCGGTTTGTGGGTTTCGGTTTATTCGCGGTTTCGGTGCGGTGCGGTTATTTATTTATTTATTTTGTTTACTAACCGAAGTTTGAAAGAGTAAACAATAAGTATATTGATAGATACGACATAAATTCATTAGTGGGATAAAATGCATTACATCAATAGTAAACCACGATGTGTTACGTTCATAAAAATACAAAGTTCATTAAAGCAAAAAAAAAAGACAATCAATAAAGTTCAAAAGATTGTTTTGTAGTCTTCATCAGAAAGATCCACTGCACTTTTGCCTGTAAATATAAACAAAACCACACCACTTTAGTTCAATAAATAAGATCCACAATCTACATGCCATATTTATACTTATATTAAAACAAAGTACTTAGGTAAAGCTATATTATAATTAAAAGAGTTAATTATAGTTCGGTGCGGTTCGGTTATTTCGGTGGTTAGAAAAAGGAATAACCAAACCGCAACCGCAAATGTCGGTTTTGGTTAATTTCGGTTCGGTTAATTGCGGTTACCTTTTCGGTTCGGTTAGTTCGGTTTCGATTCGGTTAATTCGGTTTTTTGCACACCCCTAGAAGATAGCACACGTTGGAAAGGTCACGAGATGAAGAATAGAAGATTTTTGGTGTTGGAACAATTGGCCATAAAGGGGAGCCGTAAGACAGAGAGCAATGGCCGTAACGAAAATCTGATGGGCCGTAAGCTACGGCCTGGCCGTAGCTTACGGCGACGCCTGACGGGAATTGTTACAAAAACTCGATTTTTACGGTTTTTAAAGGGATCTTTTCATGCCATTCGACTTGGAAGGCTAGGGGACGAACCAAGGAAGGGTTTTACTCAATTTTCCACCATTCCAAGCTCATAAATAATCAATCCATCATCCACCATGTCGTTCAACATCAAATCTGAAGAATAATTCGTCAACATGAGTGGCTAATTCCATTGTGATTGTTTATAGGTGAACGGTTTTTGCAAGAGACGTGTCGGTTTACATGTTAGGTTTATTTTCTATTAGATGTTTTAAGATGAACTCTATGATTTATTGATTTTCATGATTAGTGTCTAACCTGATTAACTGGTTTTCAGTTTTCAATACTTTCATTGTCTACTCATAAAGATTGGTGTTTGGTAACTACTTGGATAATCAATATGTCATTACATAGAAATCATGTTTTCATGATCAAAACCTAATTCTGTTAAAATGACATTATCTTTAAACCTGGATCCTAGGAACAATTACTCTCTTTATTTATAAGTTTAATTCACGTCAAAGTTATTTGCTTTCAATTTACAAGTTAATTCAAATCAACTCCAACTCAAGTTTATTTTCATGCATTTGTTTAATTTCTTTCTTTTATTTCAATAATCAACTAGTTACATTAAGCATTGACCACAAATTCCTTGTGGATTCGACACCCTACTTATCCTTACTATTAAGGGTAAATAGGACTCTATTTACTTTAATTTTTTGACTGACCATACGACATTGATCAATGAGGTAGTAGCTGCATTGACATTATGATAAGTCATATGTGAAGGTGTTGGTCCATAATGATCGTGATTTCAGTGCTTTGTTGACTTGTTTAACACCAATATGTCAAATACTTGAAGAACAAAGTGAATAAAGTCCAAATAACCCAATATCAAGATCTAACACATAATCGAGGTTAATAAGCTACAATGATGAAAGATATAAGCTCCTAGCTCCTCAATTGAACGATTACACAACACAAAATGGTAAGAATTCGTCTGAGTAAAAGATGTGCAAAAGTTGTATAAAGTTGTAGATAAGGTTACAATATATAGTGATGTTAGGTTCGCTGATAGATTCGCTCTAGCGAATCTATCCAGCGAACCAACACAGGTTCGCTGGGCACATAGGTTCGCCCAGTCGATACCTAAACCAAAAGACATGTTGGCCTGCGGGCGAATCTATAGATTCGCCCGTAGGTTCGCTAGAACTAATACAATTACAATACAAACAATTACATACAAAAGTAGCACCGACAAGCCGGTGGGTCCAACCTATACATAGTAGACTATCAATACTCCCCCTAGGTTGGACCTCACCTGGGGAAGTCTTCAGATTAGCTCCTGTCTTGTTGGCTTCAAAGTTGTTCAATAAAAGCTCCTGCCCGTTCTTTGATCCCGGCCTTTGGATTTGTATAGTCTTCAATTCCGGCCTCATCTTCACTCAGATTTAACATAGAATCCACAAACTCTGTTTCTGCGACCTCTGTATCAGGCTCAGGATGAACTGTCGTTTCCGCCTGAATATCAGCTGTTGGCTCCTCGCTTTCAACTTCCAAGTCTATCACTTCAGCTGGTTTCTCAAACCTTTGTTCAATAGATTGATCGAGCTGTCTTGTCAAGTCATCCATCTCCAGCCTCAGATCATCTGTCCTCCTCAATCTTTCATTCACAGCTTTCAGTTCTGCACGAATCCCCCGGGCCTTGTTAGCAACCTTCACAAACAGGTTGGCTTCAGCAGCAGTGTCATTTCCAGCCCCGTGCTTGATTCTGTTCTCACAAAGCACCTTCAGATCTTCATCGCAGAAGGAGAAGACCTCCATCGGATCAAACAATCTAATTTCAGGACGGTCTTCACCTTGAAGTCTGATAATAGCCTCCCCAGTGCTATTGTCATAAAACCACTTGCTGAAATCCTGCAATCTGGGCGGCTGTGTATCTGGGACCCTGACCCTGGTCATCACTTTAGGTGCAGCAATCTTCAACACAATCTTCCCTTTCCATGACACCCAGTGTTTGTCCTTCTTCTGTCTCATCCTCTTTGGCTTTTGATAACCAAACTCTACAAAATCCGACTTAGCAGCTTCTTGAATAGCGGCTTCAAATGCACAAGCCCTGCCGCTATCCTCTTTCCCTAGTAGAGGTAGCTCAGCCAGTCTCCTCAAGTCCCATCGAGGAAAGGTGGCGAAGTGCTTTCGGTTCTTCACATATGTAATGTCACCACCCCTCCTTTTGATCATATAAGCTTCCACCAAACAGTTGTATTTCCATGCAATGATCTGTCTGTCTTGCTGTTTGGTGGTGGGTTCGTCCAGATGTTGAAATATTGGTACCTCAGGCACCACAGCTTCCTCTTTCCTGAACCACTCGGATTTATCAAGCTCAGCGTGTTTAATGTATGAAAAAGGCCGGAAAAAGCAGGAATCGAACGTTGGTCGGTTGAAATTGAAAAAGCGTGCTACAGTGGTTTGAACAGCGAATATATAAAATATTCGCTGTCACAGTATATATATACACCCATAGGTTCGCTGGCAGACAAACCAGCGAACCATAGGTTCGCCGGAAGACCAAAAAACAAGGCACACAACTGGTTCGCCAGCAGGTTCGCTGACACATAAACAACGATGTTTCATGTCAGCGAAACAAAAAAGGTTCCGGGCGAACCTTGGGCGCCGAGCGAACCTGTAGATTCGCCATAGGTTCGCTAGACAAAAAAAAATATTTTTGGATTTTCTTAAATTTTTAAAGTCTTTGTAAAACCGTGAACACGTCCCACGACATCAAAGCCCCAAAAAAAAATAAACATATATACATATGAACATATATAATCCTAAAAATTAAAGAAGTAAAAAGAAATAAAATAAAATAAAATTAAAATAAGAATAACAGGAGTCGGTTTTAAACGCTAGAAAGGATATATATTCATCATGATGTTTTGAGTAGAATCCGGAGAATCATCGATTGGCGGGATTGCAGATATGTTTGTCCATTTAAACCCATGCCTTAGTCCTTTCAACAAGAGATCAGCAGCTTCTTTTATCATGTTTTCGGTTTGATTGAAGAAACTCAGACAACTCGGTCCCCACAAACGTCTAGGTAAAAAGAACAAGTTCTGTCATCAGGGTATATCTGAGCAATACGATTTACTTTGCTTGAGTTTCATAGAACAACTTTTGAATGTTGTCTTTTGACACATGTGCAATTTTTGCATCTTTTCTTTTGTGAGTGGAGCTTTGTCAGCAATTGATTCATTTTGAATACAATGCGACTTATTATTTGGGAAACTCAAATAGTCTAGAGCTCCAGGTCTATACTGACGTATAACAGAGGAGATAAACATTTGAGCATGCTCGGTGAATCTTCAGGTCAATACTTTCGTATAGCAGAGAAGATCCACCAACTCCAGGTCAATACTTCCGTATAGCAGAGGAGTTAAGCACTTGACACAATACGTTCTGAGGAGTTAACGAGTAACTCACTCAGAGGCTTTTCCGAAGAGCATCCCTAGCAGCTTTTTATTTTATTTGTTTTGCATACTAGAAACTCGATTCGGGGATAGGGCGAGGGTGATTTGGGATGTTTGGGGAAATCAAGACAAAGATTTGACGCTCTCAACCCATTTTTGACAGAACCATTATCTTTGTGCAATCCAATCACGTCAAGGAGATGATCCTTGTTGTCGAGATCTTGAGCGTTATGTTTGGCTGCACAATCACTGTTTACTTCGTTTTCGGGCTGAGCCTATCTGACATATCCCAAACGCAATGCTTCTGACCTCCTTCAACGACTTTTCAACATCAATCGAAACGGAGATCCTGAAATAGCAAAATTTGAAAAACTATAAATAGTTAATCTTTTATATCTCCCCCAAAATTTCTAAATAGTAGCCGTCTAAAAGAAATTTTTGATTTTACAGATTTTGCTTAATATATATATATATACATAAAAGTTAAAGAAGAACAAAAGAAGATGAAATAAAATAAAGAAGCGGAGCATTGAATCGAGTGACCCACAGATTTTTCAAAGAGGATAAAGACCCGATTATTTACAAAGACCAGATTATTTACATATTTACAAAAGGATTCTCACAGAAAAGGTTTTCAAAAAGATATAAGCCCAAGCATGGAGATCAGTTCATAAAAACGTGGTTTATCAAAAGTTTTTGTGAAAAGATCCGCTTTTTGCTTTCTAGTTTCGATAGGAATAATATCAATAAACCCCTTTTCCTGTGCATCCCTGATAGCATGAATTCTCGTTTCAATGTGCTTGGTTCGTGTGTGATGAATAGGATTCTTGGCGATTCCAACTGCAGCTTCATTGTCACAAAAGAGTGGCGTGTGAAGAAAGTTGATGCCATAATCCATCATCTGATGTTGAATCCACAGCACTTGGCAGCAGCAACTTGAAGCAGCAATGTATTCAGCTTCTCCTGTGGACAGAGAGACGGTTGTTTGCTTCTTGCTTTGCCACGAAACAAGACATTCTCCTAGGTATTGACATCCACCGGTGACTGATTTCCTGTTGATCCTGCAACCAGCATGATCACTATCAGAAAAGGCATGTAAATCAAAGTTCCCACCTTTTGGGTACCAAAGTCCCAAACGAGAGGAACCCTTAAGGTAACGAAAAATTCGTTTAACAGCTTTTTCATGCGATTCTTTTGGATTTGCTTGGAAGCGAGCACAGTAACACACGGCAAATGTAATATCCGGACGACTTGCAGTCAGATACATGAGAGATCCGATCATCGAGCGGTACCGATGAGCATCCACAGGATTCCCATTATCATCGGAAGTAAGGCATGTTTGAGCAGTAAAAGGAATCAATTCTGGAGAAGAGTCATCCATGCCAAACTTCGTGAGGATTTCTTTGATGTATTTCTCTTGGTGGATTAAAATTCCATCAGGCTTTTGCTCCACTTGCAGCCCCAAGAAGAAACACATCTCCCCCATTATTGTCATCTCAAAACGATCCATCATCACCTTCTCAAATTCTCTACACAACCCTTCATTAGTCGAACCAAAAATGATATCATCAACATACACCTGAACGATCAGCAGCTCGCCATCCACCTCCTTCTTGAATAAAGTCATATCTATACTGCCACGAGAGAAGCCTTTACTGAGGAGATACTGTGTCAGTGTTTCATACCAGATCCTTGGAGCTTGATGCAACCCATACAACGATTTGTCAAGCTTGTAAACCTTTGACGGGAAATCAGGATCCTCGAAGCCTGGTGGTTGACACACGTAGATCTCCTCATCGATGTCTCCGTATAGAAATGCACATTTCACATCCATCTGATAAACCTTAAAGTTTTTGTTTGCAGCATGTGCAAGAAAAATTCTGATGGCTTCCAGGCGAGCGACTGGAGCAAAAACTTCGGTATAGTCAATTCCCTCCTCCTGAGCAAATCCCTGAACAACCAGTCTCGCTTTATTTCTAATTACAACACCACGATCGTCTGGCTTGTTCCGAAAAACCCATTTAGTGCCGATTGGGCACTTGTTAGGAGGAAGATCAACCAGTTCCCAAACTTTGAGCTTCCTGAATTGCTGTAGTTCCATCTGCATGGCATCCACCCAACTCGGATCTTCAAGTGCCTGTTTATAATTCTTTGGAACGACTTGGGACAGAAAGGCAGCATAAAGACATTCATTAATCAAACCGCTCTGACTCCGGGTTCGCACACCATCGGTAATAGATCCAATGATATAATCGTGAGGATGGTTTTTCAGGGTTTTGAAGTCAGTGTTGAGTAGTAAAGGATTTTGGTCGGTTGTGGGTGTTTGATTTGATGGTTGTGGAGGTGTAGGTGTAGGTATAGGTGTAGGTGATGGAATGGTGTTGGATGTGGATGGAATATCTGATGTGGAAGTTTGAACAGTTTGAGATGATGGAATATTTGGTGGAGGTGATGGGATGTCAAATGAAGTGGGAGGTAGTTGTGTAGCTGAAGTGGAAGGTTGTGATTGTGATGGTGTAGATGTATGATTGAAAATAGAAACCGATGAGTGTGGAATGATGTCATCATCGTCAGAGTCGGGAAGATTGAATGATTTGAAAATGGTGGTGGCATCATAAAACCAAGCTGGTTCACTACCAATACTAGTAGTGTTTGATTCTTGCCAATCAACGTAGTAGGACTCTTGCACAATCCGCGTTCGTTTATTGTAAACACGATACGCCTTTTGTGTGGTCGAGTATCCCACAAAGAAGCATTCATCAGAGACAGCCCCAAACTTCGTCTTCTGATCTTGAGTATTCAGTAGAGTGCAAGAACATCCAAAGGGGCGTAGAAAGTCAATCAGCGGCTTAATCCCTCGAAACAGTTGGTATGAAGTCTTCATCTTTTCTTTGACTATCAGCACCCTGTTAAGAACATAAGCTGCACAATTAACCGCTTCAGCCCAGAAAATAATTGGAAGTTTTGACTCGATCAGCATAGTTCTAGCGGCCTCCACAAGAGTTCTGTTCTTTCTTTCAGCAACACCATTTTGTTGTGGTGTTCGGGCAGCGCTAAACTGTCTGAGAATACCCCTTTGTTCACAGAAGGAGTTGAAGATGTGGTTTCTGAATTCAGTTCCGTTATCGCTTCTGATGGCTTGAACCTTCTTCTTTCCAAGAACCTCTATTAGAGGTATCAGCTTCATCAATTCTTCTGCTGTTTCACTCTTGTTTGCCATGAATCTCACCCAGGTGTACCTAGAGTAATCATCTGTGACAACCAAGCAATAAGACTTTTTAGCAATTGATTTGACACTTATTGGTCCGAATAAATCAGTATGTAACAATTCGAGGGGTTCTGAGATAGTATTTGTAATTTTGAGTTTATGTGGCTTTTTGTGCTGTTTTCCTTTAGCACAAGCCATGCATTTCTCCACCACAGAAAAATCCTTTTGTGGTAAACCCCTGACCAAATTGTTCTTAACTAATTTATTCAGAATTTTAAAATTGATGTGTCCAAAACGTTTATGCCACAAAAATGATTCAAAGGATGATGCTTTAGACAGGAGACATGTCACGGTGGAATTTGATTCCTTTGAACCCATATTCAACATATAGGTGTCATTTCGTCTCGGAGCACGCATGATCACCATATTTTCTGGAATAGTAAACTCTGGCTTCAAGAACAGGCATTCATTTTGAAGGAACAGCACAGGAATATTCTTATCACAGATTTGTGATACACTCAGAAGGTTGAACGCCAGTTCAGGAACATAGTTGACATCTTCCAAAGTAAGTGAGCCATTTGAGACTTCTCCTTGACCTATCATCTTCCCGCCTTTCTTATCACCCGCAAAAGCAACATAGCCTCCATTTATGATCCTATAGTTAGTAAGAAGATCCTTCAATCCAGTCATATGTCTGGAACATCCGCTGTCAATATGCCAATGACTATTTACAACGGCATTTGAATGTTCCTGACATTTATTAAACACAAAGAAAAGTTAGACCTTTGCAATAGGCACCCAAGTCTTTGTGTACCTGGGTGGTGAAGCAGATGAAGTATTACAAAAGAATTTATTTACAAAAGTGTTTAATCTTTTTCCCAAAGATTTTTGCTTTGTGCTATTTTGGATTAACTTAGGGCATTGCTTGACAGTGTGACCAGTATTTCCACATTTAAAACAGTGAGACTTCAAACCGGTTTTGGGAATTCTGTTGACAGGAATTTTATCCATTACAATTTCTTCATCACATTCAGACAGTTGTGAGTCACAGTCACTATAAGTGTCATAGAGTTCTTTTAACTTACTTGTTGTGACTTTAACTGTATCAGATTCAGGTTTTGGTTTAAGGATGTATGAAAAAGATGATTCCTTCCCTTTTGGTTTTGAAATTCTCACTGGTGTGAAAGATGGAATTTGGTGAGTGAAGAACTTTTGGAAACAGTTTGTTTTGGTTTGACTTTCAGAGATGTGACCTGAAAGTTTGTATTTGTCATTCACACACACATTTTCAGTCAAAACAGCATCATTAAACACATTAGGGCTTGAAGTGGAACACCCTAAATTACTATTGAACATGGAATTGTCTGAATATGTCACATTACTACAAACAGAATTATCTAAACAAATGTCTTCAAAAGACTTCTTGGAATCAGAACTACTGCAATCACTACTGCCAGAACACCCGAGCCCAACACTCGCACCATATGCGTACTCCTCTCTAACTTCCTTAAGGTTTACTTCACTTAAACCTGCAATGGAACTGTCAGTATCTTTCTGCATAATCTCTTGAATTAACTCATTTGAGGGATGAGGAATAGGTGTAGGAGAATAACAGAAAGTACTGGGTGGAGGATATGCATATGTTTCATTTTTACTAAAACCCAAACCTGTCTTGACCCTGGCCCCCCTTTGATTCTTGCAAAGTTCCTCCCTTTTCATACCAGATATGGTCCACTGCTGCAATTTGTTTTTGAGTTTTCTTGCTTCAAACTCAGCAAGTGTAACTTGCTCAGTCAAGTAATTAATCTCACAGTTCTTTTCTAAAAGAGTCCTTTTTAAGTGTTCATTTTCTTTTAAAGCTTCTCTTAACTTAACAAAATATTTTGATTCACTTAATTTAAGCTCTTTGATGGTTCTTTTTAATTCGTTTTCGTTTGACATTAACAATTTATTTGCTTTGTATATGCCAATTAAACGGATTTTGCAAGCAGATGAACACATATCTTCTATAACATCATAAGGAAGACCGATTACCAGTTTTTCAGCGGCCAGAGCACGGTCACATTGACAGTAGGGAGTGCTTCTTTTGAATTCATCAACTGCATCCAGCCTTGCTTTTTCAATCATTTCTTCCAAGCTAGCCTTTGACTCTTCCTCATGCTTCACTTCATTAACAGTGGCTTCACAAACTAACCCAGAATGATTCAGATGTCCTTGAGCAATAACATCTGATTGAACTTTGTCAACATTCTCCACCTTCTCCTCCTCTTCTTTTCCATAAAACTCTTTGAAGGGATCAAAGAGATTTATATCATTATCATCAACCTCAGCAATTTCAGCAACAAGGGCATGGTTAATTTCCTCCTTGGTTTCTTCGATTTCTGCACTCCAGTCAAAGTTGGTGAGCAGTGCAGTTTCATTCTTTGACTTAGCTTCTTCAACCTTTTCTTGAATTGGAGCAGATCTTGGAGTTGCAGAGTTAACTGGCTCAGTAACGATTGGTAATGGGCATTCTCTCTTGAAGTGGCCCAGTTGTTTGCAGTTATAGCATCGTAACCTTCCCTTGTCATAACCCAGCTTAGCATTCTGTCCTTGATTTCCAAAGTTTCTTCTACCAGTCCTTTCCATGAATCGTCTGGCACGAAGAGTGAGCATAGCCATCTGCCATTGAATATCTGTTTCCTCCAGATCATCAGGATCCACCTGATACATGTCTTCCACTGTCATACCTTTTCCTTTTAACTCACCTGCAACAAGAGCTTCGTAACTGTGAACAAACATTCCAAATAATGCCATGGTGTCTGACGGAATTTGTGTGGTGACAGATGCATTTGAGCTTGAACCAGCGATAGTAGATGCACCAGCAGACTTAGCAGACACATGACCTGAAGATCCTCTAGATGCTGCACCGTAAACATAAGAGTTTGCAGCGGATGAGATAAGTGCAGCATTTTGAGATGGAATGTTTGGAACCATCATTGACTGATTATACTCTCTTCTTTTAACGTCAAGGTCAAAAGACTTCAGCTTGTTGATGACGTCCATTAACTTGTAATCAGGAAAGTTCCTCTCTTGTTTCAGTAGCTTGATTTGAAGGCTCCATTGGGGAGGAAGTGAATCTAGCAATTTTGCAACCTGTTCGTGATTCCCCAGCTTTTCATCATATTTCTTCAAATTACTTGACACAGACAGGAATCTATTCGTAATATCAGTCAAGTTCTCTTGTGAATATCCAACAAAAGAGTTGAATTCCTTTTCAGCCTGAGCTTTTCTATCCAGTTTCAGATCCTCATTCCCATCATAAAATTCACACAATGCGTCATACAGACTCTTTGCAGTTGTGTGTTCTGCAAATCGGTTAAAGATGTCCTGATGTAAGCAAAGTATCAGTGCCCCTAATGCCTTCTTGTCACGATCCAGTAGCTTGATATCAGTTTCAGTAAAAGTAGTTGGATCTGTGTTTACTGAAGTGACAGTTCCTTCAACAGTTGTAGGCACATGCGGACCATTCACTATAGATTCCCATTGGTTGTAGTCGGTGTAGTAGAAGAATGCTTTCAAACATCTTTTCCAATCTTCAAAGTTTTCACCACTAACAAGCCTCGGTGGCCTGTTAGGTTGAACACTGTCTAGATCATTCATATTAAGTGTTGAAGAAGTCATAACTTTGAACAGACAACAGATTCGCTGAAAAATAGCAGATTCGCTGGCTAGTTTCGCTAGAAGAACACGGTAGTTTCGCTGGCAGATTCGCTGGTGACAGATTCGCTAGACAGTCAAACAGATTCGCTGACGAGCAAGCACAGATTCGCTGGCCTGATTTTGGCAGCAGTTTCGCTTGCACAGTCAGTCAAATAGATGAACTTTCGTTCGATGATATGCTAGATTCGCTGGCCACAACACAATCCAAACAGGACAAAATTTTGAATTTAGATTCGCTGGAAGAACTGCAGTTTCGCTGGAAGAACTAATAGATTCGCTGGTAGCTCAACCACTCTGAAACAGTACGGAAACAGCTCGAAAACCCTCAAAACTTGACCATTTGCCTACAGACTTGTTTTAAAAGCTTTCTACTTCCAAATAACACAAAACCAGTGCAAATTACCACTCCAAAACACAAGAAACAAGCTTTAAACAGAATCGAAAGAGTTTTGACCCAAAAACTTCAAAAATCAACACAAAAATCACTTGAATCAAACAATCAAGAGCACTAAGGCTCTGATACCATATTGTTGGTCCATAATGATCGTGATTTCAGTGCTTTGTTGACTTGTTTAACACCAATATGTCAAATACTTGAAGAACAAAGTGAATAAAGTCCAAATAACCCAATATCAAGATCTAACACATAATCGAGGTTAATAAGCTACAATGATGAAAGATATAAGCTCCTAGCTCCTCAATTGAACGATTACACAACACAAAATGGTAAGAATTCGTCTGAGTAAAAGATGTGCAAAAGTTGTATAAAGTTGTAGATAAGGTTACAATATATAGTGATGTTAGGTTCGCTGATAGATTCGCTCTAGCGAATCTATCCAGCGAACCAACACAGGTTCGCTGGGCACATAGGTTCGCCCAGTCGATACCTAAACCAAAAGACATGTTGGCCTGCGGGCGAATCTATAGATTCGCCCGTAGGTTCGCTAGAACTAATACAATTACAATACAAACAATTACATACAAAAGTAGCACCGACAAGCCGGTGGGTCCAACCTATACATAGTAGACTATCAGAAGGATATGCCGAAGACAAGGCACAATAGAAGGCAGATGACCACGTTGAGAAATTAAAGCTGTTGATGAAGTAGTTACTCCAGCCAAATTATAAGTACTGGTTTGGTTCATAGCCCGTTGTTGATCATCCGTCTCACATGCCTTAACACTAGCAATCAGTTCTTGCAACCTTATCCTTTTGAGATCCTTGTTAATCAACCCAATTTTCATATCCTAGTTTCTAGGAAGTGAGTTCAATAGCTTCTTGTTTACCTTTGAAGTATCCATGATGATATTAGCGCTCTTCATCTATGTAATCAAAGTTACAAACAAGTTAATCTGAGCCTCTAAGGTTTCATGAAGAATATAATTAACATGTTAAACTTTGTCGAAGCATGTCTTTTCCGCTCTGCTTCATTTCATTATTCCCTTCAAAAGCTTCCACCAATGCTTCCCACAAATCTTTGGCAGAAGTATGATCCTTGAACCTAATAGAGATTTCGGGTGCGAGACCCTATGAGAGGAATGACATTTCCTTCTCATCAATCTTAGCTTTCTTAAAATCTTCATCAGTTCACCATTTTGAGATTTTAGAGCTGTAGCACCAGTTCATAAGTAATATGAACTGTACCATTAAGAATCGACCTTCCTAGTTTTGGGTCTCTACCCTTAATATGCTAAATTAACATGTACTTCCATTCAGCAAATAATTCCCCAACAATCAACCTAGGGACCCTAATGCTTATACCAATGGCATTATCCATCTCCAGCTGAGTTTGATTCGCCAATAGTTGCTTCTGAACATCCATTTTTTTGTATAAAAATTAGACCTAAAAGACAATCTTGTTTAACCGAGAACCTTGAGTAGCTTCGAAGAACCCTTTAGATCCTTCAAGAACACCCAAATATTTCTGAGAATTTTAATTGCTTTCCGAGAACCCTTGAGCATCTTCGAGTCACTAATTCTATAACCCTGCACTGATTGATTTCCGAGAACCCTGATGGCAATTGATTTTCTGATAAATTTGGGATCAGAAGATATTTTTCAAAAAATTCAAAGATTTTGACAAATCTCTTAAACTTTTGAATCTCTGAAAAACACTCTTGTGAATTTGCAAACTTCCTTGGACAGATCAAACAAACAAATATCTTCTGTTATTCATCTTTCTTCAGCAAACAACTTAAACCTTTATATTCAACCAAGCCTTGAATGACTTCATTGGCTCTGTTACCAATTGAAAGTCCCGAAATCATGATGAGATATTCTGATTATCAATTACACGATCAAAGTGCGGAATTCAATGATCGTTAAGTTTCAAGTAAATAACTAACACATGAATATTCGCCTGGTATTACTTCTTAGCCGAAGATCAGAGAGAAAATAAGTTAACGTGCTAATAAAAACTTATTAATTCAATTAACAAAAAAAGAATATATACTTAAACCTAGATGGGCTTTTGCACTTATCAAAGCCTAAGTCCATTACGATCCGTAAAGCACTTCGAGAACCAACAACAATGTTCTCGAGAATTTCTAACAAACAATAAATAGCTATGAATCTAATTAAATAATAACTTGGGCCTAACACTACTTAGTCTTAATGAAGATATAACCCCAACATGATCTCATTGGAAAGTAAAGTGCAATAGAGGGCACGAGTCGTCGAGAAGAGACTGAGAAAATGTGGACCCAAATGGTAGGTATCACATCTTGAAGTATTCATAAACGCGACCCCAAAATATTTACGAATTTTGATGGTTCCCTGACGTTTCCATCCTCGGAAAATTTTGCACCAGTTTTAAAAAACTGTTGCTTCTTCGTTTGGAGCCCAAGGTTGACGCTTCTTAACGGCTTGTTGTTGCACCATTATTGAACTACATATTTCTGTTGAACCACCTCTTCTTCTCCTACGAGTAAGTCCATGAGATAGTTGGAAAATTTTGTTGGTACAAGTGTCGAAAATAGTTTAAGGTTATGTTAGGGATGGATTGGTTCACAGTATGCACGCAGGTTAAATGTTGGATCAAACAAAATTTATCCGGGGTGTATTGAGTGGGAATATTAGGAATTGATAGATGTTGTGGGCAACCATAGTATGATTGCTAGTTGGTTTGGTTAAAACTCGATTGACCCCCAATTTAATTTTTCTTTTTTTTTTTTAGTTTTGGCAATTTTCTTCCCACAATAAATTTTATATTTGTAGAAATAAAGAGTATAAAATAGAGAGGGAGTGAAATTTAATGTGTAAAATACTAAATTAGCGTTTATTTAGGTTATTAAAGTAATGTATTTTAAGTATTTTTTTTGTTTTTTTCTATATCTAATAGCCAACGACTATTTTTTGTAATCAACAATCAAATTTAAACGGTTTTTACGAGTCTATTAACAAAAAAAATCCCCATAGGCTAACTTATTTGAAATTTTCATAGGACAGAAATGTGTGTTGGCTACGTTGCCGCCAACTTGAGAGATCACGCTAGACACGCTGTTACTCTCACCAAAACAACCTTCAATAAATCAAACTTACTAATTAGAACCATATTATCACGATTCAAGATACAAATAAGCTTTTTAGTAGAAGTGAACGTATATAGAAAAAACCCAATCTAAACGAGAAAACCCATGAAACCCAATGAGTGGACTACATTATGCCACACCTCCTTTTGTCCATAATTTTGTCTTTACCCCTTAAAGGGTATTATAGTCATTTTGTTCCACCAAGCTTCTTTCAAAATCAGATCAAGAGGCATCAAATCAATCTCAAAAGATCAAATTTGAATTTTCTATCATCTTTCTCTACAAACAAAAATATCTCAAAAGATCAACCCGAATAGTCATTTTCAGATTTGAATGAAGATTAAAAACCAAAAACTGTATGATGAGCAACACAAATCTCAACAATATATACGCAAATATAAATATATCTTTATGTTTAGTTATGGTTATGTTGTTTTATGCGGGGGCTATTTTTTGGTTGTACCTTGAGGGTCTTCTATGGCATTCTCCCATACTTTGCATCTATTTATTCATATCATCGTTTAGGGTTTCAAGTGAGCCGGTTTTCAGTTATCGGTTTTCAGTTATTAATAAAATATGTAACACTATGTAACATATACGTAACTTTGCTTTATTGGTTTTTTTTATTTCAATTAAATATGTTACATTACGTAACACTTTTTATAGGTATTTGATTTTTGTAGGAGAGATGAATCCAAAGGTGAGCTTGTTAGATAAGTATTTGAATGATCAGCTAGAGCTTGCGCTTGAGATATTAGATGGAGTTTTTAACCAAAGTAGTGTAGTTAGAAATATTATTTAGAGTAAATTTCGCTTTGCCTCCCTGTGGTTTTACCAAAGTAACGCTTTGCATACAAACTTTTCAAAATTTCTATTTGCATCCTTAAACTTGGCAATTTGTCTCTATTAACTACAACCTACTAACTCCGTTAAATATTTCTGTTAAATAAGGAAATGTTGGTCTTTTTATAAATAAGGACTGTTTATGTAAATTATTTAAGCTTTCTATAAGGATTATTTATGTACATTACATAAACTAATATATAAGATTATTAAAACTAGATTGAATCTTCCCCTCCCTTCTTCTTCATCATCATCATCATCATCATCATCATCATCATCATCATCATCATCATCATCACCACCACCACCGTGACTCCACCTTGCATCACCGACAAATACCACCACCTCCCGCCTAACTGTTCATCATCACCACCTAACCAGACTACATCCCCCCCCCTTCACGCCCATCGTTGTCTTCTTGGTAACACAAAATTGACCACCACCACTCAACATAACCACCATTTGTATCGAATCAAAATCCAAATTAGTATGAAATTATGCAATTTGAAGCCTTTGATTTGCAAGATCGTAACTCAGATAGAAGCCCTTGTTCAGATTTGTGGTCAATTTTTCCGATCTATGTGAGTTTGGAGGGTCTAGAGTTTGCAAGATCGGCTTTGCAGGTGGCGAGAGATAGTGATGGTAAAGGTGGAGATAAACGGCGGTAGCAATAGTGTTGTTGGAGTAGGTTTCTGGTATTAATGGGGGATGGTGACGGTAGTGATGGTGTTGTTGGTGGTGGTGATTTAGGAAGGGGTAGTCAGAGGAGCTTAGTGGATGATGGTGAATGATGAAGGATGATGATGTACAACTATTTTCTTGTTTTCTAAATTGGTTAGAACAAGTACATAAAGAATTTACATGGCTAGTCCTTGTTAGTAAAAGTATATCAAAATACCCTTAATTCTTAACTGAAGTTTTTAACAAAGTTAGTGGGTTGTAGTTAATGGAGACAAATGATCAAGTTTAAGGAGGCAAATAGCAATTTTGAAAAGTTTATATGCAAAGCGTTACTTTGGTAAAACCACAAGGAGACAAAGCGAAGTTTACTCAATTATTTACCAAATATGTGTACTTAAAAAAGTATTTACCAAAATGGATGTTTTGTTATGTTTCTTTATTTCAACTAATTTATTATTACTTCTCACTCCTAAACTTATTGGGTAACTTTATATCATTAAATATCTATGTCTTTAGTATATTTTTTAATTTAATTAAACACTTATTAATCACTTTATCGATTAAAATATAATCATGTGTATAATCGTAATCTATTAACGGCACCATATGGAAGCAAAATATATGCAGCGTACATGCATAAAACAAAAGTTCTTGCATTTTTCTTGTCTATATTATATGATTTTTGAATAAAAACAAACATTTATAAAACATCAAGAGCTTAGACCCCGCTTAAATACAAGATGTTTAATAACAAGAACTTGTTAGACTTGTTGGCATGCAATGTGCATAACAAGATAACCCCTAAGCAAATCTCATTAACTACCATGAAGTGTTTTAAAATCGTGAGGGGCGGCGACTGAGGGTGTGTCGTCGCCAAAGCGGACAATATTATGGTGCGGTCTCACTGGGCTGTTACATTATGACATTACCATGTAGTGCTCAAGCGCGTCGTGTCTGATACTGCGCTACACGTATTTCATCGGCATGGTTGTCTTTTATTGTAATGTACATTGTTGTCTTTAACGTGTAGTGATTACGACATATTAATGATTTAGTTGCACGTGTTACGTTTGTGACATTACGATAATTTTTATTAAAAAACAATAACATTTTGAAGGACTGTTACTTTTATATTTTAATAATTAACATCGATTAGTAAGTATTTAATGAGTTAACAAATAGTATTATATTAATAGTTGTTTAATGATTAGAATATATATATATATATATATATATATATATATATATGTGAGAGTTATCCTACATAGGGTTGGAAATCTAAGAATGCTAAGAAGAATTTATGATATTTAGATCTCTCTTTTAATGGTTAAGATTAATTTGTAGGAAAAAAATTTGGTAGAAGGGTACATTAGTCATAGCCACTTTTGTTGACTTTCTCTTTCCACATGCAAGGCACATGTCAATTCCCCCACTTTTTTTAAAACGTTCATAACTTTTGGATACGATTTTATTTTTTAAAAAAAATTACACCAAAAAAACAAGTGTTTTGTTATCTTTAAAACGCGTATAATATTGATATATAAATAACAAAAAAAAATTTCGACATTTGTCTAGTCCTTGTGTAATATCATGTGATTGTGTTATATTATAACTAGTGAAATATCACTTTTATCGGTTCATTCTTAAGTCATTGCGTAATATCATTTTATTTTAAATATTTGTTTTGTCATCTTATGTGTTTAGAAATTATCACCGTGTCACAAATTGTTAATATGTGTTTGAGAAATGTTCAAAGACAAAGTCATTTTTTGTTACAAAGTGTGTGAATGACACAATGATAAACAAAGACACAATGACACTTTTAAAAAAAGTTCTAACTCACAATATAAACAAAGACACAATTATATTATAAAAAAGTGGTTCGGAGACCTTGTTCCCCATGTATTGCTCTTTCAAAAAATAAATAAACGAAAAATTAAAAAAAATTAAAAAAAATTACCTTTTTTTTATTTTTTAAATTAGACACAATGAAAAAAGACACAATGAGAAAATAGTAGTTTTTTTAAGTTTTGTTTATTTATTTTTGAAGGAGGATGATATGTGAGCAAGATCTTTGAAATACTTTTTGTGTTATAATTATTATTAGATCATTGTGTAATACTTGTCAAATAAGATTACACAATGACCCAATGAATGACACAACAACCCTACGGATGACACAATCATACAATGACCTGACGAAAGACACAATGACCTGACGGAAGACACAATGAGCTGAAAAAATGTGAAAAAAAAGTTCATTTTTTATATATCAATATTATACGCGTTTTAAAGAGAAAAAAATGCTCGTTTTTATGGTGTAATTTGTTTAAAAAAATAATATCGTATGTGAAAGTTATAAACATTTAAAAAAGTGGAGGAATTGACATGTGACTTGCATGTGGAGAGAAAATATTTAAAAAAGCGGGCATGACTAAAATACCCCCTCTCCTAATTTTCCTAGATGTCACATGTCAATCTCTTATTGCTTCTTAGCCTTCTTAGATTTCTAATACTATGTAGGTGAACCTCACTCTATATATATATATATGTGTGTGTGTGTGTGTAATATTAAGAAAAATGAAATAATATATTCGATTTAACTACTATATGACGGTGACGAATAAAAATTATTTCACATATTTTTTCAAAACAGACTTAAATATATGCATATTTACAATTGATTCTACCCTTCTTTATATAATATACCAAAACCAAAAAAGCCTATGTGGCATCATTTTAAAGCTTCTGGCTTATGTGGCATCATTTGAGAATTTATCTCATAATAATAATTTTTTTATTTAAAATATGTATATAAAATATATTATAATAAAACTAATTACATTTTTGGTCCCCTAATATTTTGGAGAATTCTGAAAAATTTAAAAGTATTTATATTTTTAACCCTCTACTACAAGGGGTGTACATGAGTCGGTTTATATTTGATAGGGTGTGAAAATGAAACTTATGGATAAATTATTAATAATATACAATTAAAGATCTCAGTGTTTTATGAATATACATAACTTTTTTATATGAATTTAAAAAAAAAAATAAACTACACCATAAAACTGAGCATTTTATTCTCTTTAATTTGAGTATAATATTGTTATACTAAAAATTTAATTTTTAAAAGTATATTTCGTGTTCCTGTTTACCACGATTTTGTTTCAAAACTTATTGGAACGTTCATGAATATCCTTAAAAGCATCACTTGAATGTGGTGTTCCCGAGCGTAGCGCGGGCACTAAACTAGTATATAATATAGCAAAATCAAAAAAGCTTATGTGGCATTTTATTAAATTTTTTTGCTTATGTGACATCATTTGAGAGCTTATCTCATAATAATGATTTTTTTTATTTATATGTGTATATAAAATATATTATAATAAAACTAATTACATTTTTAGTCTCCTAATATTTTGGAGAATTCTGAAAAATTTATGAGTATTTATAATTTTAACCCTATACTACAAGGGGTGTACATGAGTCGGTTTATATTTGATAGGGTTTAAAATGAAACTTATGGATAAAGTTAATAATAAAATACAATTAAAGACCTTAGTGTTTTATAAATATATACATACATTTTTATACGATTTAAAAAAAATAAACTATACCATAAAATTGAGCACTTTATTCCCTTTATTTTGAGTATAATATTGCTATACTAAAAATCTAATTTTTAAAAATGTATCATGTGTTTCGGTTTACCAAAGTTTTGTCTCAAAGAGAATTCTGAAAAATTTAAGAGTATTTATATTTTTAACACTATACTACAAGGGTGTCTCAAAGAGAATTCGGTTTACCACGGTTTTGTCTCAAAACTGATTGGAAAATTCACGAATATCCTTAAAAGCTTCACCTAAATGTTGTGTTCTCGAGCGTAGCGCGGGCACTAACCTAGTTTTTAAATAAAGAAAAGTGATTAATAAGTGTTTAACTGATTAATTTAAAAAATATACTAAAGCCATAAATATTTAATGATATAAAGTTACCCAATAAGTTTAGGAGTGAGAAGTAATAATAAATTAGCTGAAATAAAGAAACATAACAAAACATCCATTTTGGTAAATACTTTTTAAGTACACCTATTTGGTAAATAATTTTTCTAACTACACTACTTTGGTTAAAAACTCTTTTAGATGAATGTGGGTAGGGATGAGATCGGGACGGGTACCGGTACCGCCCGGTACCGTTACCGCCTAGTACCGGTACCGAGTTTTAGGAAAAGTGGGTATCGGTACCGGTACCGAATTTAGCGGGACGGTACCGATATCGGTTTTTCGGTACTGGTACCACGTTGGTACCGGTTTCATGTTTTATCTTTTTTTAATAAAATTTATTAGCTTATTTCGGTTTAATTTTATAGTTTTTAATAAAACTATACCCTAATATACTTAGAATATAAGAAAAAGAAATGAAATGGTATAAATTAATTAAAAATCATATTAACTTCATTAAATTTAAAAGTTGATAATCTAAAAAATATTATAAAATGACTCAAAGTTATAAAAAAACACACTTTATAACATTAAGCATGTAATACACAACATTCATAACATCTCAAATTATTTAAAATATACTAAAAAAACTAGTTTTTACTTAACCGGTACCAACGTGGTACTAATCGGTAAAACCGGTACCGGTACCGCCTAGTACCGGTACCGAATTTCAGGAAAAGTAGGTATCGGTACCGATATTGTTAAGTTGGTACGGTACCGGTACCGGTACTCGGTACCAAAATCTCATTCCTAAATGTGGGTGTGATTTAGGTTATCATTATGATTGTATTGATGATGATGTTATGCTAAATATGATAATAATGATGATGCTTCTTTCAATTTTAAACCCATCTAGGTTTTTCTTATTTATCAGCAAGACATCCAAATAATGGTTTTCAAATCCTTATTGTTTCAACTTTTGGATTCATGATGTGGATTCATTGAGAGTTTGTGAATTAGATTACAGGTTTTATCAAGCTTCTTAATTTGATATGGGTTTTTGATTTCGGACCAATTAGATTAAAATCCTTAATTGTGGTTTTTTTTTATGTAACACGATGTAATATATGTAGCATGTCTGGATTGACACTTTAGTCCATCTAGCTTTGATTTTAATAAAATATGTAGCATGCTGTAACATACGTACCAGTCAGTTTTCAACAGGTTGTTTAAATTTCAGTTAAATATGTAACAACATGTTAAATGTTAGATATTTGATTTTTTTAGATCTCAATATGTAACATGATATAATATATGTATAATTTTGATTTTTTAGATCTAAATATGTAACACGATGTTATAAAATAAAATATGTAACATGATGTTATAAAATATGTTACGTATTTTATATGTAACACCATGTAACATATGTAAAATGTATTGACAGACACTTAATCCATTTAGTTTTGATTTTAATAAAATATGTAACACCATGTAACATATATAACTTTGTTTTTAATAAAATATGTAACACGATGTAACACATGTAACATGTCTGGAGTGACGCTTACTATATCCAATTTTGATTTTAATAAAATATATAACATGATGTAACATACGTACTAGTTAGTTTTCAGCATGTTGTATAATTTTTTTTATTCTTACTCTTTTATATGTAACTTATCTAACATGTTGTTTTCTTTGTAGGTAAAGAACATTTGTGTCAAAGACGAAGAGATTATCAAGAACCAAAGCATGTATGAAGCATGATTGAAACTATGTAACACTATGTATGAACTGACATGTATTTTATATCAATTTTAATAAAATGTGTAACACGATGTAACAAACGTAATCCGTTCAGTTTTGTTTTTAAATATATATTTAACAAGATGTAACAAACGTAATCCATTTAGTTGTTTAAAAAAATATGTAAAACGTTGTAACAAACGTAATTCATGGAGTTTTGTTTTTATATAATATGTAACACGATGTAACAAATGTAATCCATTCAGTTTTTAATAAAATATGTATCACGATGTAACATATGTAACATTATGTAACAAATGTAAAAAATATGTAACATGATGTAACATTACGTCTGAACCGAAATGAACTATTTTCAGTTTTTAATAAAGCATGTAACCCGATGTAACACTACGTCTGAACTGATGTAATTTTTTCAATGTTTAATAAAATATGTAACATGGTGTAACATAGGTAACATTACGTCTGAACTAACATGTAATTTGTATTCTTTTTTTAGTAAAATATGTAACACGATGTAACATATTTAACATTACGTCTCGACTGACAAGTACTTTTTCAGTTTTTAATATAATATGTATTACGATGTAACATATGTAACATTGCATATGAACTAACATGTATTTTTTTCAGTTTTAATAAAATATGTAACTTTATTGGTTTTTTTTTATTTTAATTAAATATGTAACAATATGTAACATGTTTTAAAGAGCTCTAATCAATAAATTCGCTAAATACAGGTAATCAATCAATTCGCTTATTACATAAACCTTAACTTCTAAAAATAGTCGTACTAAATTGACTACCATACACAATTCTTCTTTTTATTAATATATAAAAAAGGACTACAAATCAAACATGCAATAATATAACCAAAACATTGATATACGAAATGGAACAGAAAACAAAGATACTCCCCTATATATTCTAACATGCAGCTAATGAAACGCCATCTAATCCGAACACACATAAAAACTTTTTCATTTTCAACGGAATAGGCTGTCGGAATTAGGTGGTCGTCGTGAAGAGGCGCTCGACGAAGACGACGGTGACGAAGATGAGAGTTTCAACGGAGGAAAAACAACGGTGACGAAGACGCGAACTTGAAGAAAACTAGATCTGGATGAGAAACTCACTTATTCCGGTGAAGACGACGCCTTGGATTCTAAAGCGCCATCGAAAACTCGCCAGTAACAACGAAGAACGACGGTATTTTGATAACAACGAAAGGTGCACTGGATTTGGTTGAAGCTTTGGATCTTGCTCGTATTAACAATGGAAGCACATGGAAGTGTATGATTGTATGAAGATTTGGATCTAGAAAAGGATCTACCTATACTAATAAGAGACTAACTCACTGCCACATGTCATTCTCTCACTGCCTCCACATCAGACTTGCCACGTGTTGCGCTCTCCTTCAATCTCAGCTATCACACGCGGATGCTCCATGGTTACCCGGTTCAATGGTTTCGGACCCTTTTAATACATACATAACCCGAACACATTCACATTTCCCACACCAAAAACCCTAAATCTGCTCTGTCGTTTCATCTATCATCACCATCATCTTCTTCGATCTGTTTCATCTATCATCATCATCTTCTTCGATCTGTCCAATCTTGCACCATGAAAACCTCCATGAACTTTTACGTCGTCTAAGGTATGTATATCACTTCGTCATTCACGGTTTCTATCAATCGATTGTTCTTTGTTTCATGATCATGATTGACATCGCCTTTTTTTTTAAATCTGAAGTTTTCCGAAAACCTAATTTTCTGTCAATCTATTACATGACATGGTTCAGTCTTTCCTCTGGACCTTTTCTTTTTGAACTTGTAATCTATAGATGCATAATGTTTGAAAATTAGATCTAAGGCTTTAATTTAACAATTTTCAAGGTCTGTGATATGCTCTCTGTCATATACAACTTGTAGTTTTTCTATACTTGATTTGTTAAATGTATAAATGACTGTGTTTTGATCTGTTACATATTTATGATAGTATTGACTTAAATTTGTGTCAAAATAAATGTGTATTTCACTATGTATTTCAGTAGTTTAATTTGCTTTTTGATTTCACAGCAGAGATGGGCTCACCATTCACCAAATGATGCAAGTGTGAATCTTGCATCAGTTTTTGTAAGTTGCTTAACATAAGTGTTGCATATTTGTTACTTTTTTGGTTTATATGAACCGTAACATAAGTGCTGCATTTGAAACTATTTATGATGAGTAAAATCGACTACTATGGTTTGTTTTGATTTCTGGATATAGATAAAGCATCATTTAATTTGTTAATTGCAACATAGGGATATATCAAGTGTTGTTGTAAGTGTTAGTTGTGAATTATTTGGTGTGTTTGCGCTTAACTTCAGATGACTGATAGTTTATTTAAGTAGGCAATTCACTAATTCTTCTTTAAACTTTGCTACTCTTTAATGGATATATGTTCAATGTGTACACGGCACCTTTTCTTTTAATATCGTTTCGATAAACCCTTGTGCAACTTCAATTAAACATCACATTTTTTAATATAAAAAACGTGGGTAGCTCGGGTCACTAGCTAGGATGGATGTTGATTTCAAGAAAGCCCAATTAGAGAAACATAATAAGCCTGCAATTCAACTACTGGTATGTTTTAAATCATTCTAAATAGATTTTTACTGTTTCTGCACATGTGAGCTGCCCATAAAAAACACATTCGTATTAAGGTAATTTATTGGCTATAATTTTAATTTCTTTCTAAGTTTTCTATATGTTATGTTATAAGGTGGTTTTACTTCCACTTCTCTTTGTTTAATGGGTTAAAGTGTTAGGAAGGAACTGTACAAGCATTTTCCACATTGGCTTGCTGTTGTATGACAAACTCCATCTATTGTTTTGACTAAATCAACCTGCTTATTGCTACATGTTTTGAGTTTTTAAATTAAATTAGAAAGTAGCATAATCTGCTTAAAATGATTTATATATTATATTTTGGGTTTTTTTTTCTTTTTTGGATGATCTAACTTCTAAGCTATTGATTTGGATGTTGCAGAGTTACAGTTGACAAACATTTCTCTACGTATGCAAAAACGAGCCAAGTATGTCACTTTTATTAACCATTCCTTTATTCGGTAACCTTTGAAATGTGTCTACTTGTGCAGCACTAGAAGTTCAGTTTAATAGCATAATAATGGAGCCTGAAACTGTCTCTAAATATGCAGTACAAAGTACCTAAATGTGAAGCTCAAAACAGTACCTAAATTTGTTGTATAAAGGTGATTCTTTGCGGCCTAAAAAGCTTCTATATGTGCGGTTAAATTGTAAATTTTATGCAGTTCAAAACAATGCCTAAATGTGCCATTTAAAATATGATTTTGTGCAACCTAAACCATACTTAAAAGTGCTATAACATTATGGTTATGTGTTTATTATGAGCTACAATGGTAATATTGAGACATACAAGTATCATATTGAACGTAACTTGACGGTTTGTTTATATTCAAATAAGTATAATCAATTCCCTTTTAGAATGATGGTAATTCTACATAGATTTGGGGACCATGTTAAAAGTATTCGAATAAGCATGTTCATCTCGTGTATTAGGAGTTATATTACATATGGTCCCTTTTGATGTTTTATTATGTTTTTTTAGTCTTCTCTACGTCGATGATGATACAAAATAGTTATGGTCATGGTATCTTTTCTTTAATGCCGCATTCGACATGAGATATATGTGTGCAGCATTATTTAGTTAACACATTTTTAATAAAAATATATATTTTTTCAACCCGTGGGTACCACGGGTCACTAACCTAGTTTGGGAATATGAGTCTGTGAGAGAGTATATGGATTTTGATAACAACGAAAGGTGCACTGGATTTGGTTGAAGCTTTGGATCTTGCTCGTATTAACAATGGAAGCACATGGAAGTGTATGAAGATTTGGATCTAGAAAAGGATTTGGGAATATGAGTCTGTGAGAGAGTATATGGATTTGATGTTTATCAAACATGTTGTACTTGTATATGGAAGGAAATGAACAAACTTTTTCTATTTATCCTTTTTTGTACCGTTAATTATTAAATAATTCATCAAAGTCATCTTTAAATCTCAGCTTTAAATTGAAAATAATTAATGGCACAAAGAGGGTTTCGTGGTTTCTATATAATATTTCTAAGATTTTAAGGAATGCTATTTTTTAAGGGGAAATTTTTTTTGTTCTATAATAGTAAATTTAAGAGGGAAATTTAGTGTAATTTTTTACCATGCATATATAAGTTGATGGAGCCAATTTCTTTAATATTGAACATTTATAGTTTTTTAAACATAATGGTTATAATTTTTTATAAATATTATTATTTAACCTGTGTGTAACAAACAAGTATTAAACCTAATGTATATAATATTTCAAGGTTTTAAGGAAAGTTATTTTTTGGGGGAAATTTTTTGTTTTATAATAGGATATTTAATAGGGCAATTTAGTGTTATTTTTTCACCATGCATATATAAGTTGATGGAGCCAATTTATTTAATATTAAATATTTACAATTTTTTAAACATAATGGTTATAATTTTTTTATAATTATTATTATTTAATCCGTGTGTAATACACGGGTATTAAACCTACTCTATCTAATAAATCAGAGTTTTAAGGGTCAAAATTGAGCGGGAAAAATGAGAGGGGGGGGGGGGGGATTTTGGAGGGCAAACATTTTAACTAAAATAATTTTAGAAACAACGTGAAATCAATTTTCTCTGTATTTTAAAATAAATGATATTATGGTTGACAAAATGAACGTAATATTGAATAACTGAACGTCGACGAGTGATTTTGAATCCAAACAGTTTTAATATTAATTTTTATTACTATTATAAATTAGATTGTTACATCTCATTTTCAATCATGATTTTTTCATTAAATGAGAATTTGTTATATTCAACTTGTATGTTTATCCAAGTAATAAACCTAGTTCTCAATAAAAGAGGGTTCGTGTTCCGTTTAGTAGAAAGCATAGTGAGAAAGTAACTTTCCTAAGTCCAAAAACATTTAAAGTTCCCGCCGAGGAAGTGAACATTTTTCAACACAAAACCCTTCCTCCACTAACACTCGACATTTGCTAAGTGTGTATGTGCTCGCGTTTTGCTCTTTATGTATCTGCTCAACAAAATCTCCATGAGGAATTAATTGCAGATTCATTTGCCCTAAATCACTTTTCCAACAACACCTCAATTTCTCCTACATTATTTTTTAGGGTTTTTATGTTCATCACAACCATGCCTGATTTAGGCAACCTCGGAACCCCACTTACGATCACTTGCTATTCAAGACCAACAACAGCCGGAAACCGCGATTTGGGCGAATCGAATTCTTTGAAGGAATTAGAAAATCCGTTTGTAGTGCAGGAGGAAAGTAATGATCGGAAGCTGTGTGTTACGATCAAGAAATCAAAGGGTTTGGATGATTATGTTGATGAATGGATTGCGAAGAACCATTCGCTGGACATTCTTAAATCCAAATCGTTTCTCCCGTTTCTCGTTGGCTCTCCAAAACTGGTACAATTCTGTTTGGAATTAATTTCAGATTAATTAGGATTAATCGATTTGGTAATTTTATATATAAATTTCCGTTTTTTATATATATATGTACACATTTTTATATGTAGTTTTTTTAAGAAAAAGTTCAATTTTATATATATACACATTTTACACAAGTTTTTTTAATGTATACACACATTTTTATATGTAAATCCTGTAAATTCTATATACGCACATTTGGAAAGATTTTCCAAAATTTGGTTGAAATAAATGGTCCGATTACGTGAAATCGCCAAGGTTAGTGGCCAATTACCGATTAATCACCGCTTAGGACCGATTTTTCGAACACTGCTAAATTTTATCTCGCATGCTTATTTAAGGAATGATTATCGATCCATAAATGTTACCACCTTTTAATCATGGAAATATTATCATTGCTTATCCGCCCAGGCTGAGTGTTTTGTCTGTGAGAATGTAATCTATCCAGGAGAAGAGATAGCATGTGTTGTTCGTGATTGTAAATGTTCATATCACCTAACATGCGCAAGAGACTGGCTTGGGTTTTCACAATCATCGAAAGCATTCAAGTGTCCTCAACATGTAATGTTCTTCTTTATCATTAATACATACTTCTAATTTTTTTTCACATTTTTCTATTCTTCAAATCTTACAACTTGTTGACTTGTACAATGAATACCATCTTTTCCTTATAATTATTGTGTACTAGGTTTAATACCCGTGTGTTACACACGGGTTAAATAATAATATTTATAAATAAATCATAATTATTATGTTTAATAATTTGTAAATATTTAGCATTAAAGAATTTTTGTTCCATCAACTCATGCATGGTGAAATTATTCATTTAATTTTTCCCTCCTAAACTTACTATTATAGAACAAAAAGTTTTTCCCCCCAAAATTTGCCTCCCCTAAAACTTTGAATTATTAGATAGACTAGGTTTAATACCCGTGTGTTACACACGGGTTAAATAGTAATATTTATAACCATTATATTTAACAATTTGTAAATATATAACATTTAAGGAGTTGGCTCCATCAACTTGCATGGTGAAAAATTTAGCTAAATTTTACCTCCAAAACTTCCTATTATAGAAAAAAATCCCTCCAAAAATTGCCCCCTAAAAGTTTGATTTATTAGATAGATTCATATTCTTTTCCGATATTTGCTTCATTCTACAGATGAAGATAACTTTAGGTTCTTTACACGTTCTTTTTCTGTATTCTGCCCTTGTTGTATATTTATTTTTCCACTGGTGTTAGCCGGCATTAATATTGCATTTCGTAGCTATTTTATCATCTATTGTAATTTGAAGTTTGAACTGTATAAAGATGATGTTAACCACAATAAACGACTTAAAGCATCATAGATGAGTTGTTGCATACTCAATTCAGTTAAGACTTAAGATAGCGAAAAGAAGTCAAAAGGCATACATTAGTAATACTGATATGATTCCAATCAGCAGAAAAGATTTGGGGCTGAATTAGTGGGGCTGAATTAATGGGGGCTGAATTAGTGGGGGGCTGAATGCTAGGAGTTGAATGCAAAGGCTGAAGTTTAGGATTAGTAACCACTCAATTTTACATTTAAATATGCATGTCTTGTTCCAGTTTTTGAATGTCTTGTTTTATTTTGATTATCAAGTGTTCTTGTATTGGAGATTAACCCCTCTCGAAGTGGGTCACTATCTTAGTTTATCAATAAATCAGCCTTTGTTTTTCTGGTATCTATCATTTGGTTCCATTGCCGGGAAACTCGATGGCACCGCAAACCCGGAGTAATTCTGATCCTAACTCTTCCAATCCCGACCCCTTGGCTGCTCAGTTAGCAGCCATTGCTGCCAAGTTAGAGTCTCTTGATTCCCTTAGAGAAGATGTTGCAGCCCTAAAGTTCCAGCGAGAGAGATCAAGCGGGATAGGATCAGGCCGATTTGAAGAGGGTGACTCTTATCGGAGAAACCAGTACCATCACCGCCCTACTACCAAGATCAATTTCCCCTCCTTCAGCGCTGGTGATCCACGTGGTTGGATTCTCAAAGCAGAGAAGTATTTCCGGTTTTATGATATTGCTGATGACGACAAAGTCGACGTAGCTTCTATGCATCTTGACGGGGAGGCACTGGACTTATACTCTTGGTTATCGACAGACCATTCCATTGCTAGTTGGGAAGATCTAGTCCACGCCTTACAAAAGAACTTCGGGCCGGCTGAGTTCCAAAATCCGGACGAGTTTCTTTGTAGCATCAAGCAAACGGGTAGTGTTCAAGAATATCGACAGGAGTTTGCTAAGAGATCTGCGCGGGTGGCCGATTGGCCGGATCATTGTTTGCTTGGGGTATTCTTGAACGGGCTTAAGGAGGAATTGAAATATGATGTGAGAATTCATAAACCACGTACTGTATATAAGGCAATGAGCTTGGCTATGGAATATGAAACGAAGCTGGGAACGCAAATCAAACATAGTTCTACTGATATTGTGAACTATAAACCTCCTGTAGCAACCCCAAAACCTCCTGTTACACCAAACCCGCTGCCTCGTATTTCAGATGCGGAGAAGCAATCCAGGTTTGTTAAAGGTGAATGCTTTCGATGCGGGGAGAAGTATGGGCCTGGTCATCGATGTAAGACGGGTACTCTCCAAATGCTAGATGCAGCTGCTGAAACAGAGATTTCAGTGATTAAGAACGAGGAAAATTTTTGTGATGAAGAAGACTTGGCTGCAATCAGCTTACATGCTATTTCAGGGAAGTCACATTTTCCTACTCTAACTCTTCATGGCACAATTAAGTCGACTGATGTGATGGTTTTAATTGATAGTGGCTCCACCCATAACTTTATTTCCGACGCCTTGGTTAAAAAAATGCAGCTTCCAACAGAATCATTGACCCCATTCGGAGTACGAATCGGCAATGGCCATATCGTGGAATGCCACCGGATTTGCAAAAATGTGGTTTTGAAAATCGGGGACCTTCAAATTATAGATGATTTTTACTCGTTCTCATTAGGGGGTTATGACGTGGTGCTTGGCATACAATGGTTAGCCACTCTCAACACTGTCCAAGCCAATTGGAAGGAAATGTTTTTGGCATTTAATATCGCAGGTCATGAGTATAAGCTGCAGGGAATGTCACCAGGGGCTCTGAATTCAGCAACACTTCACCATCTCACCGTCGAACCGTTCGAGGAACAATTAATGATTGGCACGTGTCCGTTTTCACCTAATCGACTTGAGGGCAAGTCGTTCCTTCGGGCGGGAAGTATTGATATGATTCCAATCAGCAGAAAAGATTTGGGGCTGAATTAGTGGGGCTGAATTAATGGGGGCTGAATTAGTGGGGGGCTGAATGCTAGGAGTTGAATGCAAAGGCTGAAGTTTAGGATTAGTAACCACTCAATTTTACATTTAAATATGCATGTCTTGTTCCAGTTTTTGAATGTCTTGTTTTATTTTGATTATCAAGTGTTCTTGTATTGGAGATTAACCCCTCTCGAAGGGGGTCACTATCTTAGTTTATCAATAAATCAGCCTTTGTTTTTCTGGTATCTATCAAATACTCTCAGTAATCATGTTAGATAATGTAACTGTATAACCAGCATTTGGTGAAAAAAAATTGACAATCAAAACTAGAAACATACTTCTCAGGTCTTAAATGCAAAAGAGTTGTATTTGCATTTGCAAAATCAAGTACACTTCTATTTCTGGGTTTAAGGGAGTGTTAGTGAATCTGTAAAAGACAGAAAACTTGTTTCTTAATACTATTAGTTTTAGTTTAAGCTATACCCGTGAATGTGTTTATGATTAACATTCGTTCTTGAACAGGCATGCTATTTATGCAAAAAGCGTTTTCACTTATGGCGGTGTTTAAAATGTCATTTAGCATCACATGACAAGTGCGCTGCATTCCAGGAGTATGTTTCACATTTTAATGATCGCCCTTGGCAAAAAATCTGTTGGAGGCATGATTGGCCACCATTAAAGGTCAACTTCTTCTTTCTTTAATATGGTTATCCTCTTATGAATGCAAAAAAAGTTTTTTTGCTTAATTGACTTGACTACCTGTCAATCTTTTTTGTGGAGGTGGCAATTTTGACCACTGATTTGTGAGTGGTGGAACTGGGTTATGTTTATATCTATAACCAAGAAAATGAGTAAAGTCAACAAAATTAGCTTAAAAAGAAACATGAGTTATAGTGGTCTAAAGTTACCCAAAATGTATTTCGTTTCATAGAGCTTTCTGATCATTATAGTTAAAAAGTTAGATCATTGTTAGACTAAGAAAATTTTGTATGTTGTTAGACTAAGAAAATTTTATATATTTACTGGGCGACTAGTTACTTTGCAAAAGCCAGATGAATTGTGAGCCCTAAGCCAAAGTTACCCAATCTGCTCATGTTGCTGCCTCCAGTTTAATGTCACTAGCTTTATTTCCAAATCCGTTAATCTGGAATGCAATCTTTAACTTTTGTTATTTGATTGTAAAAATAAGAAACAATCAAATTAGATCTGACTAAAATTTAATGTGTCTTATTAAAGTAGCACATTTGAAATACCAGCACTGTTGGTTCTGTTTCACTCTAGGGTTTCTTGGTTGATCCTCATTTTAATTGATAAAGCTGGGTGACACGACTGATATATATCTTATTGAATAAGCAGGCTGCAGTTCCAGCTAAAAGCATAGAGGTGAGATTTCAAACATGCTTTTACACTTCATCAATTAATGGATGTGAAGTTAATAATGTTTTAACGTAATTTAAATAAATCGTTATGCTGATCTTTTCTTTTATAACCAAGTATATATTGCAATACCAAAGCTTCAATCTTTTTGAGGGAGAGAATTAATTAAGGTTTTTTTGTTATGATCAGAATGTATGTTTTTCTCCTTTTAGCTTAGCTTTACATATTAGTTACACGGAGATGTAAAAAATGGGGGCAGTTTGGGTAACGAGTCAAAGATGGTATTTTTTTGGTACATGTTATAGGTCGGATTGGGGTGACCAAAAGATGATTCTGTCCGGTTACATTTTTTTTCTATATTTATTAATAGTAATATAATCTTTTAAACACATTGATATAGGGGTTCTATGCATTAAAAACTTACTTTCTGCACGTTTGATTTGTTTCCCTTGTAAGCCTATTTTGGTACCTGTTTGACCTGTTGTTTTGTACCATTTTTAACTCAATGCTAACCTTTTATCTATAAGGAATTCTTTTGCCGTTTACCACTACCACATATAGTGAACGAGTTCAAGCTTGATCTGGCATTGAAAGAGCCACTACCACGTGTAGTGAAGGAGATCGCACTTGATCTGACATCAAAAGACCCAGTAGGGAACAAACTGAAGCCATCTCCATTTGTGCATATCAGGCGCAGTATCCTTGACATTATTTAATTCCCAGCTTTATTCATCATTAAACTCAACAATCTTTAGGAAAACTGATCAAGTGCTCAAATAGTCTGCAATTTTACATTGTTCTTAACTAAAGTTAGATATCTACCTTGTAAAGAAAAAGCGTGATGAAACTGATAGGAATACAGGATGTACTGATTGCAGCTCTAGGACATGTTCTGAAGATTGTGTGTGCCGGTATTTTGCACTACCATTATATTTATTCACATTTTTCATGGATCATATTAATTATTATCATCTGTGAAAGTTGATTTACGTTTGATTAAACAGGCATCAGCATATAAGCTGTTCAAAAGCTTGTCAATGTTCAGAAATGTGTACAAACAGGCCCTTTAGAAAAGACAAAAAGATCAAAGTTGTTTTGGTAACTTTGTTACTTAAGTCTATTGTTCTGTTCAAAGTTTGCCATTTTATACTAACAATGTGATACTTTTTGTTATTTTTGACCCATTTGTAGACCAAACATTGTGGATGGGGTGTAGAGGCAGCTGAATGTATCAAAAAAGGTGAATTTATTATAGAATATGTTGGGGAAGGTAATTGTTTTTGATGTTTTATCTTCTGGTTTTTGAACTATTATCATTTTATTACCAGTTTTCACCAAATTGTTAATTTACTGTTTCAGTTATTAGTGATGCTTTGTGTGAGGAAAGACTTTGGGACATGAAGCACAAGGGGATTAAGAACTTTTACATGTGTGAAATTCGTAAGGATTTCACCATTGATGCTACTTTTAAGGGGAACACTTCTCGCTTTCTTAATCATAGTTGTGGTCCTAATTGTAATTTGGATAAATGGTAAGCATGATTGACCTCATAATTTTGTTGCATGCTCTTTGATTTAAGCTAATTTAGTCTTGAATGTCGGACATTGACATGTTCGATAGATTTCTGAGTCTAGCAGGCACTTTCAGGACCCTAAACATCTTTTGTTTAGATTTAATTATTACAATACCATATTTTTTCAGCGACAAAATGGTTTTTGTAAAAAGAGACTAGGGAGGTTCCATGCATTTGAAATGCACTGGGCAGCTTTTGATTTTGATCTGCTCAACCTCTTCGACTCATTTCCATTTTAGCTACTTAACTAATTCTAAAAGAAAACTCATAAGTGGAAGGGAATTTAGTTGCAATTCATGTTGATTTTTAATCAACTTATTTCATTGAAATAAGTTATTTTTTCTTGCAAGGAATTTACACATTGTGATTTTTTTAGGGATGTAGATGGAGAGACTCGTGTAGGTGTCTTTGCTGCCAGAGATATCAAAGCGGGTGAACCCTTGACTTATGATTATCGGTATGATACATGCTCTTTTTCTTTCTTTGTTGGGGTATTTGTTTCATTTTCTCAGTGTGATATCTTCTAGAAACATGCATATTAGTATAATGGTATGATATCCAAAGAAGCGGGTGAACCCTTGACTTATGATTATCGGAATCATTTATTTTTCAACTGAACCATTCATAATAGAATGGACATGATAGGATCACTATTAAGTGTTAACTCATGACACAAATTTTGGATGGATATTGCCTCACAAAAAATTAACAGGGTACTTTATAAAACACTATTGATTTTAATGGTGAATTACAAACTTGTTATGTCATAAACTTTCAACCAAAGACAAGCATGTTTAACTAAAAACTTCAACTACCACGATGGTAGTATAAACAAGGTCATTTTATGGTACATGTCTAATTAAATTGTCATCTGAGATTGACTCGGGCTAGTTTTCTTACCCATGTAGGTCTAACTGGTTTCTCTGTTTGAACATTAGAAAAAAACTTAGAAGCGGCAAGGCAAGTATGAGTTGTTTACTAATGATCTGGTCATATTGGTTTATTAACATTTTGCTAGAAGGGAAAACGTTAAATGGTTTTAACGGGTTGAAAGTTATGCAAAACATAAGTCTTATTTGTAATAATTTTGCTATTGTAATAATTATTAGCACATTTATTATTTATTGGAAATAGACAAAATGTTTACTGGT